>JAWWMO010000019.1:3111263-3149713 GCA_035047845.1 Dendrocincla fuliginosa
GTGACCCCTGATGTGTCCAGTCCTGTCCCTGGAGAGGGGACACACAGAGTGACCCCTGATGTGTCCAGTCCTGTCCCTGGAGAGGGGACACACAGAGTGACCCCTGATGTGTCCAGTCCTGTCCCTGGAGAGGGGACACACAGAGTGACCCCTGATGTGTCCAGTCCTGTCCCTGGAGAGGGGACACACAGAGTGACCCCTGATATGTCCAGCCCTGTCCCCAGACAGGACACACACACAATGACACCTCAGTCCTGTCCTCGACGTGTTCCCTTCCCGTTGTGTCTCCTTCTCTCCCATATATTTATTCCCTCCTGGGAGTTCCTTCCTCTCCTACCTTTTAAAATAATTTTCTACATTTTCTACACGAGATTGTAATTATTGTATGAAACACCAAATGTTTTTATCTTAAGGGCTTTCTCAAACCCCTGTAGCCCCTCACTGAAATGCATATTTATTTTTGCCAGTTTACTCTTCCAGTACAGAAGTTTTTACTTCTGAAAGTGTTCTCACCTTGGGAATCCTCACTGGGCTGTGAGAAAAATCTCTTTTATTCAATTTAGTGAAGATACAAATATCTGTGAGATAAAGTTTAGCAGAAAAAAGGAAAGTTTCTGTTTCAGCACGTGCTGGGTGCTCCAGCCACGAAGGTCCATAAAAGCACCCCCCACCCCAAAACTCACGCTTTTTATATGTCCCAAGGGTCATAAAAAATAAGAGTGGGCCTATTCTTCTGATTGGGTTTGGTGTGCCCCCCTGTGCAGGGAAATGGGTGCCCTGGTCAGGATGGGCATTTTTGTCTCCCCACAAAGGCCTGCCACGTGGTGAGGGCTTGTTTCGGTCATATCTTTATCTACTTCCATAATTCCCTATTCTCGAATGCAAATTGTCCGTGGCACCAGCCCCAGACAGGACCTGGTGCCTTACAACTTCCGCGGGACGCCTAAAGAAAAATAATTCCCGAGTTAAAGAACTATTTGCTCGTACTAAACCCATGTTTTTTTATTTCTCACAGGATGGGGTAAGGCCGGAGGGGCGGCGGGCCCGGGGTCAGCGCTCGCCAGCCAAGATGGCGGCGGCGCCTGAGGCGGCCCCTTTGTCTGAGGGCGCCGCCGCATTGCGAGAAGGGCGCGAAACTGGGGCGGCAGGGCCACGCCCCCTCCCTCGCGACGTGGGCGTGGCCGCCCCGCTCCGGCCAATCAGCGCCCTCCACTTCCTCCCCTCTCACAGGGGCGATGCCTCCCGGCCCCGCGCGCGCAGCCAATCGGCGCCGCCCGCCGCGCCACGCCCCCACGTGGGCGGAAGGGGGCGGGGCCACGCAGCGGGGTTGTCGGCGCACCTCCCCGCCGAGGCTCATGAATATTAATGAGGCGTCACCCAATCAGGCGGCGCGGTTGCGGCAGCGCTTTGGTGACGTATTGCCCCGCCCCTCCGCTGGTCTAATCTGCATATTCATTAGGTGGGCGGGGCGCGGCGCAGGCGTTTATAAGGCGCCGCCCCGCCAGGCTCGCCGTACATCGCGCTGCGGCTTTGAAGTGTTGTGTGGACGCCGTATCGCCCGCGCACCGGTGAGCGCCGCGGGCGGCGGGGGCGGCGCGGCCGCGTTCGGATGGGAGGGGGCTGGCACGGCTCGGTCCCGTTCGGCGGGGCTGGGATCGGCTCGGTCCCGTTCGGCCGGGCTCGGTTCGGTCCCATTCGGCGGGGCTGGGATCGGCTCGGTCCCGTTCGGCCGGACCGGGCTCGATTCGGTCGTGCTGGGCTCGGCTCGGTCCGATTCGGCGCAGTTCGGTCCCGTTCGGCTGAGCTCTGCTGGGTTCGGTTCGGTCCTGTTCGGCCGGGCTGGGTTCGGCTCGGTTCGGTCCTATTCGGCCGGGCTCGGCTCGGTTCGTCTGGGCTCGGCTCTGCTCGGTTCGGTCCCATTCGGCCGGGCCAGGCTCAGTTCGGCCAGGCTCGGCTCGGTCCCGTTCGGCCGGGCTGGGCTCGGCTCGGTCCCGTTCGGCCGGGCTGGGCTCGGCTCGGTCCCATTCGGCTGGGCTGGGCTCGGCTCTGCTCGGCTCGGCTCGGTCCCATTCGGCTCGGCTCGGTCCCGTTCGGCTGGGCTGGGCTCGGCTCTGCTCGGCTCGGCTCGGTCCCATTCGGCTCGGCTCGGTCCCATTCGGCTCGGTTCGGTGCCGCTCGGCTCTGAGGGAAGCCCCCCCAGCCCGGGCTGCCGTCGCAGCCGCGATGTCCCCGCCGGGCCCGGGGGCCGCTCGCCCTCGCCCCGGGCAGGTGTTTGCGGTCCTCGGGGCACGCTCAGCACCGGCCCCCCCCGCACCATCCCGCAGGTGCTCTCGGACGGGCTGAGGGGGGATCGGTGTCCCCGGTGAGGGGGATCAGTGGGCCGGGTGAGGGGGATCATTGAGCCGGGTGAGGGGGAATCGGTGTCCCCAGTGAGGGGGATCAGTGCCCTGGGTGAGGAGGGATCAGTGTCCCCGGTGAGAGGGGATCAGTGCCCTGGGTGCAGGGGAATCATTGAGCCGGGTGAGGGGGATTGATGTCCCGGTTTGGGGATCAGTGTCCTGGGTGAGGGGTCGGGACAGTCACCTTGCCGCTCTCACAGGGTCTGGTTCAGCCAAGTACCACCTGGCAGGTGTCCGCAGCAACTTTACCTGAGGGTCAGGATGCCCCAGCATTGCGAGAGGGCACCGACCATCCAAGTGCCGCCCTCAGTGCCTCTGCCTTGGGCACGGCTGGTGCAGTCCCTGGCTGCTGCTTCTGGGCAGAGCTGACAGCCCCGTGGTGACGGTAATAAAAGTTTGGAGACCGCTGTCACCCCCTGGATGGGGAAGGGAAGAGCCCTGCACCAAGCCAAAAGCATGCGCTGGGGAGTGAGACCCAGAAAAGGCGTCTGGGAACAAAGAGCAGAACCCACCTCTGCTTTGCTGCGGCTGCTGCTGAGGCTGGACCAGGTACTGAAACAGCTTGGGTGGGGGAAAGTCAGCGTGGCTGAAACGCTCCAGGCGCTGGGCCGGTGGAGCTCATGCAGGGACTGGGGACTCAGAGCCGTGTGTTTGTTACCTGAGCACACACACCTATTCTTGGAGCAGGGGCAGTCTCCGTGCTCTGCACTGTGTGCCGGAGCCCGCGGCGTGGTCTCCAGCTGTAGCTGGGCATGGCCGTGAGCGCCGTGTGCTGACGGGAATCCTGTCCAAAGCCTCGGCAGCATCAGGATAATCATCTCCTCTGTGAGAGACGTGTCTGTGGCTTTGGTGAAACGCTCTGCTCTGCTGAAATATGCTGGAATATGCTTATTGCTCAGGCGTCCGCGCCAGCAGGCAGGGCTGGGAGGCGGCGCGGGAAGCCTGCTTGGGAAATCTGAAAGAGTTAAGAGCTAAAATGTCAGCTCGGGTATAACCCCAGCTCTGCACAGCCAGCAGCAGTGGAGGAGCAGCCAGGAGCTCTGGAGAGGATCTTTAATAAAACATCCCCTTTAGCTTTGTGCTGGGAACCAACCCTTTTCCATCTCCTGCCTGCCCTGGCTGAAAAGTACTTGGCCAAGGGTGGCAGAACTGTGTATGATGGACCACCTTCTCCCCTGCCCAGCTCTGGTTCCAGGAAATCACTTTATATCAGGACCAAATGCAGTAAAATTGCTTAATTTGGGCAATCTGAGGCATATTGTCCACCAGCCATGGTTTTAATGGAAACTTAATTCCTTCTTTCAGCAGTAGACCTGTAATTAAGTTAGAGAGAGAGCATGATTGGTGCTTTGAAATGGGTGAAAGAATCTGTTTCTTCAGGGTTGTGTTCTTTTCATCGCCCTGTGGGATGGAGCATTTTGGATTGCAAATCTCACGAGCTGAGTGATTTGCATACAGAGAGACTGGAGTTGTGTTGGAACATCACGTAACAGGTTTTCTGGCAGAAGAGCTTGTCTAGCATCCATCAGATTTTGCGTCAAGAAGTCAAGAAAGGGAAATTTATCACACTGTTGTCCAGGGATGGGTGCTATTTGGGGAGGAAGTCACTTTGCTGGGGTGGGAAGGATTCTGAGCCGTGGTTTCGCTGAGCAGTCGCGTGCTGTGGCAGAGCTGGGCTTACAGAACCGAGCTCCGCAACATCTGCTCTCACAAAACAATGGCTAAAGATGCAACTTAACAAATCCAGCTAATGGAATTGAGCTCCTTCAGCCTCTAGAAGGAGGTCTGAGTATCGCTTTCAACTGCACATCTATTTTGGTTTAACCTCTAGAGATGATGCCTGCTCTTGGAAGGGACAGAAAAGGAGACTCTTGGCGATGTGGTAGGGCTAAATGCATTTTTCTCACCTCCGCTGGTGAAAGAAATGAGCTAATGTCCCGGTGACAGGAAGACATCTTTGGGGGAAAGTGGGGAGGGGGGGAAGAGGAAGGCAAACCTGAAATCCTAAATGGCTTTTGATTGCCATGAAGTACTCAAGCAGACAATTGCTGGGATTACTACATTGACAAAGCATCCTGGTGAGCTGAATCGCTGGCACAGCCAGCGAAATGGGAAGCTGCTAGCAAGGCATTCCCGGGGTGGCAGCGTGTGCAGAGCCTTGATACCACGCTGAAAGGAATTAGGGATTCAGAGGCTGAATACCTCCAAATTGCTGTGGCTCAAAGGCCATTTACAGACACAGCTAAAAGGGAGACCGGAGCGGAAAGCATTTGCTGATCCTTGCCGCTGGGAATCCAGATAGGGTCTAAAAGAGGGGAAGCAATCCACTTCCTGAGCATCAATCATGAGCAAAATGACCACAGCGAGGCAAAACGGGCCTGCTGGATTTTCGGGAGCCTCTGATTCTTTGGAACAGTCGTGCTTTTGTACGGGGCAGAGAATAAGCTTTTAGATCCACAGGTTTTCGGAGGGCAGGTTTGTAGCCTCAGCAGTTATTGCATGTGACAGCCGGGGTGAGCCTTGCAGGAGGGTGGTGAAGTGCTGTGGGGTAACTTCAGAGGACCAGGGATATCAGGGAAAGAGCTGGGCAGGAAGGAGTTAAAGCGTGGCTGGGGTTCAGGGAAAGTGCAACAATATGTGCTAATGGCTTTGCAGTTTGGGGGGAGTTGTCCTAAAAGAGCTGCAGGAAGGAGGGGATGGGAATAAGCAGGCTCCCAGAAGATTTAAGTCTGCTGTCTCAGGAACAGAAATATCAGGCAGTTAACCCATTTTCTTTTTTTTTTTTCCCTTTTTTTCGCGTAGCAACTGGATTTCCCGGGAAACGTGGCAGGAGAGTAGTGTGAATGCAGTTAATGGCGAGATGTCAGCGGCTGGCCCTTGGCAGTATCTCTGCGGGAACACAGCCGCAGAAACTCTGGGTTTGGGACAGTCCCCGCGGCACCCTCAAGTGCCACGAGGAGCACGAGTGATGCCCAGGGCTCCTGCTAAGCCATCCCTCCCCTGTGGCAGAAGGATGCCCTTTGGAGGCTCCATTTCGGACATGCTGCCACACTGTTGGTGGTGGCTTACAGGGAACAGTGGGATCTAAATACCTGAAGGGCTTAAGTGAAAGGCAGCCAGGAGGATTTTTGGGGTCTAAAGGAGTTCTTATTATCTGTCTAAGCCTTCAGTAGCTGCTGCAGAAGTGTGATGCAAAACACACTGTTGTGCTGCTTTTAAATTCAGAGCCTGGGTGGGAGCTGTTGGTGGCACTGGGGGTCGTGTGAAGTGACTTTGAGCATGGTGACAATACCTGTTTTGCTTCGTGTGTGAATTCTGCCACAGGACTGCAGAGCTCAGTTCTGTCCCGCTCTTGTGCCTTCCAGCAGGCACATGATGTACTTGGGCTCTCTGAGCAGTAACCTAAAACTTGCAGGAATATTTAAGGGACAGTATGGAACAAATACAATGAGAGCAGCTGACATTGGTACGTGGGAGATAAGGGCAAACAAAGTCACCTACACACCCTACAATAGCCACATGGCCCAAACCTCTGGGGCACTTGGGCTTTGATCTTCATCTTACCTGCTGGCTCTTGGTGTGCCTGCAGGTGGTAGATCCATTTCTGTCCCTGTTTCCACAAGGAGGGTGGGTGGAGATCTGCGGAGAGAAAACTGGCATGGCTTTAAATTGGAAGAGTTCAGTTCAAAGGATTCTGAGGGCTGTGGAAGCTGCTTGGGTTCTCTGTTAAAGCTGGAGCTTTCCCTCAAAGTCTGAGTTCTCCAGTGCAGATCTTAATGACAAGATCATTTAAACCTGTCTGGAAAGTGTATAAACCAGCTCTTTTTGGTGACCTCTCGTGATGGTCATCTGCAGTCCCAGTGCAGGAGCAGTGTGCTGGTTTCCATGCTCAGTTCTCCTGGCTAAGCTGTGGTTTATTGTTTCCCCTGTAGCAAATGTTGCTGGAAAGATGGGACCTTGAAGTTATACAAAACTAGCCCTAATTCAACATGAAATTTAGCTGCAGTCAAGATATCAGTCTTTTATGTCTGTTATCTTGCTGAGTTCTTCACAAATTATGATTTTCTTCAGCATAATTATACAAGATGATTGTTTCTCAAAACTTTAAATGATTTCTCTGATCTCCTCTAAGGGAGGTTCCTGAGCTGCAGACAAAAACCAAATATGTTCTTTGTCATAGTTTTCAGCTTGGGTCTCTACAAAGAGAGCACTGTCTGCATAACTGATAACAAAGCAAAGTAATGCAAATAAATAATAAATACTGGAACCTCAAGATAAAGCATTCAAGATCTGTGCTCCTCCTGCTTCAAGCTATGCTTTTTAAGCTTCTTTTTGAATGAAGGAATAACTTACGACATCCTCTGCTGACTATAGTTGTGGTCTCTTTCTAGAAAATGGGGTTTTTTAGCACACTCAGTGTGCACAGAGCTTTCTGTATTTCATGAGTACCTGTACCAGCTGGGGTAAAATCTTTTCACCCGCTTTGCTTGTGATTTGCTCACATTAGGGCAAATGCAGGATATCCAGTGTGCAAAAC
The DNA here is from genome assembly GCA_035047845.1 of Dendrocincla fuliginosa. NCBI lineage: Eukaryota > Metazoa > Chordata > Aves > Passeriformes > Dendrocolaptidae > Dendrocincla > Dendrocincla fuliginosa. The sequence continues at coordinate 3,118,200 of JAWWMO010000019.1, forward strand.
CAGTTGAGGGATGGTGAAATTGATTTGGTAGCCAGCAGCACTGGAGTATTCCTCTGCCAAGAGCTTCCTTCTCAGGAAGCATAACTGATTTTGTAGGTGTTTGTTTAATTTTCACTTTTGATTTCCTTGTCAGCGCAAGCTTCAACTTTGTTGGAGTTCTGTACCTTGTGCACTGAGAGAAACCAGGTCACACACAGTTGTGCAGGTGTTTTGCCTCCTGGGGAAGGTAATAGAGAGCCTTGCTGTCCTGATTCATGCACATCCTCCTGTTTAGGCAGCAGATTCAGATTACACAGAGGAGATAAGGTTGGGATCTGTCAGAGCTGTTCCGTTGCTGGGTTTTTAAATGACCAGTTCAGTACACGTATCAGTTGTATTCAGAACCTGATATTTCTCTCTGGACAGAGTGGAAATTGTGGCTTTTGGCTGACTGAGGCCACCAGCAATTGCTCACTGCAGTGAAGGTGTTCTCTGCAGGTGAAGATACAGAAGTCTGGAGGCAGAAATGTTGTGCCCACATGTCCTTTAAACAGTGATAGGGCAGTGAAGTGGGAAAAAGGCATCAATAACAACATTTCAATAACAACATTTTCTCTTGGTTTTTTATTATCAAACATATATTTCTTCTTCAGATACAAACTATAAGTCTTACATTGGGGAACTCTTCACCAGGAAAGGGATGTCAGTGGGTGCTGGTGGGGAGGTGTTGAGACAAGAGCTCTGTGCTAAGGGGCTGAAGGGGTCAGGTTGCTGCCCATAACCTGAGAGCAGACATGGTAACCTAGACTGGAGATGGGAGGACAGGCAAGAAATGAAGGTGTTAACACACTGATCTGTAGAGTGCCTGGTGATTGAGCCAGGTCTGATTCTTTGCAGGGTCGGATAAAAAAATTAAAAGTAGCTTTGATCAGAATTCGTCCCTGCATTTACCAGCCCTTAGTTCTGCTGATAACTGGGGTGAGACAAACGTGCTTGCAGTTCGTCTTGACTGTCTGTGGTTTGACTGCTTTGGCCGAGTGCACCAACATGTTTCCTGAGCAAACTGCTCCCTCTGTGTTGTGTCCCCCAAAGGGCCGCAGCGAGCGTGGCTCAGACGTGAGGAGCAGCCCGTGGTGCCTCCATTGTTCCAGCCTCTGCCGAGCCCGGCTTGTGTCGACACAGACACTCGGGCCATTTTACCATGTGGGAATGTGCTTTGCCTGTTGGGGATCGAACAAAATGCTCAAAGCCGCAGTCACGAATAACACGTCGAGTTGTCTCATCCTAGAAACTGTGTGTTGTTGCAGGAAGTGAACAAAGGCTTAGTCAAGCTGTGCTGGGGCTTGGTCGATGTGGTTGATGTGGTTGACGTGAGATCCCAAGGCTGAAGTCAGGTTTTGGTGCCGACCCAGGTCGCACGCTGGTCCTTGGGGTGTGGTTATTGTTAGGACATGGTCTTTCCCCCGGGGCTGTGCTCCTCACATATGCAGGAGTATGTCTCTGGTTTGCTCCTGCTTTAATGTGAAACTTAAATACGGCCCAGATACGTGGAAGGATGGGCTCCAACTGGCTTTGAGTGCAATAAGAAGACTGGGAATTAAACACCCCAGGGGGTTTATGGATGTACATGCATTTTGTTTCCTCTCCACGAATGGGAATTGTTCTCTTGACAATACCTTGTGAATCCTGAGGTGAAGGTACCTATCTGGAGAGCAGGGAGTAAATTTAAGCTGGGAACCAACAGAATGGGTGGTGGTGCAAAAAACCCAGATAGCTGAAGACAAATCCTCAGGAGCTAAAACTTGGAGTGATGGAAAACACCCTGTGTTATCCATAGATTGTAGTCATCATGGAGGCAGATTTTTCAGGATATCGAGAGCAAGTCTGAAAATTCATTGGTTGCTTTTGAATAAAAAAGTCAATAAACAGAAATTTCCATAAGACTTTAGCTGATAACTTGTCCTGGGTGCACCCAAAGCTGGATCAGGAACTGGGTGCAGTGGATGAGATTTCTCCGTAGTGTCCTTTGCCTTTTCTTTCTGTGAGATTAAAATTGAAATGCATCCAGTACCTTTGATGAAGAAAAGCCTTTTAAACTTAGATGGGGAGTTGACATGGGAAGAGCCGTAGATGATTTGTATGTTGAGTGTGGGTGTCAGAAAATAAACAGTGGAACTTCCTTAATAGTTAGTGGAAGGTCAAGCCATCATCATGTCATGTTCTGAAAGGGGCAGTTTTCAGTGCTTTAGCAGGATATGACTTGGAACCAGTTGTGCTGTGCATTAATTGCATCCCTGGTGATTAAAGGCCCCATCTCCTCTGTTGTGGAGTCAGCAGGGATGTTTCCACTGGCTTTACTTTGGGAAGCTGGGATCTAAACTTTTCTGATGAAACCCTACCCATGGCAGTAAGAAATCCAGAAGAGAAAGCTTTTAAAGTAATTGGGTGATATTAATTACACACGGCTCAATTAGTGTGAAACTGTTAAGGTGTCAAAGTTGATGTTTAGGTAAGTCTCATAAAATACCTTTGCATTTTCTGGTGGAACTTCAAGAACAATTCTGAAATATTTTTACATTTCAGACTTTGCACAACAGCTAATTCTGGAGAGTTCAGGTTTCAGATGGTCTGTGCTGCCCCAAATCTGCTCAGGTTTTGGCAAGAAACCTGTGCTGAGAGGCATCTGGTCAAAGTGACAGTGATGCATTGAGGGAATACCATGTCCTGTACCTTGGGAATGTTTTCACATTCAGCTTTAGGTTATATTCTGAGCACAGTCACTAAATAAAATTATTAAATATTTCCCCCCTGTACAAAAAAGGACAAAACTTGTTGGTTTACTAATGAAAATAGTTTTCTGTGAGGGATATGTGATTTCTGCCTTTTTTCCCCAGATAGAATCTCAGAAAATGGTGCTGAAAGCTTAAAATTAATAATTTTTAGGGCAAGGCTGTAATGGTTTCATGACTGAAAGTCCTCCCTGGAGGAGTCTGTTCTGCAGTGTGCCTTGAGGAATCGTCCTACAGCTCTTCCTGCCATATAAGTGACCCAGTTTGCCCAGGCAGATGGGTTGGGTTTGTCCGAGGAGCACGGAAGGTGTGGAGCAGATGTTGTCTCTGTGCTGCTTTGCACAGGAAAAGCTCCTCTTCTGTGACGTTCCTCTCCACTGAAATCTGAAGTGTCTGGAAAGCTGCTGGAGTTGCAAATGTTGGGAGCACCACGTTATTGTGGGAATGACATGTTTTACAGTCATCTTTTAGGACTTTCCTGGTATGGACAAACTGGCCTGAGGTTACTGCTGCTCCACGCTCTGGGCTTTGCTTCTCCACACACCATCTGGAGAAGCTGCTGTTTGGTTGGTTCCCCATGGGATACTGATTCCTTCCAAGTTCATGGGAATTTATTCTCTGGAAGTCAGTATTTCTGAGTGCACAGTTGAGCTCTGGGGGAGGCTTAGAGGGAGTGGAAGGTGGATATGATGCTGAATAACTTGCAGGGAAGTTATGGAAGCATTAAATCCAGTTGTATGTGAATTGTTTGCCTGTACTGGCTCCCCTCTGTATTTTGTGGCTGATAGCTGTAGACCAAAACTGAGTGGGCTTAAGAAATCCTTCCTGCCACTAGTGAACTGCTACTATTGAATTATTTTTCTAACACGTAGACATGCAAAGTGATATTCAGATGCTTGGCATATCAGAATTTTTTGTGTGTTGTACCACTTGTTCCCTGTGCCACGTGAATGTCCTCGTTTATGTGGTAAAAAATAACTTTTCAGGGCATTTATAAAAGAAATCTGTGAAGCACATGAGCTGGAGTCTCTGGTAGCACTCTCTGCCTGCCCTGGTTTGCATACCTAATTAGTCCCTTTTGTCTTTTTCAATCTAGAACGTGGTCCAAAACCATTCCTGGCAAGGTTGAATTCTTCTCCAGCGAGGGTTCGGACACCTCCATCCCCATCCCCATCGTGCCGCTCCCGGGTGTAGACGACTCTTACCCACCCCAGAAGAAATCTTTCATGATGCTCAAGTACATGCATGACCACTACTTGGACAAATACGAATGGTTTATGAGGGCCGACGACGACGTTTACATCAAAGGGGACAAACTGGAGAACTTCCTGAGGAGCCTGAACAGCAGCGAGCCGCTCTTCCTGGGGCAGACCGGGCTCGGCACCACGGAGGAGATGGGCAAGCTGGCGCTGGAACCGGGCGAGAACTTCTGCATGGGGGGCCCCGGGGTGATCATGAGCAGGGAGGTGCTACGCAGGATGGTGCCCCACATCGGCGAGTGCCTGCGAGAGATGTACACCACCCACGAGGACGTGGAGGTGGGGAGATGCGTGCGGAGGTTCGCGGGAGTGCAGTGCGTGTGGTCCTACGAGGTAAGGATGAGGAGCGTGGCCTGGGGAGGGTGGGAGAGGCTGCAGCAGGGGATTGCTGTTGTACACAGCAGCTCCTCCAGCCCTCACCTTGACCCTCCAGTTGTACAGTCTCTGCACTTTTTGTTCCCTACAAGTCTCGGGAAAGGCCTGTGGAAATGTGGAAGTGCAACACTGAGGGAAGCAGAGTTGGGCACGAGGCACATTAGGGATGGGGGAGGAACATTCATCATTCATAACACATGTTTATTTAGACAGAAAGAGAATAAGCTTTAAATCAACATAGCCACGAGTGCCTGCAGTCCTGACTGTCCAAGCCTCTTGGCTGGGCACGTCATGGTGTGAGTGCAGAAAATGGATGATACAATTACCGTGTTTCTTCCTGCAGTTGAAATGTGTGAGGCTGACAGATGTTTGCCCTGACAGTGGCAGTTTCTCCCCAAACCAGAGATGTCTCATGGTGGCTGGCACTGTCACCCTGCACAGCCCATGCCTGCTGCTGCCCAGGGGTCTTGCTGGCAGCCCCATTCTGCACACACCTGCTCAGCAGGTCCTTGACATCAGCAGAGTCAAGCCACCACTCTTACACCAAAGTCATGGTCTGTTCACACTGATGTGGCTGCGAATTTGGCATTTTGGGGAAAGAAAACTAGAGTCCCAGCCCACTTGTGGCAGTTTCCTGCTGCTGTTTGCTGGGGGCAGCTCCTCTCAGGGGCGAGGGGGCTTCTCCTGCCTGGTTGTGCTGGGCTCTTGGAAGTGAGTCCTGCGTGTTTACAGACTGGTCGAAAACACCTCCTTGGGCTTGAGCTGCAATTTCACCAGGCCAAAGGCCAGTGGGTTTGTCAGAGAAATAAGGGAGAAGTTGAAAGCAGAAGAGCGGGTGAGCGGTTTTTGTACACAAACATTTACGACTTGACGCAACTGCTGCTTTGTCCTTTTATGAGATGTGGTGAAAGGGGGGGATTCTCCTGCCCGTGTGACAGGAGCTGTGGTCACAGATGACAACAGATAACGCTGCTGAGCCACTCCCTCACTGGCAAAGACTTGTGCTCAACTGCTGACACTGAGTTTCTGCCCCCAAAAGCTGTTGCTTTGGCTGAGTTCACAGTTCAGTGATGGGAATGCCTCTGAGGAAGAGGAAGAAGGTTTCCAGTAATTCATTCATATCTTTTGTGCCTAGAGATTTTCTGGACTACCAATGTCTCTCCATGTTGCTCACTTTCAGACCTGAAACTAGTTTATGTATTGCCAGGTTAGAGGTATGTAAGAAGTCAGTAACTTTTTGCACAGTTTTTAGCCACATAAAATTTTTACTCTAGACATTCAGAGTTGAAATAACTTCTGCTGTGAATGCCTGTACCATGTGGCATTCGATAAGTTACTGAAGATTAATGTTTTGGTTCTGTTTAAACTGGCAAAACTCTCCTAAATTCAATATGATCAAATGTTGGATTGAAATAGCTAATGACAGCACACAACTGCACTAGGAATGCTGTCTGACAGAAATAGACAGGGCTTTTCTCAAAATCAGTTTTGTTTGATCAGCTTCTGTTAAATTATCCCCAGTGCTGGATTCTCCCAAGTGCCATGAATTACTTAAAATTGGTTTGTGTGAAGTGTATAAACTGTAGGATGTTCAGAAGTAACCCATGAGTGTGAGATGTTAAGGCTCAGCTGTTTGGGAAAGAGGGAAGAGCTCAGTGATGAAAGCATGCTGCTTCTGCAAAGGGTAGGTCCACTCATTTCGTTGTGGCTTTTCAATTTAAAAACCTGTCATCCTTCCCTTTTTTTTTGATGTGGCCCTCTCATTACCCAGACAAGTAGATGAAATGTGCCTGGTATTTTATTTCAGATAAAGCAATAGCTGTGTGAAGTAACACAGCTGTCACAACAGCTGTGTGGGGAAAGCCTGGTGCAAAAGCGACATTTTCCCTGTCTTGTACATTCATGAACATCAAGTAACAGGCCACTGGAAGTGACTTGCAAAGTGTTGCATTTCAGTGAGCTCCTGATGGAGCAGAAGGTTTCCCTGTGCCTGCCCTGCTGGGGCACAGCCTCCAGATTCCTCACGATTCCCACGGAAAGGGAAGCTGTGGCAGCACGAGGCCCAGCAAACAAAGCGGCGTTGGCCTCGGGAAACCCAAACCTCAGACTTCTCCTTTGCAGCCTGCAGTTCCTATTCTGGAGAGGCTCAAGTGGCAGCACAAACGAGGAGCTCAGGGCTGTGCAGTCACCCCCCAGCTCGCTGCTTTTAGTCCGTAGCATCTCGGACGTGGAACGCCCTGCTGGACCTCTCCATGGGTGGCTTTTTCCCTGCACTGTTCTTGGGGTGGGCTCTCTGCCCAGAATCGTTTTACTCATCTCCATGACTGTCACTGCCCCCTTTCTCTGATTTTTAGGATCCCACAATGTCTTTACTGTGCTGCTCATCTTCCCTGGCCGTGGCCCTGGTGTTGTGCCCAAATGCATCACCAGGCCTGGCTCTGTGTGTTTTTTCTGCTCGCAGCAGTCTGCCTCAAAACCCCTTTTTTTCCCCCTTCCTGTGTTTCTGTCCCTTCTCTGCTCTCGGCGGTGCCTCTTAGACCACTTCATTAGTGGCACTGGTTATTACCCGTTTCAAGACTTGTAAAGATTTGTTCACACTCTTCCTGCCATCAGGAGCTTTTCAGCAAATACAGTAGAAGAATTGACACCACAATTCTTTGGACTTCCTGTGTCATCTCAGCCCAGAAAAGAGGCAGCAACAGCCTGGGCAAGCTTGAGGATTGAAACTCCCTGGTCTCTGACCCACCCAGGCTGCTGCTTCAGGAGAAGTTTGCAGCCCATGATGGATTTTAGGTGCCTTGACCAGGCTCAGAGCTGTTGCCTTGTTTGACACAGGTCGAGTGAGTCACAGATGAAACATGCCTGTTAAATGCAAGTTCTTTAGGGCAAGGATTATCATCATAGCAAAACCAAAACCCAGACTGTCGCTGCTATTTGACAAATAGCTGTAAAACCCAGCACTCTGTAGGGTGGAGCTGCCAAGGCCAGAGGTCTCATGCAGCAAACTGGGAGAAAAAAGTCACGAAAAGAGTGGAGCTGTGAAAGCTCAGAAGTTTGCAGGAGGGAGCTTCAGAGTTTATGCAGCAATGTAGAGTGTGGTCACTCCTCTTGAGGAGGACCAAAGGCTTGCATTGAACTTGCTCAGAAGTGAGTCTGCATTTCTAGTGAATGTTGGTATTTTGACCTCTGGCACACTGCTGGGTGTTTTTCTCAGGAAAAGTTTAAATACTTAAGTCTCCTTCCTCTCTTCTTTACTTTCACCATTAGCTCTTTCAGTTCATCTTGCATGGATCACAGGGACATGGAGGTTTTGCCTTCTCCTACACTGCTGTGTGGTGCCCTGTGTGGTCTTGACAACTCAGCCTGAGAACGAGTTTCAGTTTTTAAGACAAGCTCTCTTTTGTGATTTAAACCATCCCAACGTATGTATTGCTGATCTCAGTTTTCATTTTGAGTCTACTGTTTCCTCTAAATGCACTTGAATTAGGAAACCATTGCTGTGTTGCTTGGTTTTGTTTCAGGCTTGTTTCGTAGCTGCTGCTGAAGATTGTTCTAATTTGTGTTTAATATCTTCACAACTTCAATGCAAACTCTTTGTAACTGCTAGAAATCAAGGTAGTGCTGAGATATGTCCCATTAATTTCCTCATGGATAAAGCCCTTCTGGCACTCACTGCTTTTAGGTGACACTGCTTTGTGTCCTACAGTGCAGTAGAAACAGCTGGATCTAACAGAGCAGCTTATTCTACCTCTAATTGCTGGTGCAGATGCCCAGATGTTTTGTCTCTTTCCTTCTGATGAAGGTTGTGGGAGAAATTAGGTAAGAAGCAGCCAGGTGTGTCTGTGTAGAGAGGGCAGTGCTTTCCTCCAAACTGCAGCAAATACTCTTAAATGTCCTGAAATCAGAGAGGAGTTTTTATAATATACATGGAAAAGAAGGTATGACAAGGGCAGTGATCACATCAGGAAAGGTGAGCATTGAGGAAGAGCAGGTCCAACCTTTTGGGCCTTAGTGAGGGAGAAAGTAGGGCAGTGGTGGCTGGGGATAGCAGGGGGCTTCTGGGAGAAGGGGGGGTTGAGTTAACAGTTTGTGTGGTCTTTCATCTGGAGTAATTGAAGATAATTGCTACTCTGAAATTCACTGAAGTCAGAAAAGCCCTTAAAGTGCACATTATAATCTGCCAAGTGCATTGGCAGTGCCAGAACACACCGTTTCTGGAGTGGGCTCTCCCATGGGCAAAACTGAGCTTTATGGTTCTCTGTAAGACAGCCAGAAGTCAGAGAAAGATTAAAGTCCTGCTGTGCCTGATCAGATCTGAAAGACTGGGAAGAGGTGCAGCTGGTAATGGCTAAGGTGCAGTTCCTTTGCTTTATCCTCTGTGAAAACCTTCCTTCATTAGCAGAAAAGGAGACTAATCCTGCTGGAGGTGGCTAATGCAGAGTGCAGTGAGTGCTGCAGCAGAGCTGTGCCCTCTGAGCAGGATGGGGCTGTGAGGAGGTGCTGGGCAGGTGCTCTGGAGCAGCCCAGCTCTCTGCAGACACTGAGGGCTGTGGGGTCACACTGGGACGTTTGGTCACTCTGTGAACTCTCACCTTAGACCCCAGACACACTTCTGAAATCAAAGGCTCTAATACATTTGTACTGTCCTGGCTCCAGAGCTTGTGCTTTTTGGTGAAGTCAGAGCACAGGAACTTGGCAAACCCTGACAGCACAGATATCTTGTCTCCTTTTGTGTGCAGCCCATTGCAGCTCTTCATTCAAGAAACCTATGGTACAAATCACATGTGAGGGAGGGAGGATGTGAGAGTGCTCAGGGTTTTATGGTGGATGTTTATAAATCATCTTTCCTCCAGCATTAAATTTTAACTTGAAACGCTTCAGGGATGTCTGTGTGGCTTCAGATTAAGTTGTAAGTGGGTGGCCATACATTCTGGGACTGGAGGGAGATTGAGCTTCCTGAAGGTAATGAGGAATGGCATTTTGTTGGAGGACAGACAGGTAAGACTAGAGAAGAGCATTATCTGGGCAGGGGAGGTGATGTGTGGGGCTCAGTGTGAGGCTGAAAGACATGACTGATGTGGCAGGGAGTCACTGTGAGGACAGTGGGGGAGGCAGTGTGGTATGACCACTGTGGTCTAATTTTAGTGTTTGCTGAGGAGGAGGGCAGGGAGGTCAAAGGAGAGAGTAAAGGCTGCAGGCTGGGCTTGTGACACCAAAGTGTGGGTTAGGAGAGTTTGGAATAAGGAGACACATCTCCCAGGGCCTGACCTGGCTCCTTCACTTCAGAAAATAAGTGAGTATTTGAGAACCAGATATTTCAAGGAGGGAAAACCTGACATCACTAAGTGCCTTCTGAACTCAGAGTGGTAAAGGTTTCTTCTGTGTTGCAGAAGTCAAGGACAAGTGTTGTAACAAAACTTGAGTCTGGACCCCACTCACTTTCTGCAGACCATCCTTCTGGAGGAGGAAGGCTGTGTGATTTGTGCTTACACACAGGTGCCTTTCTGGGCTGCAGAGACTGTTTGGGACTGACCTGGTTTGAATGAGCACATGATTAATCTGTCCTTAGTTAGCTGGATGACTTGACCTAATGCCTAAGCTGAGGGTTGCTGAAATGAGGACTTTGATGGTGTCATGCAGACTCTTAGGAAGCTTCAGCCCTGAATCCAGCAAACAGAAGTATTGCTCTTCCCCCATTACTGCTGTCTTGAAGTGCAGGGGTTTGGTCATAAATTAGGATCTGTGCAGCCTGTTGAGTTGAAAGAGCCATCAGGATTAGTTTTTATCTTGAGGACAAGTCGGGGAAGGCTAATCCTTCATTGCATGACAGGACAAAGAACTCTAGTAAAACAGCTCATCATCCCAGTTTCTCAATTAAGGCACTCAGAAGATAGTTGAGGATTTGAGTTTGTTTTGTTAGTGGGGATAGGCAGAGGGAGGCAAGTCTGAGTCGAGAAGCTTTCTATTGTAGTTTTTTTCTTTTGAACTGATGGCAAAGCCATCCCACAGGGTACATTCTTACTTTACAACTTGCTGGAGTTGTGAGATTTGGAGGAAACAACATTGTGCTGTGATCAGAGCTGCACTGTGTCTTGTAGGAGAATCCCACCTGACTGGAGACCTTGGAAGGACATTGTTAAATTCCAAATCTGATAAGTATCAACCAAATAATACCTTTGTAGTCAGTTACATGCTATGGGTCAATTATATCTGACCAAACTAAATCAGCAAGTTTCTTTTTCCATTTCATTTAGTGCTTTCAGGGGGTTAGTTGTGTTAAAGTGGAGAGAATATTTGCCTTTCTGCCCTCAGTCTATTAGAGCTGAGTCCTGTGAGCAGCTTAAAGCACCAGCAGCGTGGAGATGTCAGAGCCTGCAAGCACAGGAGAGAAAAGCCAGACTTGTTTGGTGGTGGGAAATAGAAATGAAGTGCTGATGTGAGGAAGGGGCTTAATATAAACTTAGCTGAGGTCACCAGTGGGATGGTAGGAACACACAGCTCCAGTGGTTTCAGTGCAAGCTCTATTAATACACTTGGAGTATGGTGTTTTGAGAAATACTGGCATTTTTTCTGTAAAGACAATTATTACAGAGAAGAAACAAAAGATGGATTTAGTAAATGAATGGATATGGTGGGTTTTGATATAATATCTTAAAAAAGCAAGTAAATTCCAGTATAAAGCATTATTTGCTTTTGAACTTTCAATGAATGAACACAGATAATTATCCAGAGTTGGTTTAGACTGGTTATAGCCACTGTGGTGTGTAGCACTAACCTATTTTGAAGGCTTTTCTTAGTGCTTTGGGAGAGAATAGTTCCTTTCAGGCTCACTGTCCTGAGACAGCACTGAGCAGCTGCCCTGTGAGTGTGTCCTTGGGCTCACAGTGTACCAGGGCCCTGGCTGGGGATGCATTTCTGATCTCCACAGCCACATTGTCCCAGTTCACACTGTTGGCAGTCACTGGTCTGCTGCTGGTGCTGGGAGAGGTACTGAAAAGAGCCCTTAACACCAGGTGACTCCTCACTCACCCCAGCCCAGGAACTGCCAGTTCACCTTTTACTTCTCCTGAAGTCACTGTCCTTGATGGACTTTGTGGTCCCTTTGCTAACAAGGCAGAAGATGACATTTGGAGTGCTGGCATGGTCCCTTTTTTATAACCTGCAGTTACAAACGAGACCTGCATATCTTGAGTCTTCTGGGCATTGTACCCATTGTGCCTGATGTGTTGGGAAGGAGCTTGGCTTTTTAGGCTGTGGAGGGGGAACCAGTGGTTCCTGGAGGGATGGGGAGGTGGAAGATGACAGCCAGCAGGCAGCAGTTTAGCCCAGTTGCTCTGGGCTGTGTGTGATGGCCCTGTGGATGAGGTGAGTCCCTAATCTGACTGCACAGAGGATTAATTACCCTGCATTTGTCTAACCTCATTTCCTGCAGACACGTCCCAGCTGAAGAGCTGCTGTTTTGTATTCTAAAACCATCTGATTTGAAGCAGAGAACTCGATTCTACTTTGCTGGACTGTTACACCATCTTAATTGATCTTTAAAGTGCTTAAAACATTTTCTCACTAATTTCCTGTGTTAAAAGCTTATCTGGACTCCTGGTGGTGTGAACTTTCATGGTTATCAGCTGGAGACCTCTTAAAATCTTGCCAGAAATCCTGGTTGCCTGAAGGGTGGGGATTATCTTCCTGCGTGCCCAGACCAAAATGACCTTTATGTGTCACAAAGAAGTTGGGAACTTAATTGGAGGAGTTTGGGAAACTAACTGGTTTTGTTTTCTTAAATCCTGAAGTTGCAGCTGAAAGTGTTTTTGGGGGTCCTTGCAAAACTGCGAGTTGAGTTGTGGTTATTTCTGGTTAGTTCCTTACGTAGAAGTACATTCTGCTGGTGTCCTCAGTGAAAGCAAGTTGGTGTCAGTGGTTTTTTCAGTTGTGTCTTGGGGAAGTGAGAGGTTCTGCTACAATAATGAAGCAAAAGTTGTGACAGATTTTTCTCAGGGGATTCTCGAGCATAAATTGAGCTGCTGTTACTTGTAGCCTGTGTGGTAATGGTGACTCCAGGAACAGAATCAAAGCCTGTCTACCATTTATATTGCTATTCAGGACCCGAGCTATTAAGGGCCATCTTTTTAAAACACTCTTTGGATAGGAACTGTCCAATTATCCATTTATCCTTTGGCCACACTGCAGTGTTATGCCCTGCTGTGAAGTATTGCTGATAAGAGGAGAGCCACTACCAGGAGCTCCCTTTTCCAGGTGAGCAGCCCAGCAGTTTCTCTGCTTCATGGAAAGCTTTGCAGCCTGTGTGGTGCCATTATACCTGTGCTTCTGACAGAGACTTGCACCCAGGGCTGCAGCACAGCTGAAATTTCGGTGGTCAGCTGGTGTGCTTGGTGATGTCCTGGGATAGGGCAAGCTGCTTCCTTAGTGTCCTGGTTTGTAGCTGAGAGCACATGCCAGTGCAGGAGGGGAGAGGATGGGAGCCCTAAGTGTTTGTGCAGAGCTGTGAGATGAGGCTGCTGGAGCCAGTGCTTTGCAGCAATTATCTTTAGGTTTAGGAAAAGGCAAAGACATGCTCTTGTGTAATGAAGAGAGCACAGGTAGGGTCATGCCCACTGGATCTAAAGTTCCATCCAAGTCTCTGGGTTTAATCCTTCCTCCTGAATGGCTTTAGGGAGCTCCAGCTGAGTGCAGTATTTTTGTTCTTGGAAACAGTCTTTAGAAGCATCCGGTACTCTTTGTGGATTAAGCACAGGTTCTTAGACAGAGGCCAGGATTAGCCATGAAATAAATGGGAACCCGTAGTTTGGACTCAGCCAGCAGTTCATTAGAAAGCAGGAAAGGGTAGGAAAAAGCTGCTTGAAGCTCCAGAAGTGCCACTGTCACCTTCTTCCAGCTGCAAAGAAAAACTACCAGAAGAATAAAGAAGGATGTTGCCAGAGAGCTCCTCTGCCTCAGGGCTGCCCCAGCCTTTCCCAGCAGGCAGCCAGCACTGGGGTGCTGTGTCCTTGCCCACTGTCCTCGTGGCCCTGCTCAGACCGTGTGCCTCCTGAAAGGCAGGCACAAGTTTGCTCATGAAAACTTCTTGCCTGCTCTTGTCCATGGTTGCCACTTCAGATTGGGGCAGCTGGTTGGAAAAGTGCTCTGAGAGCAGCAGCAGAGTATTAATGAAGGTTCCTCTGCTCATGGGCCTTCAATGGGGGTAATTACTTGGCAGTAACTTCTTTAAACCTTATTTGAATTAAAGCTACATGTTTTGGCTGGTTGTGTCACCACTGTATTAGTGAGGAATGCAGGAGAGAGTGCTAGTTTGCATTAACTGAGCTGCCTTAATCCTTTATAACCGTACTTTGTATTATGTGTTACTGTCTTACAGGGAGAGAAAACACTTGCCCAGGGGACAGCAGAGTTCATTCCTCAGCATCTCTGCATAAGGGCAGTGTTCTTTGTCCTCAGTAAGGACTAAGAAAGTTCTTAGTAGGTGGGTGTTGAGATTAATATTATGTGGCTGGGTGTTCAGTGGGGAACTGTCCGTGTCTTAGGTCTGAGTATTTCACAAAGCTGTTTTCCTACAGTCCCCCTTAATGTATGAGTGCAGAGTGGGTTAAATGACTGACCCAATTTGTTTAATGGTTTCCTACAGTCTCCAGAACAGATTCTTCCCTAAAACCAGTCCTGTCCAGCGTGAGTGACTCCAGAACATTCACCTCCTGCATTCATTGTCCAGGTCAGCAAAAATAATCCTGCTCTTTGCTGTCCTGACAAAGGAGAAATTTGCTTAACCTTATCATAGATGATTTCTCAAGAAACCTTACCTTACCTTGTTTGTTTAACCTCATCACAGCTAATAAACTGCCATACTTGTTTTTATATCCTTCCATTGAAGATACTTCCTAGCAGCTTTGGCCAAGGGGAACTTTATTTAAAACAAAAAAAACTCAAACAACCAACAACTGTGAGGCAATAGTGGATTTAATCACCATAAAGCAGCAAGACTTTTACTTCCCTGGGAAAGTGGGCTAAATGTAGCTTTTCCAGGTTTTGGGCAGAGCAATTTTTCTTTGACTTTTTCAAATAATCTTTTTTTCCCCCCACCTTCTTTGACTCCCTGGAGTTGAAATGTGTACCTGTACAAGATGCTTTTGCAGTTGCCCTTTGTCTTTCTGGAAGCTGCCTGTGATCCTGTAGAATAATGGGTTTGGCTGAATCCTGAAGTTTGCCAATGGTAATATTGCTTCTGTGTGTGCTTGTGCTGAGGAGAAACTGTCCACGTGGCTTCTTATCTTTTCTAGGCCAAAAATAACACCGTGGCTCCTGCAGCCTTAAAGAATTAGCCTAATTTCAGAGCTGGAAAGCGGGGTGAAGATGAAAAGTGTATTTCAAAATATATATAAAATAGCAGCTGGGTGCCGGAGCATTGGGATGAAAAGCCTTTGTCTGGAGCTCTGGATGGTGGATGAGCTATTTTGTGGTGACCTTTTCCACGGAAAGGTCTCTGCAGAATTGCAGGTTGGCTCAAATTGAAATCAAGGCGTGCAGTTCTGATACGGGGGCTGCGAGCGGGGATGATGGAAGGGGAGGACAAAGTCATCTTCCTTGGGGTGGCTGCGGGGTGGCTCCTCCAGGTCCCTGCCTTGGCCCTGCAGAGCCAGCAGGTTGTTCCTGCAGCCCCTGTCTGCCTTGTGCCATCTGCCCTCGCCATTCCTGGTGCAGGGGAAGTGTGAAATGTGTAACCCCGTTTATTCTGCGAGGTGGTCAGGGCCGTCTCCTGTACAGAAAATGCCTTGTTCCTGTTGAGCCAGCACAAAGGCTCTTTTATAGCTGCTTGGCTATACATCTGTCGAGGTGCCTCAGACTGTTAGCACTGGTTGCTGTTTGAGGTATGCAGCTCTGAGGCTGTGATGTACAGGGAGATGTTGTTTATATGTTGCCTCCCTTTCCTTTTGAGGATAGGGAGCTGTGCTGGGTCCTGCCCTGAACAAAGCTGGTGTTAGTTATGGGATGGAGTGGTAGCCTGGAGATTTTCTCTTTAAAACCAGACTGGAACCCTTCTGTTTCACACTTCCAATTAAACATCTGAATTTGGCGATGTGACTGCAGGACAATAGAACTTTCTCTGGGGAAAGGTGTGTTGAATTTCTGCTCCAGAGACAGACCTGGCATGAAAGACATTGCATGCATCATCACAGAGGGACCCCTGTCCTTCACAGGGCGCTTAACTGGAAAAAAACCCTGACTTCCTAAAGTTTTTGAAATTTATTGCAATTAATTTTCTCCCCACCTCCCCTGACATTTTTTTCCTCCTGCACGTGTCCTCATGCTTGTTTCACAAAGATGTGCTGCAACCAGTCCAGCCCAGAAATGCACACTCATCTTTTGAAATGCAGGAGAGGGTGTGAGAGGAGGCTCTGTAAGCTGACAAAGTCCTGGTGAGTTCTGAATCTCTGAGTTTGTCTGCTGTGGCCTTCAGACATCTTAAGGTTTGCCATTTCCTGGCTGCTGTGTTTGGTTTTCTGAGCAGGATTCTTTTTAACCCCACAAAGCCATCTGATGGCTCCTCAGTTCCATTCCCAAATAGCTTTCTCATGCTGTCACTGCTGGCTTCCTGACTCAAAGTAGAGCTTGGGTGGAAAAATAACTTTTCAACAAATTACCATGGGATAGGTCTCACGGGACAGAGGAGGAGCACGGGAGGGATGTGCTGTTTCATGCTAAGCTCTTTTGCTTTGATGCTGATCTTCTCTTTTGCTCTGTTAGTGTGGATAAATAGTGAAATCTGGGAGCTGAGTGTGGCAAAAGGTGACTCGGGGTGGGTCCGTGGCATGTTCCACCACTGAGTTCCTATCTCTGTCCCCAGCCCTGGTGTCAGTGCCCAGCTCTGCTTTGGAACATGTGCCTGTGTTTGCTCCCTTCTCTGGGGAGTATTTCTTGCTGAAGATCTGTTTTGGCTTTGAAAGATGCATTTGGGCTTTTCATGGCCTCTTTCACAAGAGGGTGAGAAGTTACTTTCCAACTTCATTTTAGACTGCCTGTCATTCTCGAGCACACTTGAAGTGTGGGTTTGACCTTGCTTGCAGGGAAACTTGGAGGAACCTGATTTCCCAGGGCATGGAGGGAAGGAACTGTTACCTCAGGTCTAGGATTTTGTGCTTCGGCATCAAAGAGCTTTGCAAACCTTTCCCATGCTCCTTCCACCCTCTGGAACAACAACTCTCCCCACGTGGCACGGGGTTATCCCCAGGGCACAGGAGGAGGTAGGGTCAGGGCAAGGTGTAGAGTGTGAGAGGTCCTGACTGTGTGTCCTGCAGCCAAACCACACCTTCCCTCCCCTCTTTCACCAGTCACTTCAATTAAAATTCCACCGTCAGGGCTGGAGTGAGGGGAGGCAGGAGCAGACTTGTTTTCAGGAGGGAGAGGGAGAACCGAATTTTCTGCTGGAATGGGCCTTTTCTCAGAGTGGGCCCAGCAAATGTCCCTTCCCCACGAGTTTAGGTGCAGAAAGAGGCAGAAATGGCAGAAACAATCAGCATGGTGTGCTTCAGTTCCCTGAGGGCATCAAAGAGGGAACGAATTGAGCTGGAAGCAGAGAGCCCTGCAGACCAACCTGCATCAGCCTTTCTGAACCATGGCCCAGAGCAGTCTCTGAAGATTATTTCTTAATAAAACTGGGGCAGCCCAGCTTGCAGGGGTGCACATGAGACTCCTCTCTGGGATTGGGGGGCGGGAAGCAAAGTGGAGGAATGGGGAAGAACCTCTTGAAGGTGAAAGGTGGCGAAGGCGAGACAGCCAGAGTGAAACCCGGGGGGGGGTCTCATGAATGTGGTGGAGTCCAAGTAATTTCAAATATTCTAAACAGAGGTCCCGTGAGCAGAGATACGAGGGAACCAGATTCCTTTGGCATTTGCAATATCAGGCTGGCTAAAGTAAGTGCTCTTGTGCAACGCCCTGCCGGGCAGTTACGGAGCAGATGCTGCTCCTTTTGTAACTGCTGCTCAGAGTGAACCAGTTTCTTGCCACGAGGGAGGGTTTGACTGCCTGTGTAAACTGGGGGGCTGTTGCACACGTGCTCACCTTTGCAGAGGACCAAGAGTGACAAAACGTGAGGTGGGGAGTGCTGAGAGTGGAGGAGAAGGAGTCACCTGCACGTGCTGGAGAAACTCTCCTTAAGGATGTGCTTAACCTTAGCTGCAGTTTCTCTAGTGAGAGTGGGGTTGCTGGGCGTGCAGAGAAGGGCTCAGATGTGCCTTCAGCAAGGAAATTCATCTAAAATAAATGCAAGTAAACAGCAAAATGTTACAAGGTGCAAGCTAAGGAACAACCTGCTGTTTTCCCTGGCGCTTGCTATGACACAGCTCTAATCCTCAAAGCCGGAAATCATATCTGATGGGCTACAATAATCTTATTTTCCCTAGACACAGAACTCCCCTGTGCCTGTCTCCCCTAGGCAAGGTGGAATACCTGCCAAGAAGGGAACACGCTCCGAGCCTCAGCTGCTTCCACATGCCAGCAAAACCATCCTGCAGGGAAGTGACAAGTGTGGTGCTGATGGGACGTGTTCTGGCGTGGCATCCGAGTTAAATCCAAGTGGGAGCACTCGTGCACCTGACTGATGGCCCACTGAGCAGCCTGCATTGTGGCTGCTGTAATTTCATGCCTAGTTACCATGTAAAAACAGTCAACTCTTTCCCCAAAAACGAGGTCTGAAAGTGACTCCTTAGAGTATGTTTTCTTCCTGTCCCAGCAGAGAGCATGTGGTGAAGAACAGTGGCTTGGATTTTGTTTTCTTTGGTAGCCATTATAACATCACTGGTTGTCTTTGTGTCTGCTTCTCTTTGTGTGGTGGGACAAAAAAGCCATGTCCAGTTTGGGATTGGTGCCAGTTTTATCAATATGATGATTATATTCAGAAGAAAGGAGCTGCATTGGCTCTTGTGGGGCCTCCATGGTAAATAATAGTAAAATATGGCTGGCTGTTAATATTCTGGTTAGACTCCCCTGCTTGCCACACACTGGAAAGCACCCCTTTTCATGTAGCTGCGTGCTCATGCACTCTGTGGTTAGCTAAAGTAAAGGTTCACATCCCTGTGTGTGCTGGAGTGTGGCAGAATCACTGTAAAATATTCCAGACCCTGTTCCTGAGCATTGTCACTTGGATGATGCTATTGCAGGGCTGGATTTTTTTGAAATTTATTTTTAAATCTTCAGCTGTTCTGTAGATTTGCTGCAGTCCTTTCTACACGAGGCCTTAGGGATAAAGCTGTAGCTATAACTTTGAAACTTGGAAATATCTGTACAGGCTCAGTCCTGCACCTCACACCAGACAATAATGAGCCCTGAAAGCTAAACTGAGCCCATTGATATGGTGATGATCAGTACTTTTTTCTTTCTGATTAATATTCAACCTGTGTCTTCTATAATGTTCCAAACAAACCGTGGGATTGTCCATTCTCCTTAGATCCAGTTGCCTGGTGGATTTGAGCCCGTGCTGCCAGAGAAGCTGCTGGCACTGTACCCTGTTAGGGCAGCATCCACGTTGGCCTGTGGTGCTGTGGTGCTGTGGATGATCTGATTTGGGTTGTTTTTCATTCCCTGAGAGTGGTCCTGGGCTGAAGGTGATGGAGTGCACTGAGGGGGGAGTTCCTCCTGTGACTGATCTGCTGCGACGTGGGGTCTGTAATCCTGCAAGGGTTGCTGTGTCCCTGCTAGGAGTTGGAGTTGGGCAGGAAGGGCAGGGCACTGTGTGCTGCAGCCTTTGCCCTGGAACACTCCCATGCCAGGGGATTTGAGAGAGGAGCAGTGAATGGCAGGACACCACACAGTACCCTGGGCAGCATGCAGGGAGCAAGAACAGATGCAGATATCCTGAGTGACGTTTTAAGTGGAAGCAAATTCAATTTAGACAAACAACTTGGTGAAGACAGAACTTGTCTGTGCTTTAGCAGAGCTTCCTGGCTGTCCTCTTGGTCAAGCTGGCTGCTTTGGGCCCCCTTTAGCTCTCATCTGCCCTTTTCTCCTCATCATATCCAATGTGGAGTGGCCACATTGGTTCTCCCATGGGATCAAGAGCTCCTCTAAGATCTTTGCTAGGTGTGAGCCCAGACTCCCAGCCACCAAAGGAGGGCCAGCAGGCTCTCAGAGGCTGGGGATAAGCCATCCTGTGGCTCTTGGCCATCAGGAGAGGTTTGAACGAGGTGTGTAGCGCTGGGAAGGTCAGCATCTTCCTTCCCATACCAGCTCTTGGCAGGTGGGATAGACTTTGAGGGTGGGAACTCACATATACAGGTTAACCAGGCTGGGATGACAAATCTCCCCGGTGGAAAGTACAGCAAATGTCCCACCAGCCTCCCAGAAGGGCAGAGGAAGGATCCATGTCAGGTGGCCAAACACACCCTCCCTCCTGCCCCCCAGAACTTCAGTTGAGGGTCAAGGCTGAGCAGTCTGCTTTCCAAATCAAGGTAGCCTGGGAAGCTCATTGCCATGTCATGTCAGTAGAAGGAGGAAGTCCTGAAGATCTGAAGGGGAACTAAAATATAAGGGTGTACAGAGGGAGCTGGGCCACGCTCATCTCTGGATTGTGCACTTCAAACCAGAGCTGCTGCTGGGTAAATCCTTGCTTGCCCAAACCACATCAGATTTAACAGGATAATAATTTGGACGGATGACAGATCACTCTGTTTCTTTCTCTCCATCTTCTGTTTGTGGGAAAATGCTGGAACAAAGGAGGATTTGTGCATGTGAGATATATCTGTATGTATTTATCTATATTATTCACCCCTGCTCCCTGAAGGGAGAAGGTCAGTTCTGCAGTCAGTGGTGAGCAGATGCTCTCCCAGCAATTCTGCATCTTCTCCCCATGAGCTTTCAGGAGCTGGAGCTATTGGGAGGAGCAGGGAAATGAGAAGGGCAGGGAGTGAAATAACATGGGAGGCTCCTGCAGGCTTGATTTCTCGCTCTGCAATACAGATGACCTTGCTGGCTTGATTGCTTTAGGTTTGCTGCAAATCTCATCCACTCAGCAAACTGCTGGAGGGAACTGCTGGCAGCGTCTCAAGGTAACAGTAATAAAAACCTGAGTGATTATAATATTATTTCATTTATAACTGAGCGAAATACATAGGGGATGTCTGCACCAGAGTGGTTATTTGACAGGGCAGGCAGGCAGCTCTGCTTTGGGGGGGAAGAGGAAGGCTGGGGAGTGGCTCACTCTCCATAGGCACAGCTCAGGATGTGAGCTTTTTTCTTCTAGACAAAAAAGATTTCTAGGAAATGCAAGATGAAGTGGTCTTTGTTTGGACTGGCCACACAATCCCCTCACGAGCAAACACTTTATCATGCCAGTTAGGCTGTGATGAGTGATGTATTACAGTAGCAGGCTTGTTCCTCAGTGGAACTGCTGCTGCCTTTATGGCCAGAGAAAAAAAGGCAGTGAACTTGCTTGAAGCAGCTTAGTGCTGAAACTGCTGTTCAAACCCTTTCAGGGGAAATCCTTGTGGCAGAAGCTTTCACGTTTATTAATTAGCCTAATTTCTCTGCCTTGTGAAAGACCAATCATTTCAAAAGTAAAGAGTCAGGTCCAGGTAAAGTTATGGTTAATGAGATAACGCTGTAATAAAAGAGAACATCGTAGTTGATCCGTGTGGGTTCCTTCCCATGTTCTCTTATAAAGAAATGTCTTTTGTGGTCATAAAATGCAGTGGAGATATTTATTTTTTTGTTGCATTCCCCCTCCTCCCCAACAAAACCTCCCTGAACACGTCTGGACAATGAATGTTCTTTTGTAGGCATGAACACACAATCTCAGAGGTTAAATTTGTCCTGTAAGGTGTTTGCACTCAAATAAAGCTCTTTTATGTGTGACATTTCCTGCATTATAACAACTGGCTTTAAAAAATGAGTGTTTAAGGAAGACTTGACTTCACATGAGCAAGGCTGTACTTAGCTCGAGCTTCCTTTTTCAAATGTCAGTGTCACTCAGCAAAGCCCTTAACACCTTCCTCAGATTGCTGCCCTGCCTTCCCTGGCCTGGTGTGTGGGGTGTCCATCAGTGGTGGCAGCTCTGGCTGCTGTGGATCTGGGAACTGCCTGTCCTGCTGTGATAGAGGTGCATCTTTCTGTATTCCCAAGGTGTGCATCCAACACCTGGGCTGCCACAGAGGCCTCCCCTCAGGAACTCAGTCTCTCAGGCCAGGAGAGCCTCATCTGAGCAGGAACTCAGCACAAGGCTCTTCTCAGCCTGTCTCTCCCAGGAGAAGCTCATCCACACCATATTTTGTAAAAAATTCCTTTCATCCATGCAAGACTGTCACCCTCAGGACTTTACCTGCAGACCATGGAGCAGAACCTTTGCTTTACTTGGGGAGCTGTGTGTCCATTTACACACAGTTTGAGTCACTCCTCTCCATGCATTTAATTGCCTTTTTTATATTTTTTTCCACATTTTTTCTTTTACTGATAGGTTTTGGCCAGTGCTTTTAAAATTATGCAAGTTGCCATCTTGACTAGAAGAGGCAGACCACTGAATCTGTCTTGCTTTTAATGCTATTCAGGATGTGTCTTGTTTGAATCCCTCTTTTTTTTTCCTTTCCTTCTTCAGTCAAGTCTACAAAGAATACTCTGTTTTATGTGCTTTATATGTATGATTTCTTCTTAAAGGACAACTCATTTCCTCTACTTTAGAGGTATTTGCTTAAATCTGTCACTTCCTGTCTCTTTCTTGGCTATCTGATTTGCCAGTTTTTACATTTTTTTGTGACTGTTCTGCTCATTAACTTCTCAAATCCTTTGGGAATTGTGTTTTGCCCAGGCGAGTGAAACTTCTTTTTTATTCTCTGGCAAGAAATATTTGCCGATTAATTTAATTGCTAAATTGGCTCCTAAGCAGAAGCAGGCTTGGAAAACTGAAGGAGAATTAATCATGCCCGCTTAGCAGAAGGGACTTGAAAACGTGGAGGCTGCGCTAAAGACGTCAGTGAAAACCAGCTAACAAGCTTGTAGTATTTTGTCATACTTCTTTTGGATTTCTGGCTGGCTTTCACTGCTTTTGGCCTGCTTGAGGAACAGACCATCCCTTCCCAGGGAGAGAGGAGTCTTCTCATCTCAGGAGAGCACTGACTGGCCTTAAGGGTGAAGCCACCTGCAAATTCACACACCAGCACAAGATACACACAGCGTGAGCCCCCACGGAGGGAGAGGTGCAGGTCCTTGTGCTGCCTGGCAGCAATGAAAACGTGGTCCACAACCCCTGGTTAGGTTGGGAAGGTCAAGACACACAGGGTTCTGTGAGCTGGAGGGAAAGCTCAGATCCAGGTGCTCCTGGGCTGTACCAAGGCCTTGCCCTTCACCTGTCCTGCAGCAGAAGGAGGGGGGCTCCTGGTGCAGAAGGAGCCTCACACTGATAAATGTTTCCCCTGAGCTTCCTATGGACACATCCCAATTGATTTGGGTTGGACTGTCTTTGATGTGTACACAGCAGGAAATTAATTCTGCTCTAAAGAAGTGCCCGGTTCAAAACAGCAAGTGCTGTATCAGATGACATTTAAGGTGATGTTGTAAAAAAAAAAAATTATACTGAAAGTGAAACACGGATGAGTGACAGGAGTTCCTTCTAATTGAGACCTGGCACAAGGTTGAATTTTCCTCTGATGTAAATGCATGTAACTTGATCAGATACCAAGGTTATGCTGATGTACTTCAGCTAAAGATTAGAGAACTTGTATGTGACTACATGCAAGTACTGTTATATAATCCTAAGGTCTAAGGGTTGTTTTTGTACAATTTTTTATTAAAACAAATTGAATCCCATTTGAAAAAGCTTCTGCCTGCGAGACTGCATGTCTTGAGTGAGCTCAACTTCATGGGTCTCCAAAGGCATTATTACAGTTTCTGTAATTACCCAAAATAGCTGTTCTGTGCAGAAGATTGGCATGACATTAAAGCTCAGTGTCTTGGGCTCTTGCAGGACTAGACTGCAGTAATGACTCTTCCATTATTGAGCTGGGAATCTCCCTTTGAAATGCATAAAGTCCTTTATAAATACTGGGGGTGGGTTGTCAAGCTGTAAAATGTCTGATTTTTATTAACCATGTAAGATCTGCTGTTGGTAGGAAATGTCCATAAGGCCTTGCACATACCGTGTCTTGGGGGAAAAATGGGAATTAAGGGGAAAATGTTGTGTTTGGAGAGGTAGGAGAAGCAATTTCGTTATGGCTTCTGTCTCCATTGGCAGGGGGAGGGATTAACACTGTTGTGGCAATATTAGGATATTAGGTTTGATATTTGCAGGTTAAATGAAGTGGAGGAACGAAATGAGAAATTACGGATGTGAAAAATGTTCTTACGTAGGTAAAACCACTGAGGTGATTCCATACATTAGGAAGTGACTTTTCTTATAAAATGCACATATAACACAAAATCCTCCAAGGTGCCTGTAACACGAAGAAATACTTTCCTGCAACCCCTGGAGAAAGACATGGAGCTTTTCTGCATCATTTGCCACGTGTTAATTCAGACATGCAAATAGTGACCAAAGAACCTGATTTCCATACTGCAGGAAGTGGTTTCTGAAGAACAAGCAACCCAGAATAGTATCAGTATTATATTGAACCTGGACCTATGCTTTGAAAACCCTTTTTTTTTACTGATTAAACTGGCTCCAGTTGAAAATCTTCCAGTTCTACTCAATTTTTATTACCTTTGCATTTGTTTCTCAGTAAATGTTAATAGTCTGAGAACTGCAGTCTATTGATCTTATTAGAATTATTTATATAGCAGCTTAGCAGAGCAAATATAAATCTAATTAACTTTGAGCATTTTTGTTTTTAAAGTGTATCAGATGTCATAAGGCAGGTGTAAATGAAAACACAGCTGTGGTTCAGGCAGTATTTTGTCCAGCTGAATGATTTGGTTCTCGAAGTACCAAGAAATGAAGAAGTGAACAGTTATCTCGTGCACAGAAATTGAGATCTAAAATGCCTGAGATGTGACTGTGCATTCACTGGGTGCAGAGGTGGCTGAGATGCCCTCCTGCTGAAGGGCTGCTGAAGTGTTGGGTGCCTGGTAAGGGCCTTCACCTGGGAAAAGTAACAGGAAAATACTCAGTAAACCTGAAATCTCCTAAATGGATTGGGGCAGGGTGTTCCTGAGGTACAAAAGGTTGATGGGACTTGAGATGATGTCTGTATTTACTCTTCCTCTCCTTGAATCTCAAGGGAGAGCCCAAGACGTCCTTCTTGCTCATCCCATAAGTGTTGTGTTCTAGACATTTCTGTGCATCTCAACCACTTTTTCCGTAACTTTTTCGTTAATCTCTTGGAAGATCTGGGTTTTGCCTTGAGGTTATAACCAAGTGGTGCCTTGCCTTAGGATCAGGCAAGAATATCTTTCTTACAGCATTAACTGGTCCCCTCACATTTAGATTAATGCTTTACAAATCTTTGTAACATTTTAGCAGATCATACCTTGGCTCCTTTCAAACGGATGTCATTACTCTTTCCTGTACACAGTGTGACATTACTTGGGTAGTTTGTTGCCGTGTTGGGTTTTTCCCTAACTCTTCTAGTTTTGCAGCCAGGTTTCTGCTGGGTACATCTTCAGAAGGTGCAGCATTGGAGCACGAGTGACTTTTAGCTCCGCGGCCCTGAATGTGGGGATACCATTAATATATCCCAAAGCAACAGCCTTTTTGCTGAAGTGGTGATTGAATTGCTTTCTAGCTCGCACTGTAAGATGTTTCTCCTGCTGTGGGAAGGTCTGTCAGGGGGTATTAAACACAGTGATCCAAATGCAGTCTCCAGCTTAGGAAGCTCTTTGTTGGAGCTGGAGAACAGTATGAGGGGAAGGACCATCCTGTATCTGTCCTGCTGCTTGGACACTTCCCAGAGGAATCCACAACTGCCCCCTGTCAGAGCAGACATGAGCCAGGTGGGCCTTTATTCCAGCTCAGCGTGGCTGCTCCGTGTTTATGTTCTTCAGTTCCTTCTGGTGCCGCCTCTGTCTTACTGAGTTGTCCAAATTGTTCTCCAGCTGGCTCATGAACTCTGGCTTCGTGTCATCTGGTTTCACTGCACCAACGGGCTGAAATCAGATGAAATACATTAACTGTTCTTCTGATCCCTTTTTTCCACCTCTCGGAGCTTCTCTCTTTCAGGAGAAATGTGAGGGAAGGCTTTTCCCGGCCCGGTGTCACCTCTTGGTTTCTTCCTCCGTAATTAAGTGATGGGCCCTTCTCCAGAGCTTTCCCTCCCCTGGATGGATCAGTGGCACTGCTGCTGTTTGAACTGTTTGTGGGGTTGGTCTCTTAGAGGGCATTACTCTGGAAGAATTGCACTGCTAATCTGCCTGCTGGGGTCATCTTCTCCCACGTACCCATTTCTCC
This sequence comes from Dendrocincla fuliginosa, assembly GCA_035047845.1. Classification (NCBI taxonomy): domain Eukaryota; kingdom Metazoa; phylum Chordata; class Aves; order Passeriformes; family Dendrocolaptidae; genus Dendrocincla; species Dendrocincla fuliginosa. The sequence goes on from JAWWMO010000019.1 coordinate 3,143,972, forward strand.
ACAGACTTTAATTTGTGGTACTTTTCAGTCTTTCCCTTCCACCAGATGTCTTGTGGCCCATTTTCTTTCTGTTGTGGTGGATTTGCACTGCTTCACTGCTGTGCTCTATGCTGAGAAGGAGCATTTAGTACCCATTTCCCTCCCCTTCTTGCCATCCAGAGGATCTTGTGAGCTCATTTAATAGCCTTCTACTCCTCTACCTGTTAATATTTTTCTTTGGATTCCTACCATCCTCTGGAGCATTGCCTCTTACTAATTGAGAGCTAATGCTAAGTAGGGCAAACATTGTAAAGAGCAGCTTTTCCATGAAGAGCCTCTTTAATTGCTGGCAGGAGAGGGTAATATCTGTAGTGTTTCCTTTCCCTTTGCTAATGCAAGTTCAAGTATTGCCCTTCCTGCTGGTACGTGAAAGCACTTTAATAAAGGTTAGTGCTTTTTATTTGTTGGTTGTGATTAATGAACCTTCATGGGACAGGATTATTTTTGGTATCAGGAAGAGAAATGGGCATCTGACTGTGTGTATTCCCATAATAACAATCTTAAGCTTATGCAAGTGTTTGTGAGATGTTGGCCTTTGTGTCTTGTGTTTGCTTAGAGAGGAAGGATTGCTTGGGGACAATAGATCAAAGGGCCCCTCCTGTATGAGGAAATCCTCCAAAGTGCCAGGTCAGTGGTTTCAGTTCTTACCTGCTCCCTGCACTGTGGCAGGTTTCACAAGCTGAGTTCAGCATGAGTGCCCAAACCTGGTACTGAGTTCAGTACCAGGTACTGAGAATGTGCTGTCCTTTGGTTTTCCTGAGTAGACCTTGTGCTTTCCCCCTCTGTTTCCTGGGAGTGGGAGCTGTTCAGTGGAAACATCCTTGACCAGAGCATAACGCTAAATCTTGTTGTCAGCTGAACTTTGAATTTACAGATGGGACTAGGTTGCTTTTAATGAGAATGCCTGGTCTTGTTTCTCTCCTTCTCCCTCTCTTTAAATCTGCCTTGTCCTTTACAGCTCTCCAAAGGGCACTGCAGCAGAAAGGGAACACATGAACAATGCACCGTGAAGCCAAGAGCTTTTTATATTTGACTGAATATCCTTTCTCAAAGAAATTTGGCCTGGGGCTAGACGTGTGCAGGTGGGAAAGGTGGAAAGACCCATCTGCTTTTCCCACTGATGTCTGATGGTTTAAGAGCAGTGCCTCGGTTGTTCCTTCTTCTGGTGGTCAATAATAGTGATGAACCTGGGGTTTCTGGCTCTTAGGTTTTCGTCAGGTTTCTGTTTCTTCTTCCTCCTGAAGGAAAACTTTCCATGTTTTGAATAGAATCCTAGGGCAGGTTAATTTGTGCCTAACCCATAGTGCTGGATTTTGACCCGTGTGTTTTAATGGGAAAACCCCCGCTGGCCTCAGCACAGAGACTTGGGCTGCTCCTGAATTTGAGTGGCCTTTCCCCTTACCCCAAGGCAGGGATGGACCTGACCTGCTGAACCAATTCAGCCTGGAATGGTGACTTATTAAAATCTAGATATCCCTTAAGCTTTGGCATGGCCAGGAGAGAAGGACACTTTCACCCTGGTACTTTCCTCCAGGCTCCCTGAACTTTCCATTTGTTCAGAAAGTGATTTCATGGGCATGAGTCTCTATCAGTATTTAGCTTTAAACCAACAGCTTTAATTGACAGAGACAAGGGCTTTTGATTCAAGCACTCCTGTAGCAGTTAATTAACTTTCCAAGGATTTTGTAGGCACTTGGATGTCACTTATTTCAGAAGGTGAGGAGAATATCTTTGTGGAGTCCTTTTTACCTCTGATGTTCCAACCATTTTATCTTGCCTTTGAAGCTGAAGGTGCTTTGGAGGAACTGAGGCTGGTGTTCATTCCAACCATGCACTGCTCATTTTGTTTGTGTTGTGGGGTTTCTTTCTGTTCCTTGTGTAGAACAAGGGGAGGATCTGGAAGTTCATCATAGCTGTTAAATTGAGGTCATGGAAATGAATATTAAAATTGAAGGCTTGTTTAGGTGAGAAACAGTATTGAAAAGTCTCTCAAAAACTTTATTAATAATGATTTTTGTAATTGGAACGTGATATGTTTATAGTATTAACCTGATAATGTCCTTTCTCCTTTGCCTGCGACCTTTAAAATAAACAGTATTACACTAATTATGGAAAGTGAAATAGCAAAAAAACCCACCCAACTTTTACCAATATTTGCAATCCCATACACTTTTCAAAATGCTGGAGTTTTGAGGACAGAATGAAGTTCCTCCTTGTTCTTAATCCTTTTTTCTACTCGGGATTTCGGCTCCCACAACAGAGTCACCCATGAAAAAGGGATTTTTGCAGCAGGGCTTTGCCTTTGCTGTATCCTTAGCACAAAGATAAGCATGTTTATGCTTGAACATGACGACACTGTGGAAAATAATTGTTGATCTGATTAAGTCTATTGAGAGGCAACTTGCCTTCCTGTGCTTTCTGGGTGTTCATCTGCCCGGGGCGGCCAAGGCTGAGCCACGAAAGCTGCTGCTTCATTTCCATTCTGCAGCCACTCAGAGGATCGAACAAGTTTGGACAGCAGACAAAAGGCAGGCCTGCAAGAGTCCCTCCTGCATGGCAGACTTTGACATGTTTGTGTGCTTAAAGAAGCTGGAACTAATAAAGGCTGAGCAGAAGAGACTTCTCAATACCTTTAGGAAGAACCATATGTGGGGTTTTTTTGCTGGTTTTGTTATCGTTGTCTTGGCTGATTTTTTAATTTTTTTTTTTTAATGAAAATAATAGATTTTTATTTTCACCTCTTTTTCTTTCAATCCAGGCATTCAGGAAACCTGAAATTGAAATTGGCTTGTATTGATGGCTAGATAGAGCTGAGAAGCAGACAACTGGAATTTCTCTCTCAGAAAGCAAGTATTCAGTTAAATCAGTAAATCCCCCTATGACAGTTTAATCCTAAACTGGAGCACAAGTCTCATGCAATGAAACAAATGTCCACAATATTAGGGAGGACTCTCAGAAGCCTCATTTAACTGCTGGAAATAAAGACATGCTAACATGCTGCTCATTCCATAAATATTTCCCAGTTGTAAGCCATAATGGGAAAACACATTACCTTTCACCACAGTTGTGATTAAGAACGGCAGGATTGCTAAACCATCAGCATACAGAACCCTCTTAGAGTGTGAACCCACGTGAGGGGTTGTTTTTCCTCTCTCCTCAATTTTTGCCACAGCTGAAATGCAAAGCTTGGGGCAATAAAGCATCATATTGTGCCTCTGTAGGGTCAGGCTTAGGGAAATCACTTTTTCCTTACCTGAATTCCATATTTTGGACAGCAGTGTCTTGGGCAGGGTCTGTGCTTAACACATTCAGTCTGAAAGACCATCACAGTGAAGGATAAAGTCTGATGGAAGGCTCTGTATTTCCTTGGTTAGATTTCATCTGGCTCTTGTCAGTCTGTAGCCCCATCTCCTCTGTGTGTCCTTCGCAGGTGTGTGTGTTTGTACCTCACCTTTTGCCTTGTGCTCTCTGCTCTGCCTGTACTTGCCTGTTGTGTGTCACTTCAGTTTTGACTTGTTGAGTTTGGAGGTCAGAGAGAGGTTGGGTTTTTTTGCTGAGTATTCTTTTGTTGCTGTTGTTTGTGTTTTCTTGGCTGCTTTTTAATTTTCATATTATTACCAAGCCTCTTGCGTTCTCCTCTGGGGTAAGAGAGAGCCTTTGGCCATCCCAAGACTATAAATTACGAGCAGAATTGCCTTTAACTTGCAGATTTTGAGCAAATCTTTCCTGGAGTAGCACTGGAGGTGGTGATTAGAGCCGAGGTTGGTTGTCTGGTGAGTGTGAAGTTCTCACAGCTGTCTGGCAGAGCTGTCTCCTTGCTGCAAAAGCCTTGTTGTACAGTTGGCTGGGGATCCATGGCAATAAACTATCTCCTGACAAGTTATTTTTCTTTTTTTTTCTTTCTTTTTTTTTCTTTCAATTTTTATTTCACCCTTTTCTGCCTCTAGCACGTGATTTCAGGTCCTGCCTACCTGACAATAAGACAGTGGGCATTTCTTTCTGACAGTGGGCATTTCTGGCTGCTCCCCAAACCTCCAGCTCTCCCATGGGCAAGGACATGGTGTCTGGTTGGAGGCAGCTCTGCCCAGTCTGTAATACCACTTAAACAGTCTGTCATCTGGCTTATTAGATGCATGGGAAAGCAGTTTCTTTTACCTGTCCAGTTTCCATTTCCAGTTTCCATTCTGTGGAATGGACATTTCCCATAAGTCACACAGGAATTTTATGACAAAACCTTACCTAGAGCCTGTTTTGAACAATGAGCCTTGTCTTTTAGTTTTCCTCTTCGTAAGGGATCGTTCATAAAATGCTGAAGACGCTCATTTAAATTCATCCCAGAAGTTTTGCATGCTGAAGAGATTTCAGTTTCTTCCAGACACTTATCAGGAGGAAACTTTGGAAGCAGAACTGTGCGTAATTGGATATGTGCACAGAGATCCCTGCAGGGTGTGTGTTTCAAAGTCTGTTGTCTCTGCTGTTAATAACAGCCCAAAAGACCTCAGGCATCTATTTAAGGCTTTTTTACTAAGGGCTACAGTGAAAAATATATATAATTTAATACAGTATTAAAATGCTAGTCACGTGGAAAATTGACCTTATTTAAGGTACTAGATTAGCCTGCAAGTCCTCATATTTGGCCTCGGTTTTGGTTCATGTATTTTACGGGGGGGATGGAGGCAGCTGATGTTTAAAATACCTCAGTTTCTTTTATTCCTGCTTGTCTTCCAAGCATATTTAACAGTGGTGAGTCTTGCCTAACAGATTGTCTTTGCCTGGCACCCACTCCCAGTGCCGCCAGCTCTCGCCCTCCAGCTCCTTCTGACGGGGGGCACGTGGGTGCCCTGGTGAGGGCCCTGGGGTGGTTCTGGCTGTGCTGCAGCCTTGGCCATGTCCCCCAGCCTTCCAGGGGCTGGGCTGGAGCGCTGTGGTCCCTGCTGGCCCCGGTGCCACACGGGCTGGGTGCCCGGCCGGCCGCGTAACGCTGGGCAGCCTCTGCGCGTCCGGGCTCGGAATCACAAGCGGCTGCTTGGCAGGGACATCAAACCCTTCTGAGAACTGCATGGGTGTGAGATGAGACACAAGGATGGGCATGGCTCTGAGTTTCCTTCCCTGCCTCTCAGCTGCAGCTCACTGTGGTTGCTGCTCCTTCGTCTAAGCCAGTTGTCTTGGAGCTGGTGTTTCCTTGCTGCTTGAGCTGTCCAGCCGAGCCTCGCTGTTGGAGAGGATCCCTTGGCAGGACCATAATTTGCTTTTTTTGGGTAGGATGACCAAAATCTTGGAGTAATAGGCCAGGAGGGTGTATCTGTATTCCTGCCAGTCAAGCATGTCTTTGGTGGTGGCTGCTGTAATGTGAAACTCTCCCAGAATATATCAAACCATAGAAGAGGCAGATTGGAGGAAACCTTTTGGAAGCCTTCCAGTACCTAAAGGGGGCTTATAAGAAGGCTGGAGAGGGGCTTTTGACAAGGGCATGGAGAGGTAGGACAAGGGGGAATGGCTTTAAGCTGAAGGAAGGCAGGGTTTGATTAGATATTCAGTAGAAATCCTTCCCTGGGAGGGTGGGCAGGCCCTGGCACAAGGTGCCCAGAGAAGCTGTGGCTGTCCCATCCCTGGAAGTGTCCAAGGCCAGGTTGGACAGGGCTTGGAGCAACCTGTGCTGGTGGAAGGTGTCCCTGCCCATGGCAGGGCGTGGGATGAGGTGAT
>JAWWMO010000019.1:3155000-3236296 GCA_035047845.1 Dendrocincla fuliginosa
AGCCCAGGTTGCTCCAAGCCCTGTCCAACCTGGCCTTGGACACTCCCAGGGATCCAGGGGCAGCCACAGCTTCTGTGGACACCCTGTGCCAGGGCCTGCCCACCCTCCCAGGGAAGGATTCCTTCTTAATATCATATCTAACCCTGCCCTTGTCACTCCATGCCCTTGTCAAAAGCCCCTTTAGGCTCTGGAAGGGGCTCTCAGGCCTCCCTGGAGCTTCTCTTCCCCAAGCTGATCAGCCCCAGCTCTCCCAGGCTGTCTCCAGAGCAGAGGTGTCAGGTGGGCTCACACAACACCACTACAAGCCAAACCTCCTCCCTGCTTTCACCAGCCTCTTGGGTGAGAAGAGGGCTAAGTGAACTGGCGAGCTGACTGAAGGCACGTGCCCTGCAGCTCCTCCTGCACACACACTGGGCTGTGTTTGAGCAGCCTCGCTGCATCCTCTGCCTTCTGTGCCTCCTTGAGGTTTGCCCAGCTTCAGAAGGTGCTGTTCAGGCTTGCTCTGAAGCAGTGATCTGAAGGGGATGTGTGATATTTCTAATCTTTTTAAGATGCAGTTTGGCATTTGGTCCGACGCCTTCCTCCTTTTTCAGGTCTTGGTGTGGTGCCAAACTTTGTCTGTACTCAGAGCAACCCTGCAGAATTGGAAGGAACTCTTTTCTTCACGTCTCATTGCCTCGTAGTTTATGTGGTTTGCTCAAGAGTGCTCTGTGTTGCTGGCGTGTGTTCCCAAAAAGCTGTATAGAAAGGAGTTCAGTTCTGGAGACTTGTAAAAATCTAGGTAGGCTTGGCTACTCACTGAAGAAGTTGGGAAAGGAAGAAAGTGGCTCTGGTTTTGAGCTTACCCTGTTTGGGACAGCACAATTTCCTTAGGGCTCCCAAGATGTCTTTTTTTGTCCCTTAAGTTACAATCAATGCCTTGCAGTGGTGAACTGCTACCACTTTCCCCCCATCACGTTTTCCAGAGTCCTTGCTTTCTTCATGCTTTAAGTATTAATATAAGGATTAATTCCTATGGTAACATCATGAAAGTCTGTCCTGGTAATTACCAAAGGTAACACTTCCACTTTCCTCAGTGTGCTGCTCCTGAACCTCTCCCTAATCCCCTTTGACTCACACTGAAGGTTGCTAGCAAGATCCTACCAGAATGAAAAGGTGAGGGGAAGTATTGACCCAGCTATAAAATTTGGTTCTTGCCAGTTTTCAGCCCGAATCCTTCCAGCACGACAAAGGAAGAATGATCTCTTTTGCTGTGTAGTCGCAGAAGAAGAAAATTCCATGTTTGAGCTTTAAATGGATTTGCTGGCGTGCACTTACAAGATGTTAAGACTTTGACAGAGGGAGCCTTTATTGAAAGGAAAAGGAGAGATGTGGTAGTTTGTTTGGTTTCCCTTCCCAATTAGGTTTTGGTAAAATTCACTTCATTTCCCCCCTCCCCGTTTAATTTTGTTACACGCGCTGCTAGAAATCAAATAACGGGTGCGTGCAATTCTGGGAGAGCTGCTTTTGCCTTTCCTGCACTGGTCAGCTGGTTCTCATGCTCTGGGTGAAGGAGCTGAGCATCCCTTAAGCCATGGCAGCTTATGGTTTCAATTCTTTTGTGGCCAGAAACAGAGCTCTCTCAGGACAGAAATGCTGCTGTGCACCTTTGTCGCAGGGCCCAGCACAGTCCTGTACCCTGTGTGTGTCCTACTTACTGGTGCAACAGAAGGACCTGAATTTTTAATCATGATAATATAATTTGCCTTGCTTGCAGAGATCAAAAGGTTGTAATCATCTTCTCCAGGAGAGAGAATGCAAATTTGAAGTGAGATAATTCTAAGGTTGTTTGAGGGTTTTTTTTTTGATGTGCTGTCTCTAGCTTTGATTTGACTGGTTCACTCTTTGTTACCTTCCCGTTGGCTTTTAAACCTGGAAACAGTAATTGCTGTGCTAACACTGTCATTACGTGTTGTTTTGCTGTGTTATTTCCCCATGTGCTCTTCCTTCAATGGCTCAAAGTGCTTTTAATTACACCCATTACAGCATTACACCGATTGCAAGGTTAGACTGATTTTTGTGATCCATATCTGATCTGAACTTTGTCCCCCACCAAGAAAAGGGCCTTTCAGGTGTCTGCACTGGTGGCCTTTTCTTGACAGCTCAATGCAGTGGGTGAGGCTCTGGGCAGACCTGGGGTTTTGCCACATGTTTGGTGAGTCAGCTGTTTGCATTTGGATTTTCTGGCTACGTGAGGGCAAATACGCACCAGGGTGAGGGGGCTGATGTGAAAGGAGTCTTGCAGATGTGAAAGGAGTCTTGTAGATGTGAAAGGAGTCTTGCAGCTTTACTGAGTTTATACAGGTAACTGGGGTCTGACTGGCTGGCAGCAGCACTGCAGGCAGGGGCGTGGGGTCCTGCTGGGCAGAGAGTTCCACGTGAGACACCAGGATGTCCTTGCACAAAGATGGGAAGCATCCTGGGACGTGCTGGGCAGAGGGTTGCCAGGAGGCCTGAGGGAGGTGGGCCTTTCCCTCTGCTCTGGCCTGGTGAGGCACATCTGGAGGGCTGGGTCCAGTGCTGAGCTCCCCAGTACAAGTGAGACAGAGGCATACTGGAGTCCAGTGACACACCTGGAGAAAGGTGTGAGAGGACTGGAGCATCTGGGGAGAGGTGGAGACAGCTGGGGCTGCCCAGCCTGGAGAAAGAAGAATAGGGGGGATGTCATCACCGTGTAGAGGATGGATCCAGCCTTCCCTCAGTGGTGCTCAGTGTCTGGGTGAGAGGCTGAGGGTCCAAACTGGCAACCAGGAAATTACATTTCAACCTAAGATAGAACTTTGTTATGGCAGGTGTGGTCAGACATGGGAACTGTGTGTCCAGAGGGTCTGTGAAGAGATGTCTCCATCCTTGGAGATGGTCAACACCCCACTGGACAGAGTCCTGGGCAGCCTGCTTGAACTGCCCTCCTTTGAGCAGAGTGGTGGGACTTGATGGTTTCTGGATGGTTTCTGGAGGTCTCTCCTGGCCTGACTCATTCTGTTACACTTCCTGAAGCTTCTTAAGTGGCCTTTGGGCTGGAGTTTGCCATTTGGTAACCGCTGGCAAACGCAACCCTTTTGCAATCCTTGTGCAACTGGCCCTTGCCGTTGGCCATGCAACTCCGGTTGCAATCGCTCCCATGTATCAAGAGCAGGAGTCCAAGCTGCTTGCTCATAAACCATTGGAGACTTGGGGCTGTTGGCTGCAGATTGGGCAACGCACTCACATCGGGGCTGTGTGTGGTAAACCTCTATCTGTGTAATACAAGGGTAGGGAACCTTTTCATTGCTACTGGCCCAGTAAATGCTTTCAACACATTTAACAGGCCACATCTTGACACGCGCTTGTTACTGTCTGCATTGTGCTATGCATAATAAACTAGAACAAATAATATGGCTGGGAGCCATATGTTCCCTGTCATTGGCTTACTGGGGCACAGATTTTCAGAGGAGATTGAAACCTTTGCCTTCCTTGTACGTGTCGTCTTGCTCACTCATCCATGTTCACGCCACGTAAAACCGCTCTTGTTCATGGGGTTTGTGGTCCTGAGATAGAGGCTGAGGTGTTAAAAGGTACAGGTTTGTCACTCCTTTAGCTCCATGACACACACAGGTTTTCCCAACCAGGCTGGGCATTTGCATCTTCCACACTGACACACGTCGTGTGAGTCCATTAAAACTGACAGTCAGCACATGGACATTGAACATTTGCAGGGGAGAGACCCAAAGCCTGTCCTCATTAGTTTTACATATTGCCTCAAATGCATTCATGTGCAACTAGAGCAGTATCCAGGAGTTTGTCCTGCCATGCAGGCAAAATTACAGCCTGCAGTAAATAGGGCTGATTGTGGGAACTGCCTTTCCTCTAAAGAGGCGTCAGGATAACAAGTAGCTTGATGGGTGACTTTTCTTTTTGGCCTCCTGCAGTGCTTTGAAAGCCTGGGTGGTCACTTGCACTGTCAGCATCTTCCTTTTCTTTTAAAATAAAGGGGGGTAAAAAGAACTTTAAACAGCTGCAGGTCCACGAAGCCATAAACAAGAACAAAGCCCTTGCAGTGAGATGTGGTGGTTTCTGCCTGGCCCTGGTGCATGGGAGCCCTCAGAGGTGACACCCTGGGGGCACTGGGGTGAGCTTGAGGTGCAAACACATCCCTTTGGGGCACGTCCAGCACACGCTCATGGGGCAGCGTGCTCACTGCTTGGGGAGGTGCACCTTCCCAGCACAGTGTGTCCTCCCTGGAAGGCAGGATGGGTGCCAGGATGGCAGGGCTGCAGACCAGCAGCTCCCAGCATGGCGAGGCTCGGAGCTGAGCCTTCTTTGAAGAGTGTAGGAGAAGCTGCAGGGAAGGACAGACAGGCATTGTGGAGGAGGGGGAGATATGTTCTCCCCACCTCCACCCCTTCTTTAATCCGTGCTCTCCAGCTGTGTGTTCCACTGCTTTTCTGGGAGGACTGATCCCTGCATACCTCTGGACTCTGCTCCTCTCCTCAACAGAGCTTTGTAGGACGTCAGCTGAAAGGGTTGAGCTGGGATGTGACGTGGGATGAAGCTGAAAAATGAACCTGCTTTAGCAGGGAGGTTGGACCAGGTGACCCACTGTGGTCCCTTCTAACCTGACAGATTCTGTCATTCTGTGGTCCTGGGAGTGTGTACTGTAACTTTGGCTCTGCTTTCTCTCCATGCGGCTTGACTTAACACATGAATTACTACTTATTTAAAAGGAAAACCCAAAAAAACCCAACCCTCCCCTGTTTTAGTTCTGGGGGGTGGGTTGCCCCTTCTTAGCAGGTGAAGTAGCCCATGAGAGCAAAGGTCCTGGTGGTGCTGCTGAGTGTGAAACCCTCCAAACTGTACAAAAGAAGGTGTGAGAAGGGAGAGCAGCTCCTTACATCCCCCTTAAGGTGAACAACTGTTCTGAAGGAAGTCCAGTGCCTCTCTCTTTCTTTTCCCAAATTAATGCAGAAAATAAGGAAGACTAGGGCTTTGCTTGCCAAATCTGATTTCAGTGGTTTTCCAGTATGCCATGTTTTGTCCTCTCTTGATTAAATGCCTATTTATAGGGGAAAAAACCCATTATGGATTAAACTGCCCTGCTTTTTCTCTGATTGCATAAAGGTCAATTTGTATGTAGTCTAAAATTAAAATTGTTCCAAATTGAATTGTTTGTAACCCTTAGGCTTTAAATATATTGAATACCCTTACAGTTAGCTTTGAGCAAGGAACAACACTGGTTCAGTGCAAGGCACTTGCTGACATTGTCATGTTACTTTTGCATTTCTAGTGGCTGCCTCCCAATAAACTTAACATTCCCTTCACCTTCAAGGCAGGGAAGTGCTGTGTTACCTGGAGTTTTATGCATGTGTCACTTTTTAGATAAAGAGAGCAGGTGACAGAGGAGAAATGCTTCAATCTGGTGTCCTAGGATATCACTGGGGATTTAATGTGTGCGTGGATCCTTCAGGCCAAGGAAGGGTAGAGGGGGGATCATACAAAGAGTATGTTTGGAAGCAAACTTAGTTATCTACACTGGAAGTCTGGCTGGCAGGATGAGGGAAGTTCATACCACCTCAGTTTGATTCTGATGGGATACACCTAAAATATTATCCCCTTGTCTCAAAAAGGTCATGGAGAAATTGCAAAGGGTTTAGCAGAAGGCCACCAAGATGACCAAAGACCCATTAGTCCCAGGTGTCCTCCAGGGAGGAGGGGAGGGAGCTGGACTTGTTTCCTCTGGTGATGAAGCTACAGATTCATCTCACAGCCACCCATGACTATTTGAAGGGCAGATGTGAAGGTGACAGAACCAAACTCTTTGGGAATGCCTGATGGTACAAGGAGCAGTGGCCACACAGTGAAGCTCGTGAGGTTCAAAGCTGTGCCATAGTCCCACTTCCAGCAGGAGTTTGGGCTGGAGCCCTTCTGAGGTCCGTCCTGATCAGAGCTTCATGAATCTTGTGAGGAGCTCCCTCAGACTTCAGGGGAAAATGTGCAACAGCTGTCTACCACTGTGGTCTTGAAGCAAACAAAACCTGATCTGGCGAGCCTGAATGTGGCTTTGTTCTGATGTCTTCTGGGTGACTAATTCCATGAGGAGGTGGGAGGGAGGGAGGGAGGGAGGGAGGGAGGCACGGACGGGGAACATCTGGGTTGTCACTGCGTGGCCAAATCGCCTACAAGTTTGGTACCTATTTAATGGGACTCTGGTTGGGTTGGGTTTAGTGTTGCATTTTGTTAAGATCTGAATTGTGGTGAGCCTTCTGGGGGTAGGTAGGATGGATTTTCTAAATCATGATCTGAAGGAATGTCAAGTAGGGGCTGGTGTGAGAGAGATGGAAGCAGGACACGTTCTCTGGGCTTGCCTGCAGTGGGGACAGCTTGAGGATGTTGTTGTCTGGGCTGAATTTTCAGGCAGGAGGTGGTGAGGAAGCGAAACAGATCTTGTTGTCACATGCAGCATAGATACTGGGTTGCAGTGTTGGCAAAAATTCCTGGCTTGTGAGTGATATTTAGTTTGACCCTCTGACTGCTGCCAGGCAAAGACTCGTGTGTGTGTGTGGGGTTAACAGTGACAGGTTTTTAGGTGAACTCCTGTCACATTTCTCAGCATGCCAGCAGTGCATGTGGTCGAGAAGGTGTCTGCTAAGGATGTGGTTTTGCCCTGTCAGAATATTGCTTGGGGCAAAATAGTTTCATTTTGGGTTTATCAGCTGATGTCAGGATATCTGGGGTCTGGCTGCTTTCCTGGATCAGCTGCACCTCATCAGGACACACCGACAGCTCCCTCTCCCCTTCTGTCTCACGGGGGAAACTCTTCCCTCACAGGATATGACAAATTTTCATTGACTTCAGTGTGATTGGGTCATACTCTGTGGGAAGAAGCAGGCCCAGAGCAGAGGTACTGCTTCTCTTGGCATTTTCCAGCAGAGATGTGTAAATGTCTGTTGTCACATTTCCACTGCTTTCTGTGGCCCTGGCTGTGTCAGCTTGGACTCTTGGCTGTGTCTTGGGTTTTCAGTATGAAACTGATAAACTGACCTTCAGGCTGAATATTTCTGGGGAGGGAAGAGGATGCAGAGTTATTGTACATCTTGCATTAATTAAAGGTGAAGCTGTGCTTGAAAATGCTCTATTAAAGGCACTAAGGAGAATATGACTGTAGGAAGGCAGAGCTTGGAGACTCCCCATGCCGAGCAGTGCTGGTGAATGTCCGCACGCTGCCCAGTCTGGTGCTAATGGCTTAATTTAAGGCTCTGCAAATGCTTGTAAGACCTTCCCAAGTGTGAAATGACACAGTGGAGCAACGCTGGCAGTGCTGTTCTGCTCTGGCTTATTTTTGACTGGCTGGCTTAAACCGTTCTATCCACTGTCGTGGCTTTCCCTGATTCATTTTTAGAAAGTGCAAGCACGGAAGGCTGTCTGTCTGCCTCACTTTTACAGCTTATGGCCAAGATTTTCAGTAGCTTAGATATGACCACGGTCTTGCTTCCTTCTGTCTGAAGGATGGCCGCCAGATTTGAGAAGGAGCATGCCTCATCCCGCTGACGCACATCGAGGGAAATCCGGGAGCTGTCTGCTGGAACAGCTGCTGGCTTTTTATTTTTTTTTTTTGAAGGGAACCAGCAAAAAAAAACCCCACAACCCAGGACAAAATTGAGCAACAGCGTGCGATCCTTGAGCCACCAGTGCATAGACTGATTGTCTCCACTGCTGCTGGAATCAGACATTTGATAAGCGAGTTAGAGCAGCACTGGGGAATTTTGAATAAGGTTGAGATGTCCTAGTTTGTGAGGAGTCTCAGGGTTGTGCCTGTGGGCGAATTATTCAGAATAATGATTATTCAGAATCTGAGACTTCCAAATCGGGGAGGAAGGAAAGGAGACATACTCAGGAGCTGAATTTTTTATTATTTTTCAGTGGAAAAATTCAAGTCAGCATGCTTTTAATTGCAGATGATGCATTTTAATGTGTTCCCTTCAGCTGGTGTTGCTGGAGAGAGTTACGTGCATACAGAGAGTCCTCCATCTCTCACCACTTTGTCCAGAGGAAGGGGCCGAGTGGCTGGTCTGGTCCATGTTCAAATGCCTTTGCTGTGTTTCTGGGGAGCAGGTGACAGCAGAAGGCACAGAATGATGGGAGAACAGCAGTGAGACCCTTTGCAGTGCCGGGGTGAGGGATGTCAGAGCTGCAGGAAAGAGGGCATGTGAAATGAGTAATGAAATCCAGCCTGTCAGCCCCTCTGACAGCCTGCCCTGCTGGAATACAAGTCATTTGTGTCGAGGTGGCAAAACAGCATGTCCCTGTTGTGCTGTGAGTCAACAGAAGGAGAGATGTTGAAGCAGATCCTCTTACATAGCACAGTCAGAAACAAGCTAATGGGATGTGCACTCAGCATTGCATCCAAGGGGGGACAAACCCCCCTGATTTCTCCAGGGTTTCTGTCACCTGACACATACTTTTGCTGGACAGTTGTGAAAATTTTGACTCATGAGTATGGACACTGGCACTGGACTTGTTAAAAGGGGGAAAAAAAAGACACTCCCTTCTGCTTAACCTCTTATTTCTGTCTTCTGTATCATCATTGCTTAATTATGGCTAATGAGTATTGGGGAATTTAAAGGAGAGAATTCATAGAGTCTGTAATGAAATCAGCAGTTGGACAATAGGGCAATAAAATCTCTGATTAGCCAGGCTGGGAGTTCAGCTGAGATAGTTTGGCTGTGTGTTCAGCAGTGTTATATGCAGGATTACGTGTCCTCCTGGACAGAGCTTTAGCTTGACTGGCTCTGTGGGAGGGGACAGGGATCCAGCCAGAATCCTATAGCATGGGGAGTAGGTCATGCTAGGATTGCACATGCAACCTCTATTTTAAAGGGGCATTTTGTGAAGCATTTTGTGGGTGGGAATGTTTGAATTGGTGGTCAGCAAGGAAATAGCATAGGAGGGAATTTCACCAGGGTTGATACTAGAAACACATCTATAAAATATTGCAAGTGTATAAAATACAGCTCGTATGTGTGTTCTAGATGTGTGATTTGAAGGGTTTATGGTCCTGGAAGGTGCATCTCAGCACTTCTTCCAGTAAAAACTCAGGTGAGCAGTCTAGACAGAGGTGACGGAGCATTTCCCAGTGAACAGGAACCCAGTGGAAGCTGGAGGCTGGAATGAGTCTAATGGGACAGGACAGGCCTTGGGACTCTTTTTGCTTATTTCTTTTTTTGTTTTTTATGCTGCAGTTATCCGGCAGTCCATCCAAAAACAGTTGGCTGTGTTAATTCTCCCTAAGTGAAAGCTTTATATGGGTGTAACTCCTTCTTTTCTTTGGCAGCCAAAACATTTTTATTTCCAAAACCAGAAAGGTCTGGCTTTTTTGGTTTGGTTTTTTTTGTTCTTTTGGTGCCATTTCTAGGTAATGGAGCTTCAGCAAACCCAGCACTTACAAACCCTTTGAATGAAATTAAAAAGAAAAATTGGGGGGAAAGGGACACAAACTGGGAAATTGGGACAAGGGCAGTGCAGCAGCTGGCTGCTGGGATGGACAGCATGGAAAGGGCATGGCATGGTGGGGAATGTCACCATGACATTGGAGAAGAAACACGTTTTAAAGCTTCCAAGGGCAAGTTTGTTCTGGAGCATCCATTAACCCCTAAACCTTGTTGCTGCAACATGCTGATCTGCCAGAGCCCTCCGTGGGGTTAGGAAGGATTATGGCCAGATATCAATATTAGCCTTGGCAGCCATGCTAAAATAAAAAAATATGCATTGGCTGTGAGCTTTCCTGGGCCAGGGAGTGAGTTAAGTGGGCTTAAGAGTGACCATTTCAGCATAGGGATGGTGCAGAATGGAGGGGACTGTTCTTGGGAATCCTGGATCCAAGCAGATCTGGACCTGTCTGCTGCTCAAAGCTCCAGGTGGGACTCTGCTGCTGATCCCTGTGTCTGTCAAGAGCTGGGAAGCAAGTTTAGCACATAGAACCACAGAATGGTTTGGGCTGTAAAGACTGTCTGGTTCCAAAGGCACTACCATGGGCTGGGACACCTTCCACTGGGCCAGGTAGCTTAAATGGGGGATTAAGGGGCATCACTGGAGAAGCTGGTTCAGTGCAAGCTCAGGACTGACACACAGACCCCACAGACAGCAGAGGGCTGAGCTGTGCATTGGGCAGGTTCACCTGTCCCATCACTGCCTGCATGGCAACAGCACAGTGGGGAAATCCTTCACGTGGGCTTCTCCTCTCTTTTTTCCCCTGTGGTTTCTCTCTGGGAGCTCTCCTGGGTCAGAAGAGACTTTGATATTAAATCATCTCTTCAGATCACGTCTTTCTCCTTGCCAGGGGTTGTGATTTAGCCCCAGCCCCACAGAGCCACTGGCTCACTCCCCTCTGCTTGGATGGGAGAGGGAATTGGAAGGGTAAAAATGAGAAACCTGCGGGGCTGAGATAATCACAGTTTAAGGGGTAAAGTAAAAGCCACACATGCAAACAAAGCAAAACAAGGAATTCATTCCCCACTTCCCATCGCAGGGGTGTTCAGCCATCCCTGGGAAAGCTGAGCTCCATCATGCCTAAATGCCATCACTCCAAACATCCCCCCATTCTCCTCCTTCCCCTGGCTCTGTGTGCTCAGCATGATGCCATATGGTCTGGAATATCCCTTGGGTCAGTTGGGGTCAGCCCTCCCAGCTGTGTCTCCTCCCAGCTCCTTGTTCCCCCTCCAGCCACCTCACTGGTGGGATGAGGAGCAGAGCAGTCCTTGACTAAGCCCTGCTCCTCAATAACTGAAACATCCCTGTGTTACAACAGTGTTCAGCACAGATCCAGAATACAGCCCAAACAGACTGGTAAGGAAGGGATTTTGTCTCCTTTGCTGAGGCTCCTGCATTGAATCTTTCCTGGCACTGTCCTCACAGTGTAGCTGGGGACATGGCACAGGTTTATGGATCCCTCCCCAGATTCCCAGAAACTGGCAGTCTCCTGCTCAGCTGTGAGCTAAAAAAGCCTGGAGTTCCAAGGCAGAGCCAAACCAGCAGATCTCTTCTGAGCAGCCTTCTGCATCCCAGGGGGGACAGGTTGGTTTGGTCTGCTAAAAATAAGTTTGTGCCAGCTCTGTGGGGAGTGAAACGCCTGGGTGTGCAAACTTTCACGTGGAACAGCTCCTGTAAAATGTGCTTTTTAAACAGCAGCATCGTGCATTTCTCCTGTCCCCCAGTCCAAAAACATCCTCTGGGCTCAGCAGGATGCTTCCTCGTAAAAGAGGGCAGAGCTCTGGATTATGACTTCACAGCTAGAGGAGGGAGGTGCTGTGGGTTGTGTGTGCTCAGCGTGGAAATCCTGTGATGTTTGGATTTTTTTTAAAGGACCTAGAGATTTTTTTTTTTTAACTCAGGGACCATTCCCCCCCTCCTGGCTTTCCTGCAGGGGCTCAGCCTGCCCGCTGGTTCGGTGGGGTTTCGGGGCTCTTTCTGCGAGGGGTGTTGTGTGTGGCCGGTGGGTCTGAGATCTGAGAGCTGGAGGAAGTCAAGTCTGTGTTTGGGAGTTGAAATACTTGAGGAGAAGTAATTGACCATAATCTGACAGCAGATCTCGCTATGCAGAGGACAGCTCATCACCATGTTCACAGCAACGGGTTTCCAGCGGAAATGGAGCTGATGGATGTTTTCTAATTATTCCCTTGTGTTGCAAATGTTCGAGAGCCAGCTTGAAATCTCTGCCCAGAATTCAGAGCATTAATTTGTTTGACCTTTCCACTGCTGCAGACACCAGGCTCTGTGAATTGCAGTCATCTTCATTAATTTCTCTATTGTTCTGGGGATGCAAATGAGCATGTTCCTCTGCAGATACGGTGTGGAAGATGGACATACAGCTTGGCGTGGGGCAGCACCTCAGGGTGTTTGGGGGGGATGCTGAGCTGGAGGGTGACCTTCCAGACAGGTTGAGGGACATCCTGCATGACTGGAGCTGAAGTTTTGTTTAAATACACTGATGCAGGAAGGGTTTCTCTCCCACTCCACGTCTTCCTTACAAATAACCAGATACTGGCTTTGAAGACATCCATTTTGACAAAGAATGGTACATCTCAGATAACGTATCTCGAGGATGTGTAGTGTTCCAGTATCCTCCCCTTGGCTGGAAAATACTATTCCAACTAATCAGCCTAAAAGCCCTTTGGAAGTGTCTGTGTGTTTTCCACCCCTTTGTCGGGGAGACTTTTTAGCCTGGCTTGCTTTCATTTTGTAATGAACAGAAGTTAGAGCTGCCAGGCATCTGCTGGTTCAGATGGATGTCCTGGTACCAAACATGAGTGCATGTGTGTCTGTGAATCACCAGTGGGTGCAGCAGTAATTTTTGGTAACTAGGAGGCAGACAAAATTGCTGGTTATGATTTGAAGTCTTGCCCACAGCAGAGCAAGCAAAAGGGATGAATTAGAGACAGGAATAGTAGCACAGCCTTTTTTTCTTTTTCTGTGCAGGAAACCTCAAAGCATATAATAAACTATTGCCATTTTGATTACCCAAAAAAAAAAAAACCACCCCAAAAAACTGAAAGCAAAGATAAAATAAGAAAACCTCAAGCCTAATGGGTTTGCCAGTAATAAAAATACATCCCAGAACAAAAGGCTGCAGAGTGGTTTTTTATATCTTGTATTCAGTACGGTGGATTGAAAAGAAATTGGCAAAAGTGTGTTTTTAAAGTCCCCACCTCTCTTGTAGCTTCTTATTTTTGCCTGGGAGGAGGAGTTGCCTTCGTGGCAGCCAGCACAAGGAGTGGGGAGTATGGGAAAAGACATCATTAGGATAGCATTAATTGCCCTTATCAGAGGGTTTATTTTACAGCAGCCCTTTAACTCAAGCTGCCCCTCCTTAGTTCAGTGCACTCTCCAGAGGTGGCTGTTCAGTCCTGGAAGCTGTGCAGGGCCTGGCCAGGGACTCTCCGAAATCTGCTGCTGCTTTTTGACTTCAGGGAACAAAGAGCCATTAAATTACACAAACGCAAAGCTCCTCCGGGCTGTTCTGCACCGATGGGACTTGCTGGAATCCTTATAAATACATTGAACTGACGTTGGCACTTTAAGTAAAGCCTTTCATGTCCTTTCTATATAATGAGTATAGCCTTGGCCACTGCCAGTAATCTGCTTCCTTCTCTCATCCCTTCCTTTCCCTTCCCCCCGTGGTTCCCAACCTGCTGCTTCTCATTTGGTGAGGCTCATCCCGCTGTCTGCTGAGCTTCCCCACATCTCAGCACAGCTCAGGCATCCTGTGCTCCTGGCAGCTCTTCCAAGAGGGGAAGAAATTGGTAGGGAGGGCTGGTTTTCTCAGGGTGCAAATCAGGCTGATTTTAATGACAGTTTGCTGAGGTTTGGTGCATTGAGTGTCTCAGTGAGCCCAAAAAATCGCTTGTTCCTTATCCTCTTGCTGTGGGTGTGGGAACACAGCACCTTTCTAGCACTGCTGGGATGTGGTGGGGCACGGAGGGGGCGGAAAACTAAAATCCTGAGTCAGCATTCCCACTCCTTTGCTCTTTTAGAATCAAACTTGGAGTGTTTTTGGTCTCCAGCCCCGACACAACTTGGAGGATCCAGCTGTACTGCACAGCAGAGTGCCTTTGAGGGATATCTGGCCCAGCTGCTGTGCTCCACCCAGGATAATAGTCTAAGCAAAGCAAAACGCTGCTTAATCCCAAGTCACTTTTTGTGCCCACAGCTTAGCTTGGAGTTCCTGCTCTCCAGTACTTTTATCCTCCAGGGCTGAGGCTTGGCTCGCTCCAAACCGGTGTCATTACCCAAGCGGCATAAAATGCTGGCCTGGCCGGTGTCTGGAGGAATAATGTGTCCTCGCAGGGCCGTGGGAGTCGCCCGTCCACGTTGATGGGGAGGCTGTGGCTGCTCTCGGCTCATTCCTGGCAGTGTTTGGTGCCCGGCTCAGCGCGGGGTTTGGCAGTGGCTTTTCCACGAGGTGCAGTGCCCGGAGCTGGCGGCTGCCGTGCCAATCCTCCTTAGGAAAGGGGATGCTCGTGGTTGGCACCGCTGTGCCGTGTTCCCCTGTGCCCGGGAGGGAGGCAGGGCAGCACTGCAGCTGCTGCAGACCCACGGCAGCCTCGGAGCCACCGCTCTGAAGCCGCTTGTCCTGCCCGCAGTGTAAGCGATTGGAAAAGCAGACAGTTTGCATTCGGAGTCGTAACTTGTAGAGCACTTAGTCCTGTCCCCTGCTGGACTTTGCTCGTTTGATCTCGTGTGCATCACAGGCTGTTGAGTTTCACCCAGGTATGTCTGTGTTAACTCAAGAATTTCAGCCTGATCCAATTCTGCTCTGGAGAGATGAGAGAGAGGTTAATTCCTGATCATCTCCACAGATTGATTAGGTGAGAGATACTTAAGTGGTCCTGAGAGAGAGGCATATCCCACATTGCAGTAGGAGAGGCTCTGGGGGAAGGATTTAGTCTCCCATCTGTCCTGGGATGGGAATTACTCCTTACACCAGCTTTGGTGGCCAGCAGAGACCTTCAGCATGGCTAACTAGCCAGACCTCTTGAAAAAGGAAGGTCTGTGCTTTACATGGGACTTGGTGTGGTGAGAGATACTTGGCAGCTTCTCAGAGCAAAGCCCCCATGCCCCATTGCTACCACAAATACATTTAACAACACCAAATCTTCCCTGATCCTGGCAGCCAGCTCCTGAAGCTCTGAAATAAAAGTTCATTAACACAGAGCTCTGAGTGGTGGGAACAAGTGAAACAAGATAAAAGTAATTGTAAAGTAATGAGCTGTAAAGAGAATTTAGGGATTCTGGTCCATGCAGGGTGGTCACATCTACACAAGGGGGATGCTCTGTGCAACAGCTCCCAGAGACTTTATTTAAAGTATGTTTTCTCTAAAAAAGGTTTAAAAACTAATTTTTGAGTCAAGAGTAGTTGGGCAGCACTGTGTTATCTTGTCCACTTTCTCCATTTTTGGTGAAGCTGTTTGAAAGTTCAGCCACTGTGACAGAGTGGTGCCTCTGTTTTCAGCTCTTGGATCTCGTTGCACCTTTAAATCAATAATGGAATAATTTCCATGGAATAATTTCCATATTGTCAGACAGCAGCTACCCACAGCTAGGGTTCAAATGGGGACTTCCCTGTGGAAATGCCTTTCCCACCCTGCTACTTCTGCTTCACAGTGAAACCTACAGTGGGCAGTGCATGTGGTGACAATTCTTTTGTGTGCCAGGCACTGAAGAAAATGTTGATTTTTTCAAAACTTGACTTTTGAATGTGCTTTGCTCATGAGAAGGAGGTGTCAACAGCTCCCATTTCAGTTCTTGTATCCGCTCTTTTTCCATCTGCCTTTGAGGTCCCTCAGTTGCAGAGGCTGATTCTGCTCTCCAGGCCTGTTCCAGGTAGAAAAGGTGGCACATTTCAGCTGCTGAGTCAATGGAGCAGTGACACACAGCAGCACCGCTCTGCCCTGTGCTCCAGAGAGCATTTGGAATGGAATAAATCTTGCAATCCTGTTAAAACTATGCCAAAACACTCTTCAGACTTTTCAGGGGAAATATTAACAGCAGGCTGACCTGAGTTTCTTGCAGACTGTCATCTCTAGGTTTAGCCACCTTGGGCAGGAGGATCTGCAGGGGGGATGGAGCCAAAATCTGTGAGGCCCATTCTCTCCTTAGAGGGAAAAGGAACTGATGGTCAGATGTCCAGGATTTTGTTTAATATGGTCCCTGTTCAGGCCACCAACCCAGGAGCAGAAGGTCTGTGTTCCCAGATCTTTTAGAAGAGTCACAGGATGAGGTTGCCAAGTCTTTGAAGACTTTAATTATCATGCTGTAATTCCATCTGCGACCTTAATAGAGATGATGTCTTGAGGGGTGATCTGCTTCCGTCCTCCTTTTGCATACCGTGGGCTGATACATGAATGTTTGCATTTTTGGCATTCTTGATTTTTAGCTTTTTCTCTTAAAACAAGAAGAGAGACTGCATGAAAGTCAAAGGAAGTACAGTCAGTCGTCAGTGCAGTCGGGGTAGAATTTGCACAGCTGCCAAAATGAGGTTCAGATATTTTACTGGGTGATACAAAATAAATGTTTAATTCATGGTGCGTAACACTTTAAATAAATATCACTTGGCCACCCTCTAATGAGGATATGCTTGACCATTGACACCTCGTATTCTGGCTGTAGTTTCTCTGGCTAGTTTTTATGGCAGACTGTGCACATTTTAGAAAAGCAACATTCAAAACACAATCATGCCTAAAATGAGTCTTCAGTTTTGGAAGGTCACGTTTGAAACCCTCCATTTCAACTGCTGCTCTCAGGCACCCTTCAGGATTCGAACTGAGCTTCAAAATGACTTTTATGGAGCCATAAACCACAGTGTCATGTACTGGGTGATGGCATCATATGGCTACTGTCTCCTTTTAATGAAAGACCTTGATGTTTCCCCTCCCTTTTCCTTGCCTGAGAGATGTTTGCTCATTCCCTGCATCCCATGCCATGCTGGATCCACCCAGGTGCTGCTTCCACAGAGGTTTTCCCGGTGCTGTACGAGCAGAGCAGTTAATTTTTGAGCCCAAAGGCACAAAGGAAGCAAAGTTTGGTTAGTGATTATTCTTTCTCATTGCTTTTTGTCCCCTAACTGGAGCTGTTTCTTGGCTAATGAGGCAGAGAGTGGAGGGGAAGGGAAAGTCTCAGGGAATACTGAAGCAGCTGCAGGAGGGCTCCCCCTGCTCCCTGCTGGAACAGGTGGGAGGGCAGAGGGAGCAGGAGGGAAACGCAACTGCGGCCATTGTAAACACGGATTTCCTAGGTTAACAGGGATTTGTGTAGCACAAATCCACTGCAGCCAGTTACTTGGTGCAGGTGGAGGAGTCCCTTCTGTTCTGCCCACAGCTGCAGTTTCGAGCTGTGCTTGTCTTGCTTTCCTTGAGAGCGCAGTCTCTCTGATCTGGGGCAGAGTTCTTAAAACTCTTCACCAGAGTTCTTAAAATATTGCCACGTTAGAGCTGTGCCCTGTCTTTCTGGGAAGAGCAGAAGCTCTGGTTAAGTGAGGGAAGCTGAGGGGGAGGCAGCTCGCCCACCAGCGAGTGCTCTGTGGGCTCCTGCAGGTCCCTGGTACCTTTTCATCCCCACTCCCCCTGGTTTTACGTCAGCAGCGAGACCCACACAGAGCTGATAAATGTTTGGCTGGTTCAGTTCTGCTCAGGAGGGCTTGGCAAGGCATCAGACACCTCTCCCAGCATCCTCCCGGGCTGCTCCACACAGGGGCTGTAGCTCTTCCACGTAGTTCTTGGATGGGAAGCGCTGCCCGTCGTGCCGAGGGACGCTGCTCCAGAAGCTCTCTAGCACCACTCCCCCGTCTGCAGGCACGGCTCTTCCTGCTGCTTGTGTCCATGCCAGCACTCAAACATCAGGGAAACCAGAATGTTTGCACTGTGAGCTAATCTGCTCTTTAAAGATGTTAGATAATGCAATAAAATAGCTCAGCGGTGCATTGCAATTACCTTTCACATTTCGTCATGCTTCGAAAATTTTTGTCTTCTGAAACTGGGGCTGTATTTTTAGCACGGTGCAATCAAAGATGTCTGGCCAAGAACCTGATATAGTACCTAGGAAAATGGAAATATTCCTTTAAATGTTTTCCAGAGCTGTGGTTTCCTCTGAGTATTAAACTCCATTTGTTATGTTCTGATTACATACTTTGGTCTGGGTTATATACGGCTTGGTTTTATAATTCCATATACATGGACAGTTTGATCTCTTCCTTGTATTTTTTAATAACAGAAAGCAAAACTTAGACTTTTATTTTAGCATGATGTAAGCATAATTATTTAGTGGGCACGGGAATCAAGATTACATTCTTTTGTTTGCCAGTGAGGCCTACAGATTATTATTATTTTGTTTTTTCTTCATGGTTATGGCCAAAAGATTCATGCTATTAGAACCCAAACCATTTTGTCAGAGTAATGGTTTCTGTAACTTGGAAGTGAAGAAAGAAACCAAATCTAGAGCTGTCTAACTCTGCAGTGGATTTGAAGTGGATTTGACATTTGGGTTTGATACGATTCAGCAGTGACGTGAATTAGTGCATCTCTTACAAACCTGCACCGTGGGGAGTTCACACAGTTCACTCTTTCTGGCATTTCGCAGCACTCAGGGCACAAATTATTAGCAGGAGTCTCAAGCACTCCCATAAATTACAACTCCATACTGTCTTCTGTGCTTTTCCCCTCCTCAGCATACCTCTTTTCCTGTCAGGAAATTTCCAGGCTGGAATTTCTTGCATCCCTTCCTATCTACCATGGCAGAACTGTGTGATCCCCTGCAGCTCGTAAAGCTCCAGCTGCCCCCTCGAGTGAGCCATCAGCTCTTGTCACCACACACCTTCTCATGCCCATGGGCCACCTGAGCCCTGTCTGGTTGCTCACAAAGCAAGACCAGAGCAGGGCACGCCAGCTCAGGTAGATGTCCTTCCAGGGCAGTTTCCAGGCTCAGGACCGGTGGGAGTTGTCTGAAGGGTGAAGATGAGAAAGCTGTTGTGGATAGGAGTGGGGTTTGATGTGTGTTTTTTGATGTCCTAGGGTTGTTTTACTTTCCCTTTATCCCTTTGGAGAGGCTGACATTGGGGTGGTTTCTCTCCCATTCAAAGCAGACAGGAGGGAAAAAAATCCAACCTACAAGGGGCTCAGTAAGCTGGACTTTCAGGGCCAGGAAGGTTTTCTTCGACCTGCTTCTTGACTGGTTGCAAAAAACACTCTACGTGTGCTGAGATGATGCTGTTACTCTGCCAGCTGGTCACAGAGCCCACAGGACACTCCTCCTGTGCCAGGGGACAGTGCTTTGGGTAACGAGAAGGCAGGCACTAAGTGTGCTGGGTCTTCAGGTTCTGGCCACGTCCCTTCAGTCCCAACCATAGAGCCTTTTTCTTAGAAATCCTCTGAGTGTGAAATCCCAGCCCTTAAGAACAGGCAGTACTTCTGCTGGAAATCAACATAAAGCCGTAAGCACTGCAACACGTCGTGTAAATCACGTGTGTTTTGTCATCCCCCATCCAAAGCCAGGAGGAGAAATATGCTTGGGAGTGGAGGGATTCAGTGGGGCTCGTGTGTGATTTAACGTGCTCCCAATTAGTCACGGTACTTTATTTCCTGGGCTTCGTTAGGCTTGTGGTCTGACCGTGTTGTGACAGTCCCTCCTTGCAGTTTTCTGGAGACTCGTTTTAATATCCGGATATGGATTTCTTCAATATCCTGCGATGCATTTTTCAGTGCTTTTCTGGGTAATTCTAATCCTAAACAGCCTGTGATGCACCAGGGCCCCGAGCTACGTTTTCAGGTTAGCATAATGCTTTCCATCTTTCATCTTTGCGCAACACCGGCTGCTCTGACGTGGTGGGGTGCTTTTAGGACATAAAGTACCCAAAAGGAGCTGCTTGCTTAAGAAATGCCATGAGACAGCACAGCACTGATGTAAGTTGGCCTCCTCTGTTCCGATCTGTCCTTGTGCCTTCTGCCTTCTCCTCTCCCTCTGTCTTTGCTCCTCTCCCTTTTTATCTGTGGGAAATATCCGATGGTGCACTGTTTCCATGGAGAACAGGAGATCAGCTCTGTATTATTCTGGCTTAAAGATCTGTAGAAACAAATGTCACTCCAGAGGGAAAAATAAAAGTTCTCTTTTGACAGTTTGCTGAGTAAAAAAATGGCAGGCTGAACAGATTTGGGTCAATTTGTAGCCTGTGTTCCTGTGGCACTACTGAATTAGCTGTTAAAATTTCTGTGAAGGGAGGAAATAATTATTTTGCAAGTCAAGAGGTCAAACTTCTCTCAGAGACAGAGATTTTTTATTTGCTGGTGTGTATTGAAGCACTTCTGGGCCAGGTGTAGATTTGCCTTCTCCAAACAGAAAAAAAAAAGCGCCTTTGAACATCTTATCATTGCCTTAAAAATGAAAAAGAAAACTATCCCCTCGGGCATTTGACAGGAGGCCAGACCTCAGAGCACAGCTGAAGAGAGGCAGGCAGCTTTCTGACATCTGCTTGGGCTTGGGTGGATTGTGTTTGACTTTGGCGTTCCCATCAAGACGAGGCACGGGCAGCAGAGGCAGGGCTTGATGAAAAGCACAGTCCAGCAGCCTGCACGCTGTCCTGCTGGATCTTTGATGGGAAAACTCCCAAACTGCCCTGAATGAGGGTGAGGATCCTGGGGCACAGGCAAAGCTTTCTGCAGGCTTTAGAGAAAAGCCTGCTAACCCTGGATTTGGCATCCCAGCTCAGGTTGTTGCTGTAGAGGATGTCCTTGACACACGTCCTTGAGTGGAGCCAGAACCTTCCTCCCACCCCGGGCTCTCGAGCTGCCTCCAGGCCCAGCTTAGATGAGCTGTGTCAAACAGTGCTGCTATTTTCAGACTCCCATGGTGTGTCAGTGCCCACTTTGCTTTCTGACACAAGGTGCGGCCCCCGGGGTTGAGTCAGCAGTGGATCCCTCTGCCTCCAGCAGAGCCTGTTCCCAAACACTTGCTCTGGGTAGTGGTTTCCGAGCCTGCTGTGAGTTGGGAGCACCTATTTGCTCATGGGGTGCACGTCAGAGCCCTTAGATTGGCTCCAGCTCCAAACCGCACTGAACGGGGGAACAACCTGCAGTTCAGATGACACAAGGATATCTCAGAAGAGTACTGAGGAAAATGCAGCAGAAAGTAGTGCTGTGTGTCCCTCTGAAAGCCCCATTGAAGGGCTCTGGCTCCCTCGTGGATGTGCCTTTGTGGGACAGCAGAAGAACACAGTCCCCATCCATGCACCCTGCCCTCCGCCTGCCTCTGAACCGTGGCGATTTATTGCACCCCGAGGACACGAGGGCCCATTTCAATGCAGCTTTAAGCTGTCAGGCTGTAAATTGTCTTGGTTCAGGAGCTACTTCAAAGCAGCCCAGCCTTCCTGCAGCAAGGAGAAGGCTTTTTGGCAAACCCAGCACAAGTCATTTGCTATTCATGAGTCAAATCCCTGAAATGTCCTTGATCAGCAACTAAAAATGGGTCATAAGAAGACAAGGCTTTGCTGTCTGGTGAAGGAAGCTGCAAACTCCACTGGCCTTCTCCATCTGTTGGCTAAAGCTCCTTCTGCTTTCTCAGCCATGGCTTTTCCTCCCTCCCTGCCCTTTTCCTTTGTGCTCAGCAGTGTTGAGCACCCACAAGGTTCCCTGAAGCAGTGGGACCTTGAGCCAGCAGACAAACCCACCCAGAAGATCTCCCATTGCCCCTGTGTCCCAGATGAGTGAAAAGTGTTGGTGGGGCATGGGAAAGTCTAATGAAAATGATAAATTCCTGCAAGCTGCCTGGTTTCCAAATCTGGAAGGGCTGCAATGGCCAAGGGAAAGGAAACACCAGCTGGGTGCAACCTGAGACTTGCAGGCTGCAGTCTGGAGCTGAGGGATGGAGGGACCAAGCCACGGTGGCTGCAGGTAACAGGCACAAGTTTTGGAGCCAGGTCCACTCTCCCAAAACTGCACCAGCAGCAGGTTGGTGCAGCCAGCAGAACAAAGTGTCCTCCAGGCTGGAAGCAGAGGAACAAACAAAACCCCACTAAGGGACCAAAAAACTCCTCATACCTGTGGCCAGTGTTAAAAAGAGAGTTCAGGGTGTTGTATGAGTAGCAAATCCTTCCCCAGGCTGGGGAATATTTGAGGCAGTGGGGTTTTTTCCTTTCCATTTCTAATGGCTAATGCATTTACATTCACACACACAACCACACAGCACAACCACATTTAGCAGGATCCACATCTCCTGTTTTAATTTTGAGCCTTACAAAAGCAGCAGTTAAATATTCTTCTTGTCAGAGCTGGTTTGGTGATGGATGGTGAACATCAGCAGGGCTTAAACACCCGTGTGGAGGTGAACCCCTCTCTCTGACAGACTGTGTGTCATGCAAGAGGCACTGCAGAGTAACGCTGCTTGTTCCTTTTCCAAGCTGTGCCAGACAGCAAGCTTCCAGAAAACCTCAGACCATATACAGTTAGCCAGCAACACTATGTGAAATCTTTAACCATATTTGAACGAGCGGGCTGACTTGGACACGGCAAGGAGGGAAATGCCAGTCTGCCTGACAGCTCGTTTTAATAATGAGAAAGTTGTTCCACTGACAGGAGGACAATAAAACCTGGGGCTGCCTTGAAAGTTGTTGCCTTGCTTCTAGTTCCGAGCATGTATATGAAACTGCAGAGGAATGGGTTGGTCCTGTGCACGTGCTTTTCCCTTCTTTCATTCCTTTTCCCTTGTTCCATCCCTTTTCCCTTCTTTCACCACTTTTCTTTCTGGGGTATTGAAGCTGCACCCACCCTGCCAACCCTATCCAAATGAGGCCCCAGTTTGCATTAATAAATCACTGGTTTCTCCTAAAAAGTGCTTAATTTAAAATATATTATCCCTTGTGCCTCAGGTTGTAGTTAGAGCTATTAATGCGCAATTTATGGGAATTTTGGCTTACAGAGCATGAAAGTCAGATTCCTGAGAGATTATCAGCCCTCTGATAATCAGCAGAGGGCAAACCTCCTCTGCTGATCCTCCATTGATCAAGGAGCTGTATCTTTTATAACCAAACTATTGTGTATTGCACATAATTTAGATGGCAGGACCCTTTGAGGCAGAGCCCGTGTCACGGAGTGGTTTTGGCGATGCCACGTCTGCGCTGGATGATGTACACATGTTTTCCAGTGATGAGACAAAGGGCAGCTCTTGCTTTGAACCTCGGCACAGAACAGCAGGCAGGCTTTTGGTACCGATACAGGCACTAGAAAAACACGTGTGCAATCGTGGCATCTCGCTGTGGAAATCTTGTCTGCAGCGGCAGCGCTGCCGCACGGTGCTCCTTCCCATCCCAGCCTCCCAAAGCTGTGCTATCCCCGGGCCAGGGCTCAGCTGTGGATCCTCGTGGGCTGCCTGGAACATGTGGCTTCTCCACATAAAACAAGGGTTTGGGATTTTATTTCCCTCCCCTCCTCTGAGCAATTACTAAACAATTCTTTTGGCGAAAAAAGAAGTGCGCGCGCGTTTCGTACCCGCACTCGAGAACAATGCTGTGCTGCTTTGGTGAGCCCTGGAAACTGTCATCCTGCCCTGCTCCCCGCGTGAAACCAGCTGGGGGTTGAGTCCAGGCCCTTGCAGACAGCCTTCAAACCAGCTCCAGAAATGGTGGCTCTGGCTGGAAAAGCATTTGGAAGGCGAAGAACCACCCTGAGCTCGCAGGCTGGTGAAGGAGGAGGCGGGAGAGCATCTGCCTGCGTCACAAACTGCGTTGGGCACCAGCTCTGTGGGAGTTCGTAAGGAACTCCATGGCTCATTCTGGTTTTCTACCAACAGGAATAAAAGGAGATAGTATTTTAAATCCAGCTTGATTTAGGAGAGCCAGCCAGAGGATCATGGAGTGTGTTCCCATTTCATTGCTGGGTGCCTTGGAGGGGCGTCCTGCAGCCTTTAGCTGTGGCCAACAAAGGATGCTTTCTGCATGACCCTGGGAAAAGCAGTTGGGGAGCACCATGTTGGAGCACTCACTGAAATCCAAGCCTGGGGAGAGGTGGCTGTGCCATCCAGTTGACACGACAGCAGTTCACCATCACCTTGTCCCCTGTGCTGTTGCAAACCAGGTGACACCAGTGGCACACGAGGTGAGCGTTGAGCCAGCGAGGCCAAGTGGATGGAACAAACTCACTCCCAGTGTATTTAAACGCTGGCTTGCCCTGTGTTTGCAATACCCCCAGCAGCTGCCACCTCCAAGGGACAGGCCACCACCAATTTGGAAGTGGCTGAGGTTTCAAGAGTGCATCCTGAACAACATGCCTTCTTCCAGCTGCTCTCCTGGCAGAGGCACGGCAGCAGCACCCACGGAGTGGCTGTCGTGGCAGCTGGGAGGAGGGTTCACTGGCAGAGAAATTGGACATCTTAAATATTTCCAATTTTCTGTCAGTTCTCATTAGCTGATACTGATGCAACTGGCAAAAAAAGCACTTTTACCCTCAGTTTTTAGGAAAGCAAAAAGCAAATGGATTTATAACTAGCATTGTGGAAGATGCTCTGTCCCTTTGAGGCTGTCCTGGCACCACAGGTTTGAAGGGCTGCAGCAGTTCAGCAGTTGGCCCTGTCTTGGGGATTTTATTCAGCATTCCCAGCATCCCTCTCGCCCCTTTCCAAAGGATGTATTCCTGACACAAGTCTTTGCAAGGAATCAGAAACAGCAAGCGTGGCCTGTTGCCATGAAAAAGGGGGCTGTGTCCCTCCTCTTCTAAAATGGTTCTGCTTAAGCTGGAAGGGATGAAACTCTTGAAAAGGAGTTTGTTTTTCAGAGCACACCCCCACCTTTTTACACGCAGGGAAGAACTGCAGCAGTTGCTCTTGTGAGGCTGCATCTTTGTCTAATTAACTTCTCAGTAATCTCCTGCGAAGGCTCAAGAGGGATTTCAGAGCTTTGTGCTGATGTGGCTGTTCCATCCCGTCCTTCAGCTCTGTCACCGTGACATTGGCTCCATGTGGTGCAGGATCCCTGCTGTCCCCATCCAGTCTGGCAGGGGCCGCGCTGCTCCGGCTTGATTTTTGATGGTGAGAGGGTGAGTGGACGCCTGGGCTGCAGCTGAAGTGGCTCCAAGCAGAGGGTGTCCTCTCCACCCCCCTGGAAGCAGCAGCTCGTGGTAGCCTTGCCAAGTGGACCAAAGAGGCTCATCGTCCCTCATGGCTCTCGGCTCCTACAAAACCCCTGGATGTGGAAAGTAGCTCCCAAATAGGAATCTTTGAATTCCATGGACAGAAGTATTTCTAAATGATTACATTACTGCTTCTTGAAAACACATGGTGGAAAATCACAGAGCAGTCCAGAAGGGGTCTTCTTCTCTGTAGTCCCTGCTCAGAGGAGACTGCATCCCTCTGACTCTGTTTTTAGCATCCAAGAAAATATTGGCTGGGGTGTCAGAAGCTTTCTGCTCATCATCTCCAAGAAACTACCCTCCAAGGGTCATGTGCTGCTCCTCTGGAATCCTAACGCTTTGCCTGAGAAAGAGCAGACACAGACTTGCAAGGCTGCAGCTCTGTCTTTCATGGGCCTGTTGAAATTCGTAATGAAAAGCCAGTTTTTCTTGTGCTCTGCCTGTACTGCAGAGGGAAAGTGTGGAGTTGACAACAAGGAAAAGAAATCCTGAGACAGTATATTCAGTGGGCAAGTAGTTTGGCATCATCCCTGAGTCTGGCTTTGAAATGAACAAATCAGTGGCGAGTCACTGTATCCCTAGTTTTGTTTGGCTCTGGGACAGAGGGAAAGCTGAATCATTTGCCCCGTGGGTCAAAGCCTTGAGCAAGGGCAGGCCTTGTGCAGCACAGCAGTTTGCACCAGGACTCGTAATTTGGAAATTATGCTGCAAACGACTTTGGAGAACACTTTCTCAGGCAATCACAATGACAATTAGTCATTAGCACCTACCATGTTCTGATTCTTTAATAGCCATAGCATAGAACATTTGTTAATGTTTAGTGGTGGTTTACTTGTTTTTGTTTCTTTCAAATCAGAACCTTTTGGAAGCAAACCTTGCAATCACATCCAGCTCTCCTGAGGTTTGCCCAGTTAAATCCAAGTATCCTAAAGGGGCACATTCTGTGTTATCTGGTTTCTCTCTCCTCATTTAGACCAGGAGGGTGACTCTCAGTTTAATGCAGGGCCAGGAGGAGGGAAGTTCTCTGCTTCCTGGCTGGAGGATCTCAGTTCCCAAGTGCCTTGGACTGCTCCCACGTGTAGGTTTTGGGTAATGAGATCGTCAAGCTCGGGGTCAGAGGGGAGGTACCCCATGCCAGTTTTGAAGACCCATTCATTTTTGCAGGTTTTCTTCTTTCTGTTGCCAAGCTGGAAATACTTAAAAGGCTACTTGGTTTGAAAAACTGTAAATGAATAAGTAATTTTTAAGCTCTTCTACTTGCTTAAACAAGAAAGGATTGGGAGAAGGACAGTTGTTTAATTAAACAGCTCCTTGGTATGGTTCACAAAAGTTTGAACTCCAGCAGTAACTCTCTTAATTCACAGATTCCTTGGGAATTCAATGACCTTGAGTTTGCTGGGCTTGAAGCCTGCCTTAGTACTTGGCTTCCTTTCTGGAATCCTTAGGAGAGGAGAGCTGTGCAGAAGGCACTGTGAGGCTCTCGAGTGAGACCGGCACTGCCTCACTTAGGATCATATAAGAAGAGGCATTTGTGCTCTACAAAATAAACTTCTTGCTTCAGAGCATGCCTGGAGTTACTGCACCCAGAGGTCACAGCTGGAGCTGCCTCTGCTTCCCTAGGAATCTGCCATGGAAATTTGGAGTGCTGGCTGCTCGGGATGATTCTCTTGCCCCTCTTTATGAAACAAAGCAAACGTGAAGCAGCAGTACAAGATGAACTTTGTGTGAGAAGGAACTTGTCTGAGGAATCGCATCATTTATTCGTGCTCCAGAGTGCAGGGCTTCACTTGCCAGCTGAGAGGGAAGCCTGATCTCCCAGCGCCGAGTGGTGTTTCCTGCAGCCTTTCCTGTAGTGGCAACTGGGGAGGTTACAGGCATGAACGAGTGGCCAAGTTCAGTGGAAGTGAGTGTTTATCCATTGCTTCCCTGTGTTTGTCTCCACCATAATAACTCTGTCTGAAGGAGTGGCTTCAGTTGTGTCAGTGTTCAGCTGTGGGATCTCACAGAAAGTCTCAGGACTTCAACAGAAAGAGCCCTGAACACAGAGTGTTGTACCCAGGACATCCCTGCAGTCTCCCCCTCCACCACAGGGATATCAGCAGTAAACAAAGTCCCACTGCCCCTTTCCCTTGCCAAAATAGTTGATCCGTTGGGCTGTATTGGTGATGTTAAAATCAGAAAACGAGTGATGTGTTGTGGTTAATCCCTGCAGAGTGGCAGAGCTGCAATTGCTTCGTGCGGTTCCTTGGGCTGAGCGTGCACAAAGTCTTTCATTTCAGCCAGCCAAGAGGAGCTGCCCCCTTGTAGCACCTCTGGTGCATCTCTGGAGCCAGGAGCAAGGGGCAGGCAGTGTGAGCATCCTGCCTGGTTGTGGCTGCAGAGCTGTGGGGCAGGGCTGTGCCAGCACCCACGTTACTCCTGTGGGGGAACAGCTCTGGGGAGGGACCCACACGCTCATCCCCTCCCGACAGAGGTGCCATTACCCACCTTTTAATTAGCTGGGCTTTGTGTTCGGAGCCCATCTCGGGCATTTCGAAACCTGCCATGTTTCATGTCTTGTCCACGATTGCTTTTCATGAGGCTTGTGGGGCTGCGTTTTCTGGGCTGGGGTAGTACAATCTGGAGCTGTGAGAGAAAGCCCTCGGGGGCTAATCCGTGGCTGCGGGCCAGTTTCTGCATAAACTGGGCTTATTTTTAAAGTCCATTTTCTCCAGTACACTTTTTTTTGGCCTGCAAAAGGCTTCTTCATTTAAAACGAAGAACATAACACTCTCTCCTTTCAGTTGGTCTTCTGGACAGGGGCCAGCAGTGCCCACAACAGCTGTACCACAGTTTAAACATTCAGTCTCTAATGGTTTGGGGAACATTAGGGTTTTTAAGGCTTCAACAGGTCTAGAGTAAATAGTGGTCAATAAAGAGTAGCTCTTCTTTGTATCCCTACGCTCTGGGTGCTCAGCGCTGGAATAAAGCATGCTTAGAATATAATCATTGCAAAATTAATATCCCTGAAAGGTTCTTTTTCCTTGAAAAGAATCACAGAGAAACCTGGTTGACTAAAAGAGCTTGCAAGGATTCTGGTAGCAGGCACGGGGAGGTTTGCACGGAGTGTCTGTTGGAGATGTGCGTGCCCTGGGCTTGTGTCCCTCCCCACGGGTGTGTTTAGTGGGAGGAGCAAAGAAATGGCAGGTATTGCTTTCTCTGTGGCCTTTTTCCACCCCGCTATTACTGATGGACCCAAGAGTTAAATAGCATTTTTTTGTCTTCCTTATGGCTCTCCAGTGCTGTGTGGAGTCAAAAACAAGCGTGTGCTAATGGAAAATATTTAGCCTAGTGTTTTGGACCCAAATAAGGCAGAAATTAGAAAGTTCCCAAGTTAACCAGTCTACCTAAGGAGTCACTCCTGAGGAGCAAACCAGAGCTTTAAAATATGCTCCCTAATTTTATTTAGGACCATTTGCTAGGGGTTCCTATCTTTACTTCCACTGGGAGGTTTCATAACATTTTCCTACCCATCGGTATTCTATTAAAGCTTTGTTGTGTAACCCAAAAGCTTTTCTGCTCCTCATGGTTTCCTCTTGTAGCTAATTCAGAATGCCCTAGGTAGCAATTTTGGAGTAAATGCATTCAGGATGCATGGTCTTGATTTTGTTTTCTTAGAAATTCAAAAGAAGATTTGAAATTGAGTCCTATTGTCAATTTTCCTTTAAATATTAGCAGTGTAATGATGTGGTTTCAGAATTTTTATCTAATGTCACAATACTCCTGGGAAAGCCTCTGCCTTCACTTGTAGTTAAAAGGTCAGTAAAATTATTGCCATGTGCATTTAGTGCTTCTAGTTCTCTGTGTGTGTAGTTTTGGAGAGCACAGATCAGTAGAGTCAGTGGAACAGCCATGTGGATCCTGCACTGTTGGGCTGATCTTGTTCTTCCCGTGTGAGGTCTCCACTGTAATAAATTTTGCTCACAGGACTGACCCTAAGTGGGTGTGATTTGAGGTCTCCTGGAGCCCTTCACAGCAACTGCCAGGTTCAAAGCGACCAAAAATCAAAGAGAAAACAATGCGGGGATAGAAATGAAGAACATCTTTGGGCGAGTGGAAAAACATGCTCCTTGGGAAGGCAGAGGTTCCTTCAGTTTGGATAACGCAGGCTTGGCCCAGCTAACCTCTGCCCGTAGCGCTCTTTTAAATCTTGCATGACTTCTAAGGGGATATTATACATCTCGACAGGCAGCTCATCTGGGGCCTGCCAAGAGGCCATGGCCAAGATGTTCTCCTTTGGCTGCGCCGCCGTGCACATCCATCCATCCTCTGGCCTGGATGGCTCCCAGACAGCAGGCACGCAGCGGGGAGCGCACGGGGCAGAGCGGGGGGAAGGTGAACTCGAGCGGCAAAGAAGGGGCCGGGGGGCTGGGGGCGACCCCTGAAATAAATGTCCTTTCTTCCTCAGTCTGGCTGCAATTCCTGCCTCCCTCCTTTGCCATGAATTGCATTTGTTCAGCTCAGACTCGCCGTGTTTCCAGGAGGCTCGGGCTACTCCGGGCGGTGGATGTGCCGAGCGGCAGGCCCAGCACACGCACAGCTCCAGGTACCAGCAGCTCCAGCCAGGTGGAGGCTCAGTCCTGCATTCGAGGGCTGCCCACAAGAGTGGGGAAAATGCAACCCAAGGCCTAAGAAAGCAGGGCTTGTGCTGGCTCTGAGCAGCTGGGGAAGGGAGGGTTTCTGTGCCGGCGCTTTTCCTTCAAGCTGTCACATTCCAACTGTTCTTGCAGGTTCTTTTTTTCAGGTTTCCAACCTTTTCCAGCCCTCTGTGCTTTAGTGACTGTGTTACCTGCAGCAAAATCCACTGCCAGTGGCATCGATTGGATCCCATATCGAGTGAAGGTGCTGTGTCAGCTCCTCCAGCAGGTTGATGATGTTTGTGCTGGGACACAGAATCAGCCCGTGCTCTTTCTAAATTTCCACTAGCTAAGCTGGCTTTAGGGGTTTTTTTCTCTTATTTTTCTTTTTTCCCAGCTTATTTTCCACATTATCATCCTGGTTTGGCTTTCACGATATCAGCTACTGCCTGAACCACTGAAAACTGTAAAGCTGGTTTGCCTGCTTTCCTAAGGCTTGTAAATCTAATCTCACCTCTCTGTCTTCTAGTTTTGAAATAGCAGTTGCCATAAGGATGTTTTTATTCCAGTGTACACACACATCCTGTATTACCTGCCTTCAGGAACTTTAGGAATCTCAGGTGGACTTTATTGACATTTTAAAATGCCAGCTGTAGCCTTGCATTGCAGCACTTGAGATAACATATTTGGCACCTTGACTAAAATGTTCAGCAACCTGGATTTTTAATGCCCAAACGTGGATTTTTAATGCCCAAACGGCCTTTGGGTGTAACAAAAAGGGTGTTGTCAGACTTGCTTGTATGTACATGACATTGTTTTTCATTGTTCTTCATTATTATCATTGAAACAATGGGAGGCAGAACAATAGTTGGAGTTTTGTGTGAACACTGCATGGTGTTTTCTCCTGGTGATGGTGTGTTGTTGTGAAGAAATGAGCTTACAGACGACTTACTGCTCAGTTGTTTGCCCCACGGTGATATCTCTAGAATGGGCTGCACTAATCCCAAATCCATGGTAGATGTTTCTTTCACCAGTTTACAATGAATAATCCTCTTAATTTCCTTGAATAGCAGCTGGTATTGCTACAACCTGTGCCTAAACCCAAGAACAGCTTATTCAGGAAGCCTTCTGGCCCTGCAAGCGAGGAGGGATTCTCTCCCAGCAGGGTTGCGTGGGCCGCCTTTCACGGGGGGCCAAGACTGTAACTTTCCCTCTCCCTCTCTTCCAGATGCAGCAGCTGTTCTATGAGAACTATGAGAAGAACAAGAAAGGCTACATCCGAGACCTGAGGAACAGCAAGATCCACCGAGCCATAACGCTGCACCCCAATAAGAACCCGCCGTACCAGTACCGGCTCCACAGCTACATGCTGAGCCGCAAGATCGCCGAGCTGCGGCACCGCACGGTGCAGCTGCACCGCGAGATCGTCCTCATGAGCAAGTACAGCAACACGGAGATCCACAAGGAGGACCTGCAGCTGGGCATGCCGCCCTCCTTCATGCGCTTCCAGCCCCGCCACCGGGAGGAGATCCTGGAGTGGGAGTTCCTGACGGGGAAATACCTGTACTCGGGTGCCGACGGGCAGCCCCCGCGGAGAGGGATGGACTCGTCTCAGCGGGAGGCGCTGGATGACATCGTTATGCAGGTCATGGAGATGATCAACGCCAACGCCAAGACCCGGGGCCGGATCATCGATTTCAAGGAGATACAGTACGGCTATCGCAGGGTGAACCCCATGTATGGCGCGGAGTACGTGCTCGACCTGCTGCTCCTGTACAAGAAGCATAAGGGGAAGAAGATGACGGTCCCCGTCCGCAGGCACGCGTACCTGCAGCAGACCTTCAGCAAGATCCAGTTCATGGAGCACGAAGAGATGGACGCCAAAGAGCTGGCCAGCAAGATCAACCAGGATTCGGGATCCTTGTCTTTCCTCTCCAACTCGCTGAAGATGTTCGTGCCCTTCCAGCTCAGCAGGTCCAAAGCAGAAAGGAAGGAGCTCAAAGACAAGAAGATCAACATCCTGATTCCTCTCTCCGGGCGTTTCGACATGTTCGCAAGGTTCATGGGGAACTTTGAGAAGACGTGCCTCATTCCAAACCAGAACGTCAAGCTGGTGGTCCTGATTTTCAACTCCAACTCCAACCCCGACAAGGCGAAGCAGATCGATCTGATGAGAGATTATCGCCTCAAGTACCCCAAGGCTGACATGCAGGTTCTGCCAGTGTCGGGGGAGTTCTCCAGGGCACTGGCTCTGGAAGTCGGATCTTCTCAATTCCAGAACGAGTCTTTACTTTTCTTCTGTGATGTTGACTTAGTGTTTACTGCAGAATTCCTCCAGCGGTGTAGAGCCAATACAGTTTTGGGTCAACAAGTGTATTTTCCCATCATTTTTAGCCAGTATGATCCAAAGATTGTTTATAGTGGAAAGGTTCCTAGTGACAATCATTTTGCCTTCACCCAGAAAACAGGTTTCTGGAGGAACTATGGCTTTGGGATCACCTGTATTTACAAAGGTGATCTTCTTCAAGCAGGTGGCTTTGATGTTTCCATCCAAGGTTGGGGCCTTGAAGACGTAGACCTATTTAACAAAGTCATTCAAGCTGGCTTAAAAATTTTCCGAAGCCAAGAGATTGGAGTAGTCCACGTGCATCACCCTGTTTTCTGTGACCCTAACCTTGATCCAAAACAATACAAAATGTGCTTGGGGTCCAAAGCTTCAACTTATGGGTCCACGCAACAGCTGGCAGAAATATGGTTTGAAAAAAATGACCCCAGCTTTGGGAAAAGCAGCAATACTAATGGCTCAGTGAGGACAGCCTAATGTCCAGCTATGCTGGAAAAGACTTTTTTTTTAATTATCTAATTTATTTTTGGGAAAATGTTTTTTGATAATTCACTTTTAAAAGACCACACAGGATATATTTTAGAAATCATCGTTGTTTTCTTACAAAGCGCTCGTTTGGAGACGAACAAGGCCCTTGGGTTTGTTGGTTTTTTTTCTTGTCGTTGTTGTGTTCTTGGTTTTGAACAAAACTGTGATCAA
Organism: Dendrocincla fuliginosa; assembly: GCA_035047845.1. Taxonomy (NCBI): domain Eukaryota; kingdom Metazoa; phylum Chordata; class Aves; order Passeriformes; family Dendrocolaptidae; genus Dendrocincla; species Dendrocincla fuliginosa. Next base: position 3,187,331 of record JAWWMO010000019.1, read on the forward strand.
TATTTGCCTTCAGACAAAACAAAATAATTGTTTAAGAGTTACCTGAGCAATCAGCAGAAGTCTGACTTGAATTAGAATTTCCTTGTGAACAAAAGATTGTTCCCTCCCGTTTCCATTGCTGGGATCCTGTGAGCTGGGCCCTGAGCGTGCCGAGCGCGGTGACAACGCCGGGTGTGAGTGTCGTGGTGTGGCTGCTGCCTGGCAGAGCTGCTGCTCCCAGGGCTCAGCACGGAGCAGTTGGAGCTGAACAGACCAAACCGCTGTGGCCACTGGAAGGGGGATGGCACGAGGGGGATGGCACGAGGGGGGTGGCACGAGGGGGTTCTCCTCATTATTTCCTCATTAGTTCAGTTTGAAAATCCCCTTCCCCTTCTGCTGGGCAGGCGGCTCGGTGGGAAGGAGGGCAGGGAGGGAGCACAGCCCCTGAGCCCACTGGTCCCTGTGGGAATTGGCGTGGGTGGTGCCCGGTCCGTGCGTGGACGGTGTTTGGGTCCCGGCCCGGCCGCTCTCCTGGAGCCGAGCGAAGCGACCGGGAAGGAAGTGCTGGAGTGTGGGAGGGAGGGCAGGAGCTGGGGAATGGGAATCTCCCACAGCCCAACAACACACCCAGTGAACAACCCAAGAGTCCTGGCAAGAGCTTGGCCAGCTCCTCTGCCCCGAGTGTCCTGCGCATCGGATGCCGTCAGTCGACTCCGTGACATTGATGGGAACAATTATTGCATTTGATTACTAGTTTTGTTTTGGGATTATTTTTTTTCTGTATCTGCTAGGCCGTTAATTTATTTAATATCCATTGGTTTAGATTCTTGACCTTTCCTTGAATATCTGTTAGTCATTTTAATATTTTATATATATATATGTGTGTGTAAATATATATATATATATTAGGAATGTATTGCATCTTCTCACTGGTAAGGTAGTGTACATCATACTTACAGTAAATGATCTCCAAAGATTACTTTCTAAAATATTTTTTCATGAATCTTTTTTTTTCTTCCCCCCCTCCCCCCCAAATTGCTTTGACATTTTTGGAATTACTTTAGTGAGCTTAGGAATTTCTTTGGCATTCTAAGAGGAACTGGGCATGGGGAGGCCGAATACAAAGCAAGTGTGATCCCTATGAATGAACAGCCAGCAAGGTAAGAGAAAACACACAAAATAAAGTGCCTTAAAGCCAGAAAGGGAACCCTGTACATTGAGACTTAGTGTGTGGAAATTGTCCTCGAGCAGGTGATCTCCTGGGACCCGCCTACCTGTGAATATCCTGCTCAGCAGAAACACAAAATAGAAACCAGCCAACAGGATATTTTTCTGTCATGTCCTCCAGCACCATTTTGTCTCATTGCCCTCCGTTCCACTTTGCCTGCTCCTTGGGAAGTGGAGACAAGTGAAGGACTGGAGCACACCCAGCGCTTCAGGGTGGTGTTTCCATGTCTGAAGGGACCTCACAGAGCAATTGGTCTCCCAGTAGAAGAAATAAAATTGTTCCCCCGTGTCTGGAGAATGAACTGCAACTAGTGTAGAGTTGGTGTCTGACAGTGTGCATCGTGTTCTGGGGACAGTCCCACGGATGTAGGTATTTGGATGGATTCAGTGCATGGAAATTTTTCCTTTTTTTCCCTTTTTTTTTTTTTTAATTTAAGACTTGCTTCTAAGATGCAATAAAGATTTTTTATTTGCAATCGGAGCTGCTCACGTGGTCAGTCCGTATCGTCCCACCCAGCGTAGGAGTGACACACTTTTGGGAAGCCCAGGGAGAAGGATCTCCATCCTCCAAAGGGGTCTGACCTCTCTGTTGTGTTGTGGCCTGGAATAAACTTCATGCCACGTCCCTTGGCTCTGGGGAGAGGGAGGGCAAACCTGTCCCTCAGCCTGCAGTGCTGTGCCGTTCCCTGGGTTTGACTTTCTCCTCATGGAAAGATGAAAAGTGCTTTTTGCTGTCTGGAAGTACTCACAGCCTTTCAAATGCATTCAGTGACAGGGCTGAATGGTGTCATAATGTTTTGTGTATTCAGAACACAGTAAAAATAATTATTAAGTGGGTTGAGCAGTTAGTTTTTAATAGCACTGCCAGTTGTTCAGCATTGCTGTGAGGCTTTTGAATGTAAAAATGAGGTCCCAAAGCAAGAATCTGAGGGATTGAAGAAGTGTTTCTTCACACAGGGGAAAGGGTGGGGGGGAAAAGGCAACTTGTATTTGTGGCTGCAGAAAAGAGCTCAAAGAATGTGAACCCTAAAGAACTGCACCGAAAGAGAGGGGGAAAAGCCCTGTGTTCCTGCTGTATTTATGAACATTTATGATTTTGTAGGACTTTTTTTTAGCCCATAACAGCTGATAAAAGCAGAATGTATGTAACAGGAAAAAGCCATTTAATATCCAGCACCCATCTGGTATTGTTGGGTTTTTTTTGCTCAGTTGCTGCAGTTCTAATTCTGTTACCAGTCTGTATTAAAAGTGAATTTTACCCCAAGCTTGCAGGCAGCTCTTGAGGCCCCACAGCATTCACAATGATCATGTATTTTATGGACTCTCAGCTTAAAAGTAATCCATTTTAAAGTGAAATCTCTGATTAGAACCCTCCAGACTAAAGCCTGAACAGGATAAAGCCCATTTTATACTAAAATAAGTGGTATTTGCTGCCCCAGTTGTCAGGAGCTGGCTGGACCAGGTGGACTCCATGGGCTGGCAGGTGCTCACCTGGCCCTCACAGAAATCCCTTCTGGGGCTGGAATGTTTCACCCACAGTTTATTCCAGCTGTTTGGTTTGGAGGGAAGTTCCCTTGGTGCTGAGGAGCCCGTTGGTGCTGGAAACCCATGGAGGGTTTGCCTCTAGGCCATTGAGGTGTGAGAAACTGAGGTGGTGCCATCCTGAACCTGAAGGACGTGGTGACCAGCCCTGTGCTGAGCGTCGCTGTCTGTGGAGATGCTTCTCTTCTTCATTAAAACAATTAAAAATGTGAGATGCTCCTTTCCCTCGTTGTTCTGGTGTGGGTGACCTGGGCTGGGTTCTGTGCTGCCCACAATAAACCTCCTGCCCAGGCAGAGCTTTGCAGCCCCTCAGCACTTGGGTTTAAACCCTTCACCTCCTCAGGACACCTGTGGAGGCCAACACTGTTCTGCTCCTGCACCCCAAGCAAGAACTCACCAGTCAGAGCTCAGAAACACTTTGCCATCCCCATTTTCCTGGGGCTCCCAGGGAGAGTTGGGACCACAGGGGGGTTTCTCACCCACTCTGGCTCATGCTTGGCATGTTGGTGGCCCTGGAGGGCCTTGGGGGTCCCTTGTGCCTGGGGAACTGCTCACCCAGAGCTCTCAGTGGCCACTGTGCTCAATGGGACACCCTGAAAGAGGTGAAACATTTACCTGCAGCTTGGCAGAGTCACTGCCCGTGGAAGGACTTCAAGATTTGATTTTAACTCACCGTGGGGTTTTATTACCTGCAAAACTCAGTGACCAGTGACTCAGTGACCAGCTCCAGCCCCACGTAGCTCCCTGGACCTGGCTGGATGGTTTCTCTCACCAAAATCAGCAGAAAGTGCTGCTGGTGCAAATCTGCTTACTCTGAGTTTTGTGGCAGCTCTGACTTTACATTGCAAATTACTGGCTGGAGCCTCTTTGCACGAATACTTGCTAAAAATACACTGCTCACTCGGGAGCTTTTGGGAAAGCAAACCTTGCAGTGGCATTAAAAACGAGGAGCAGGGCAGTGCCCTGCCCAGGGCAGATGCATCCAGGTCCCACTGGGCTCCTCCTCTGCTCTGGCCTGCTGGGACTGGCCTCGTGGGACCTGCTTGAAATGGATGTTTCTATACCCAGGTCTGCACTCTGCCAGTGGGAGTTATTGCGCTGACTGGAGCAAAGTCAGGGGGTTTGATCCCAGTTGGAGCTCAAAAAGCCACCTCCTCCCCTGGCAAGGGCAGCCTGGGAGCCGTCCTGGGCTCCCCAGCCCAGGCAGTGCAGCCACATCCCATGAGGAATCCTTCCCCGACCATTTGACTGGGTTTTACCTGGCTCTGCTGCCAGAAACACTTTTATTCCTCATGTTGGACCTGCTGCTGATGCTTTCCCAGGCACAAGAAACGTGTCCGTGTCTTTTCCAAGCTCCAGAACCCATCTCCCAGCTCTCCCCCAGCCCAGGAATCTCTATCACCTTCTAAATCACATTTATGAGCCAGGTGAAAAAAACTGAATTAGCATCAAAAAAATACCAGCCCGAATACTGGGCTGGCTGTGTTTGCTTTCACACTTTAATTCAATAAAAACCTCGACTTTAATTGGCCTGAATTGGCTCCACCATTTCCAGCACGTGGGGCTGGAGTGTCTTGGAAATGGGGGGTCCCCTCCTGTGGCTGGGGGTGCTCAGAGGGCTTTGCTGGGGTCCTGCTCTGCCCCTCTCTGACTGTTCTAGAACAGGAAGGCAAATAAGGAACAACACCTTGGTGCTTTATTGACTTTCCACCAAGGGGGCCCACACAGAGGGCACAGTTTAAAATTATTGCACGATAAAACAAACTCCCAAAGCCTACGGGCTGTGATAGGGGCAGATAAAGGCTGTTTGCTGTGCTGGCCTTGGCTTGGCCACTGTTGGCATTGCCAGGATGGTTCTGCGTGGTGGGCTAGGACTGTGATGGCCCTGAGGAACCTGAGTCACTGGATGTTGCACCTCATGGGTTGGGTTGGGCCTTCTGCCCACTGCCAACATCACCTGGCAGTGACTCCCCCAGTTCTGAGCACCTGCCTCAGCCCCAGCCCAATCCCTGGCCCCATCTCCATCCCAATCTCCATCCCCATCCTCAGCCCCATCCCTGGCCCCATCCTCATTTTCTTCCTCAGCCCTGACCCCATCCTCGTCTTCATCACAACCCCCATCCCCAGACTCATCTGCATCTTCATCACAGTCCCCATCCCCATCCTCATCCCCATCCTCATCCTCCTCCACCTCAGTTAAGCTTCCAGAGCCAGACAGAGCTCCCATCCCACCGCTGCCAGACGGGGTAAGCTGAGGACAGGCCAGCAGCCTGAAATAGCCACAATATTTCCTGTCCTTTTAAAGTTTGCTTAAAGAAAACTAATTTCCTCTGTCCTTTTGGGAGCAGAATACAAAGCAGCCAGTGCTGTCCCTTTCCCCACCTCCCTCAGAAATCATAGTTTTTGCTTACACGAAGCTGAGAGCCTTTGGTGCAGCACAGGATGGGGGAGAATCCAGCTGGGGTGTGAACTCCCCATTTGTCATGGGGGCACAAGAGCTTTGCTTTAATACATCAAATTATGCTATTTCCTGCCCCGTTGCCCAGGACAGTGGAATTAGCTGTAATTACCTCCCCGTTTTCCTGCACACAGAGAGGTTAGTTGGGTCTGGATAGTTTCAGGCTGGTGAGGTCAGTGCACCCACAGTGCTGGGAGCTTGTGCTGGGCCCCAAAATGCCCTGAGCAAGCATGAGAATGTGGGGCCTTAGGGATGGGGTGCAACCAGCAGTTTGCATCCAAACCTCCCCTCCAAAAATGTTCAGGCCGTGCCCCGAGCTGGGATGTGAGTATTGGGCATGGCAGATGTTCTTCATCCCTAACCCTGAGCCTGCATCCCTCTCACCACACTGGTGCCAGCAAAGAACCAGCCCAAACCAGGAACAGCAACCAGTGTCCAGATGGGAATTGGGTCTGTTTCTTTTGAAGCAGGTCAAGGACCACTGAGCCCTCCAGGGAAGAGCCCAGACTGGAGTGTGTAGTCCCTGCTTCCAGGAGGCAGCTGGGAGAGGGGGCAAAGCCAGGGGGTCTGGGGCCAGCACTGATGGCTCAGTTAATCCCTGTGCCAGCAGGTCCTGCTCCTCTCCCTCAGCTTCCTCAGTGAGTAATTAACTGCCCCAGCACCAAGCCCCTTCCACGTGCTCCCACTGGAGCCCCTTCCATGGGCTCCTGCTGCTCCCAGACTGGGGGAAACCTGACAAAATAAACCCAAGCTGTTTTCTTACCTCTCCTGGATCAGCTGAAGGAACAACCCCTCACCAAGCCCCTGCTCAGGCTTATTTTTAGCAGCTGGAATTAAAAATGGAGCACTGTGATAAGCACAGGTCCCCCCAAACCCACACTTGGGGCTGGGGCAACCTCTTGTTCCCCAGGTCTGGGGGCTTTTGCTGCCTTTGGCCATGACCCTGAAGTCAGGATTTAACTCACCCCAAGTTCAGGATCAGCTCTCAGGGCAGCTGTGACAATGCCCCAAACCACAGAAGCAGTGAAAGGCTGAGCCATCTCTTCCCTGTCCTGAGAACACAGGCAGAGATCTTGTCCTGGCAAGGGAGAGCAATGGGTTGTCAATAAAAAATGCCACCAATGCAGCGTCATTTTGGGGAGGAATCTGTTTATTATAAGATACATTCTGTTTCTGAAGAAGGATATTTTAGCAGCCTGCAACAGAAATGTGAACCAGAGGGTTAACCTGCCCGTTCGGCCTTGGCCAGCCTTGCCGATGCTCACACGAGTTTCTTGGGATAGAAAGGAAAAAAAAGGTCCAAAATTCAAACTGTACACCTTTATACAGGGTGCATAGCCAGGCTCACTTTTTACACTGCTGTACATGCTTGGGATAACTAAGTGCAATTGGATTCAGAGCCAATACAGCATCCCAGGCCACTAATGAAGATAAAATACAAGCTGTGGTGGGTGGAAGCTGCACAGATACACGAGCAAACTGAGCTTATTGTGTTCCCACTGCTCCAGAGTGCATTTCCCAAGAGAAACAGGAGTGGAGCAGAGACAGCTTATGAACCTTCCCAGTCACAGAGCTCCCTTCTCTTCCACCAGGAGCATTTGTCACACCCAGTGGCTTTGCCTTCCATCAGCTCCACTGCCATTGGCTTTGCAGCAGTGCAGTGAACCAGCTCACTCCCTGGAGGTGCAGCGTTCCTGGCAGGTGGGTTTGGGTCCCTCACAGGAATGCTGCATCACAACAGCCTTTAGGAACCAGGAATGCAGTGGCCAGCCACAGCTTATTGCTGGTTCCTGGCTGTCTGTATGCCTGTCCACAGGGACTACACCTGCAGGAGCCTCTAAGGGAGGTGCAGGGGGGTGGGAAGCATCCCCACAGTGCAGGGCTTCCAGCAGATGCATTCCCCTGGGAACAGGGACCAGCCCACCCGGCCAGCAGGGCTCTCCTGGCTGACACACACACACATGACCAAAGCAGCAGCAGCAGCAGCAGCCAGGGCATGCTGAAGGTGAGGAAGGGATTTAAAATGGGGAAGAATAAACTGCAAATAGAGGCGTGAGCAGAAGTGCAGCCACCTCCACCTTCTGCTCTCAGCTGGTGCAGGGGAGTGTGTGACAGAGCAGGAGTGCAGAGAGCTGGCCCAGCTCCCGGGCTCTTCCCTGCCCTGCTCACACCCATTTCTTCATTCCCCAAAAGCCCTGATGGGGCTCCAGCCCTGGGAACCCCTCAGTGCTCACTAGCAGCAGACCAGATGCACACTCTCCCCATCACCCCCATCCCCTGCCCTTCTGGGCTGTGTCTCTGAGTCCAGGTGTGCTCAGGGCAGGACTCTTGGTGTCCCATGGAGCCTCAGGTCCCAGTTCCACCAGCACTACCTTCTCTTGCGCATGCAGGTTTCAAGCCTCCCCAGCTCCTCGTAGGCCTGGTAGAAAATGTCAAAGTCTCTGGCACCCCAGCCCCTCCAGACAGCCAGGCACCGCTCCGTGTTTTCCTTCTCAAAGCAGCACACAGCCGTGTCCTTTGCTACGAGAGCTGCATCCACCAGCGTCCTGGGGAAGGCACAAGAGGGCAGGGAGGGCATTAGGGCAAACAGCAGCTCTGTGAGAGCAGCACCAGCTCAGGAGCTTCCCTTCCAGCTACCCAAACTTTGCATAAGCTGCAAATCCTTGAGCAAGGAGAATGTAACAAAGAGGGATCAGAAAGTGTGTCACGGCAAAACCAAGCGGCTCAGTGACAGGGGAAAAGGTTTCTAAAGGGATTCAGGTGCCTGAACATTCAGGTGGGGGCTTTAGTCTGCCGTGGCATTTTGAAGTCGCTGTTAATCTCCCGATTTGCTAAATCCACAGACTCCTGTGCCTGCTGCCAGCTGGGCATTTTCAAAGCAGCTCCATCATGCCACAGCTAACAGGCTGCTGAGAGCTTCCCCAGGCTGGAATACAGCATGGAAGTGGGATGGAGCCCAGCTCTGCCAGCTCAGAGCCTGAGCCCCGAGCCCAGAGCAGCAGGCACGGCTGTGGCAGCACTCGGGGATCTGCAAGGTTGTATGTGCTTCCATTCTGGCCCTGCAGGTACCCCTGAGAGAGGAGGCTGGGCAGAGGATGACACTTTTGCCCTTGCAGAGTCCAAGGGACAGGAGGAAGAGGAGCCTTGCTGGGCTCTTTCTACTGCTCCAACAGCAGATGGGGAAGGCCAGCCCCAAACTGTGTCCCCAGAAAGGCCCCCACGTGGAAGCCCTGGCCACGAGGGCTCTCCTTGGTGGGTGATTTTTATCACAAACTGCCCCTACAATGACCCCTCCCTGCCCTGCTCTGCCCTTGGAGCAGGCAGGCACCCCCCTGCTCTTTATCCTGGTGGTAAAACAGGGGAAATCAATGGCCATCATGCCTGGACCAGTCAGGACAAGTGTGAGACGCTGTGTCACCTCACCTTACCTCCACACTCAATTTGGGTGAAGCAAAACAAACCTGAGAGCATGTGTGACCAATAAAGAGAATACTCCCCTCCCAAGGAACTGATAAAGACTCTGATTTCTAGAGTACAGGGAACAGCAGGAGCTCTTTGATCTCCCTTGTGTTTGCCTGGTAGTAATAAATGATCATTTATAATCCTTAGCACTGCTTAACCTGCATTTGTTTGGACATAAATAGTACAATCCCAGACCGGTATTTAAGTGATCAGCAGCAACACCCCCACCTCTCCAGCAGTTATTTATTTACCTGGACTCTCCCTCCTGTATGAAACATTTCAATTTAACGTATATAACTGCTCTGCCCTGTGCTCCAGGAGCCGTCCCCGGCCCCGTCACTGCCCACAGCACAAAGGTGCTCATTTAGAGCCAGAACATCAACCTGTCCCACGTGAATGCAGGCACAGACAAGCACCGTGCTCTGCATAAATACACCTCTTGTTCCCAGCGCGGGGGCTGAGGCTGCCAAGCTCCACCGACCTTCTGCCAGGTGCCCTCGGAGCACGGGGAGCCAGCACCGGGCAGGATCGGGCCCACTTCACTGCATGGTGCACAGTCCTGCCTGTCTCATCATGGGGGTACTCATCATGGTACTCATCACGGTCTCTGTGGATTTTGGGGACCAACAGTGCCCTCCCCTCACCATCTGTCACGCTCTCAGAGCATGCACACACCTTGATGTGCAACCAGCAACTGGGACCTTCTCAGTGGCTGCTGGAAGCCAAGAGGGAGCTCCCAAGAGCTCTCAGAGCCTGCAGAGCCCCCCTCCTGCCACCCAGTCCCCTGTGCCCCTGGAGAGACCCAGGCAGCCTCACCCGTAGGGAGCCAGCTCCCCAGCCTTCAGCACAGCGATCACTCTGCCCCGCTGGGTGCCAGACTCCTTCTCCAGCCCGATCACGATGATATCCCCTCCCCTCCTAGAAGAGAAACAAGGGAGGTGTCACACATCCTCAGCAACAGGGATGCTGCCAGCTGAGGAAGATCTGGGCTGGATACCCCTCCTCTGTTGCAAGCCTCTCTGCAGCCACATGATATCTTGCAGGGCACCACGGGTGCATCCTGGACCCACTGCAGTGAGAGATCCCAGGACAGGCAAAATCAGCTTCCCAGTGGTTTCCATCAGCTCCACAGGAGGCAGCAGGGCTTGCCAGGGCTGTGTCCAAGCAAAGAAGCTGCCGGCTGCTCTTTGTTCCCTCAGTAGCTGGAGAAACAGGGCTTTGAGTCTGACCACCCCCTTCTCATTCTGCTGAAATCAATCCACAAGACCTTCGATGTGGCCATTCTGCTCAACACTAGATATTTTAGAGTGGGGTAGAAAAGGGATGTACTCTTGTACTGGGAAAAAAATGTCTTAATAGTAACTTAACTTTCTGGCCAGGTGAATCGTACTGGGAAGGCAAAAGCTCCTGATTTAGCCTGACTTGACCTCATGTTCAGCCCAGGAGGGATTCTGATGAAGTTGTTTTGATAAGGGACCCACTTACCTGGGGATCCAGATGAGGTCTTTTACAGGAAGAATCTTGACAGCTTGGAGATGCTCCGTGTTGTCACCCACAGGTGTCACATCGTGATCCAGGGAACCCTTGAGCTCGTGAAACTTCTCAGACTCCTCGAAGTCTGTGGAGAATGGTGCACTGGAAGAGCTCATGGGCGAGCTGGGTAGGCTGGAGGGGCAGCGGGTTACCCTGTTGGGGGGCGAGGAGGAGAAGGAAGACACAGAGCAGTAATCTGTGAGCGAGTCCTGGTGGTTCAGGATCTGGGTGCCCACCTCCGGGCTGTACATGATGCTCATGTCCCCCACGGGGTTGCTCTCCAGCACCCCGTGGCCGATGGGGGCTGTGGCTGGGATGGCTGCCGAGGGCTGCTGGATTGTGAACATGTCTCTGAGGGGGCTGCAGTCCCCACAGAAGTAGCGTGCGCAGAGCTGGTAGGTGGTAACGTGATACATCACCAGGAAGTTGCTTTTGTCGTCCAGACACCACACCACCTCCTCCCCGTGGCACTCGGAGTTGCAGGCCAGGGATGTGATGACCGACGGGGGGCTGAAGGGCTCCAGCCTCCTGCTGATGTCCATGGAGGCGCAGTCGATGATGAGGATGCCGGGGCCGTTGCTGTACCACACCTCTGCCCCGCTGTGGGTGACCTCCATGGCCTTCACGGGGTACGGGTTCTGCCGGGGGTCATCATCCGAAATGTTGAACTTGGACCTGTTGGCTGTGTGGGAGCACAGGTAGGAGCAGGTGTCTCCTGGCATGCCCTGGGACACTGAAAACACGGCTACAAGTCCATCTGACAAGCCGGCCAGCACCACGTATGAGTTCTGCAAGAAAGGGACAGCAGAAACTCATAGAATCACAAAGTGGTTTGGGCTGGAAGAGACCTTAAAGATCATTTGGTTCCAACCTTCCTGCTATGGGCAGGGTCACCTTCCACTCGACCAGGTTGCTCCAAGCCCCGTCCAACCTGGCCTTGGACACTTCAGGGATGGGGAGTCCACAGCCTCTCTGTGCCAGTGCCTCATCACCTTTGTAAGTAAAGAATTCTTTCCTGTTTCTTTACATCTCTGCAATACAAGACATTTCAATCCCAGGGGCTCTGGCTGCCTCTCATATGCTGCAAGAGCACTGGTAACTTATCCCAGAACAGTGATAACAGCACCATAAAAAGAAGTCATTACCAAGAGGCTGCTGCAGAGCCATACTCCTCTCACCCAGTATTACCTCTCTTTTACTGGCAAGGGTGGACAGACAGACCTGGCAGCCTGCCCTGAAGGTTAACAAATTCAAGCTGGACTATGTTCAGAGACAGCCATCCTGATCCTAGGAATCCAGCTGGAGAAACCCGGCTCACCTCCAAGAAGGAGTAAAGCTATTGCTATCAGTGTAGATGGGAGAGGAATGGAAGAAATGCAGTGAAAAAGGAAAGAGGGAGCCAGTATTCTCACAAACAAGAGCATCCAGTGATCGCTCCATGTCCAGAGATTGCTGCTCTGAGAGCACTGCTCTTCCCAGGGATGTGCTCTGGGTCTGGGATCCCTGGCAGCTCAGGGACATCCTACTGAAGGGCATAGCAGCAGCAGTTCAGCAAAGCCCCTGCCAAGGGCCATGGGCAACTCTGCAGGTTGGTAAGAACGTGCCCCTCACTGCACAGATGTGCTGGCTGTGGCACTGTGGCCACGGATGCCCTCACACCCCATGGGCAGAGCTGCTGGGGAGACCATGGCTCAGCAACTCCTCCAGCTCAGCACAGGGGGGCAAGATGCTTTAAACAGACTGGGAAATGGATCTCTTGGGAACAAAACGCCCCATTGACCTTGGGTCTGTACCAGAAACTCCCTGATCTGTGAAGCAGATAAAGCAATACCTACCTCAAAAGCCTTTCTATGTTCTCCCTGAGGAGCAATAAACTCTAAAAAAAGACCCTTTCACCCAGGACTTTTTTTCTGTTGTTACAATCTGCCTGGACAAAGCACAGCAAACCAAACAGACCCAGCTGACTGGACACAACTCACCTCTCCACAGCCTCACTGTGGTGGGGAGCCTGGGATGCCAGTGAGAAGGACTGAAGGCTCAGGGTCACCCCTTGTTGCTCATGGATTAAGGGATCCCTGTGCCCCTGCAGGGGTTTGGCTCTGCCAGCCCTGGAAGAAAGCTGCCAGGCTGTTTAAACCCACACAGGTTTAAATACTGAAACCAGTCTGTTGACTTGCCCCAGCTATCAAGGGGCAGATAGCACAGGGTAAGTGCTATTTAATTGACTGCTCAGTTTGCAAGGCTCATTAAGAGTCCTGGACAAAGAGACACTCTCTGCACACCAAGTATGAGTAAAGCCACGAGAGCTCTGAGCCCTGTATGACTAATCCAAATCACAGCAGAATTTTACTGTAATGGGAAAAACTAAGGAAGCAAGTGGAAAGTTGTGAAATGGGGCTTGGACTTTAACTCAGTCCAGTCCCAATTCTCTAAGCTCTAATGAAAAGCAACCCCCATGACCTGCAGTGCTCGGTGCCGTGTCCCCACTGCCATGTGGATGTGGTGCAAAGGCTCCTGGATGTGGCTTTTTCCAGGGAGTTGCATCAATAGGTTGGCACATGGCACAATGCTTTGCATCAGCTGGGTCTTGGGTTACTTTTCCTTTGGAAAGGAGTCTAATTATTTAAAACTGAATAAAACAAAGCAGAACAGCCCACATTTCTCTGGTGCAAACGGTCCAACTTCTTCAGTCCAAAGGACTCTGCACAAGAGGCATTTCTTACTAGAAATGGAAAATTTAAATTGAAATGGGAACATCTGATATTAACTGTAATGTGGGTATGTCATCCTGAACTGCTCCCAGCATGACACAGGACACTATTAAAATCTTCAGAGATTATAATTTTGTCTCATTTGATTTGAAAATGCTGAATTATCCAAGCATAGTCTTCATAACAATATTTTGATTTCTTTGATTAGTGTCAGTTACTGCAGGACAGAATCCACATTCCTTTTTGGTTTCCACAGCCCAAGTTTCCCTGGCACTGAGCAGTCAGTACCATAAACATGCAGGGCTGGGTCAGTGACCCCCACACAGTATTACCAGCGATACTGATGCCAAATCCTACCCTGTCTGGGATAGCACAATGGTGGGAGCAAATTGGGAAGATACTTTTTGCTTTGGGACATTTATTACTCTCTGCCTTGGCTTTGAGGGCTCTTGAGACCTGTTTCTATCCAGCTACTGTTGTTGTCTCCCAGAGAGATAAGAAATGCAGAGCAGGAACTCAAATCACAGAACATGCTGAGTTGGAAGGGACCCACAAGGATCATCCAGTCCAATCCTCAGCCCTGCACAGGCCCATCCCGAAGAGTCACCCCCTGTGCCCTGGGGAGCCTGGTCATTACCCACCACCCTCTGGGGGAAGAACTTTTTGCTGAGATCCATCCCAACCCTGCCCTGACACAGCTCCAGCCATTCCCTGGATGCTGTCCCTGGTCCCCAGAGAGCAGAGATCAGTGCCTGCCCCTCCCAAAGAAGTTGGACCTGCAATGAGGTCTCCCCTCAGTCTCCTCTTCTGCAGCTGAACACACCAAGTGCCCTCAGTGCCCTCACAGCCCTTCCCCATCTTCACTGTCCTCCTTTGGATGCTCTTCACCAGCTTAACACCTGAGAAATGCCCTCACCTTGCAATCCCTCACATGACTGAGCCAGGGGAATGACTGATTTCACAGATGACCATGGCAAAGGTGACCCCCCAGCAGGTGCCACCGACCTGCCAGGGACACAAAACTCTCCTTGATCAGGGTATTCCAACAGTGACCAAAGGCAGGCAGGGCCGCAGCCTCCAGAAACCTTAAGTAACTTTCTCAGAATTCATTTTCAACATTGGGGCTGCACGGAGAGCCAACAAAAACACACGGCAACAGAAGTGCATTTGAAGGCTGGGCGGTGCCAGCGGCCCCCGCCGTGCCAGGAGGAAGGCCCGGGGCGGGGAGGGATGTGCAGGGATGAGCCGGCTCCAGACGTGCCGTCCTCGGGCTGGGGACAGCGCACGGCTCGGGGCCATGGGCACGGCCACGGAGAGCAGCAGGAGAAACATGGTACAGCCCTCGACCCCAGGGCTGGGCAGCTCCTCCTCCTCCTGCTGCTGCTCTCATCCCCGCGGGGTCTGGCACTGCTGGCAGTGCACGCAGGGCAGGTTGCAGCTTTTAAATGCAGCTTTTCTTTCCATGGGCTCCAGGTTCCTGCAAGAGGCCAGAGCCTTGCACCCATTCAGGTTCCCTCTCCCTCCTCATGTCATTGGAAGAATGCTGCAAACCAAGCCAGAAAGCATCTTGGTTTGCTGTTTTTAACCTGTTTGTGAGCTTATTTGTTTTCTTTTTTCCAGAAAGGAAATCTACTGAAAATTGTATTGTTTACCAAAAAGAATGATACTGGTGACAGAAAGCATGCAACAAAAAGCTTAAATTATACAAGACTTCTCCCTGGCGGGTGAGTTTCGGATTCTGGGCCCCTCTCTGTTGCTTTTAAATTTCCATGATGCTTCCTTTGGATGAGAAACCGAGTTTTGGAAACTATTTCTTTTGGATCAGCCTTCCCAAGGCAGTCGTAAAGAATTCCCCTTCCCAGCAACATCCCCCAGCAATTGTCTGACTAGAAGTTACCTCACATCTCATCAGCTAAAGGCTTTCTTCCCAGGGAAAGGCAATTCCCTTCTTCCCTGGACAACAACGACTGCGATAACTCTGATACAGCTCGCTGGCCATACGGGGAGTGTGACAAGTGTAAGCTTTCCACTCAGATTTTTTGGAAGAAGTGGCTGGCTCAGTTCTTGCCAACCTGGTCTGCACATCCCCATGGCTGCTGCTCTGGCCATTTCACTGCCAAACTCATTCATAGAAAGGAGAGAGGAAAAAGTAAGTCCAATAAAGCGAGAAGGAGCACGCTGAAGGGCTGTGGATTTCTGGAAGGTTGGGTAGGGTCGGGGGAGGAAGGGAGGTGTCTAGACTCAATATTGCTATTGTAGGGCCTGGCATTATTTATGACAGTTTCTAGGCAAGCCACAAACTGGAAATAGAAACCAGGAGACATAAAGCCACTCGTAACCCCCGAGGAATGGCTTTGCAAGCTGTGTGACAGTGGAAAAGCTGAAAAGTGAAAGACTCGTTCAACTGTCCTGGACAAAACCTCAGGCAGCATGAAAAAGAAATTTGCCCTGCACATCAGAAATGAAACTCCACGGCACAGAAATGCTGCAGGTCTGGGAGCCAAAGAAAGCTGAGGGATGCAGGAGAAATTCCTCCCCGTGCCAACTTTACATCGATGCCCTACTTTAGTGCTGCTTACACCATGTTTGGAAGTGAAGCAGCACACCTTACACTAACCATCTGCCTCGGATGCAGTTTGCAGGGATGCAGGGATCGCAGCAAAAGAGCCAGAAAAGGACAAGAGCTCAGGACAGGCCTGTGCTATAAACCAGCCCCACCGTCGCTCCCAGGGCTGCTCCACGTCGAGCTTTCAGACACATACCAGTCTGCTGGCATTTGCAAAGACTACACAGCCACCAGTAATGTTGGAACATAATTATATGTTTTCACTCGAGGTGGCTGTAAGCAAACCGGAGGTAATTTAGCTCGAAAACAGTTTTTATACATCTCCCAAGGCTTGCCCGCAATAGGCACCCATGGCACATTTCTCTTGCCAAGAACTGGATGCTGGCCATGGCAGAACTAGATAGAGAGCATATAACTTGTGTTATTACCCCTAAGAGTAATTATACATGTTATCCATAAGAGTATTGCCCAAACCAGCCGCATTACCTAAGTGTTCTCACTCAAAACCAAAAGAGGAGTGTGGCTGAGCCTAGATAACATTACAATGACTGGGCACACAAATGACAGCACACATCCCAGGAAAACAGAGGGTACAAGAGGCAGGATATACCCACATCCTGCATTAGCACTTAACAAACCTCTATTCTAATTATTGTTTCACGTCCCCTCTACTTTGCTTGATCAGCCTAAACCTTGTCTTTCAGTGATGTGGAAACACAGCTGGAAAACTTCCCTGCAGAGAAATTTGATCTATTTTGACTGTTTCCCCAGCAGGCTTGAAAGTGCCAGCTTTGGTCCCCTGACTCAGGTTCTTGCCCCCACCTCTGTCTCCTGGCAGAGACACAAAGACCTGCAAACCTTCTCCTCACGGTGCCAAAATGTTCCTGGGCATTGAAAAGTCCTTCAGCACCAGCTTGGCCCATGAGCAGGTAGCTGGGTCTCCCCAGTGCCCCTTTTCCTTTAGGTTGCTCCTCACCTTTTTGACAACAGGCATCACTAGGAAGCAGCTCACAGGGGCAGGAGTGTCTAAACCCTTCAGTGGAGTCTTTAGGGGACACATGCCCTGCAATGCATACACAGAAATCTTCTGGTCCTGTGAAAGAGCACAGAAAAGTCCATAAATGCAAATCACCTTCCACACTTGTCATGTTTTCATACCTGAACAAGATCTAATAGGGTTCAAACCCAGCTTTTACTCATATTTTTTTGATACCCAAAGCCTGGATATCTGTTTTCCCTGGAGAGTCTTTGCCCTGCCTGTGGGTAGAAGGCAGGAGCTGCCTTCCCAAGAATGAGCTGTGGGCAATATATGCATTATCCAAAAGCCACTAAAAATCACCACTGTAGGGGGTTTATCACCACATCTAAAAGCAGCATTTGAGAACCCTGACTGCAAAAGTCCCAAACAATTGAAGTAGGTTGCATGTTATTTTGCATTAATCTGTGAATTCAGGGAAAGCTGGTGCTACATTTTATGTGCAATTGCACCTGCTCCACCCCTCACAAATCTGCTAGACTGACCAAGAGCATCCAGTCTGAGGAACAGGAACACATTCCATCCAAAAGGTGGAAACACAATGCTTTAAGATTTTTTAATTTTTTTATACTTATTGCAATGAAAAAAAAAGGGAATATTTGAAATTTACCTCTACTTGGTAAACAGAAAAAGTCAAAATAAGTTATTTTCCTACATAGGAAAAAAGATCGATATTCTCACCCCATCACACCATCCATGCCAGGGTGGAGAGAATTAACCAACATCAATTGGTTATTCAGCAGGTGTGCCCTTTTTCCCCCCACTCTGGAACACTGAATTTCAGGTACATTTCATTTTTTTGGCTGTTTTTACTTTGTTGTGTGTCAAATGATCTTATCAGAACTGGCTGACACCCAACACAGCCCTTTGTGAAGGCTGGAGGGGGGCTCTGGGCTATAAATCAGCCCTGCCCTCTCACTCTTATCTCTTCAGCTGCCATTTTCCACGGTGAACACAAAACTTGGGTGCCCATTTCCCACCAACTCTGAAACCCCTCAGGGCTCTTTGAGAAGCCCACCCTTCAAGGCATGGTTTCTGTCACTGCTTCCCTTTATGGCTCGCAGATAAGGACATTCCCCAGATGAACCCCTGGGTACAGACTGCTCCAACCCGCAGAGTTTTTGAGGTTCCCACGATGGCTTTGAGCACCAGGAGGCACGATCTGGTTCCAGGGGGAAACAATAAACCTGGAGACAGCAGATGCAAAGTCACACTGCTCATCTGATGCCCATTGTCTCCTGCACTCTTGGCTTTACTAATTTAACAGGCCCTTTCTCCTCATTTGTGTCTCTCCTAACGAGGCCCCTCTGCAGGGGGGCACCGAGGCACAGGCAATGCTCACCTCTGTGGCTGCCCAGAGGGCATTCTGGAATTTGAGTTGGCAGCACAGCTTCATTCCTGGGCAGCTCATCCTCTGCACTTCCATGACTCCTTTCTCCAGATTCACCACTGTATAGTTCCTGAAAAAGGAGCACATAACCATTTCCTGCAGCCAACGTTCAGCCTGGACATGGCTGTGGGGTGGTACAGGGCACTTGTGGCCAAGTCATAACACAGCTGTCCAGATGTGGATGATGCTGTGAGGACCCACACCCCTCCAAACGGTCCTTGTGAAGGAAGGGAAATACAGATGTGCCACAGCTCTTCCTCAGGGGGCAGATGTGCAATTGCTGTGGTGAAGAATTGATGTGGTGAAGACACTCAGCCCTCTGACTTTGCACAGAAATGGATTAGGAGGACATACATGGCCTGTTACTATAATTCAGCTGTGAGACAAACAGCTCCAGCTGAACAGCAGTAATTAATAGCTGGGAGGTCTCAGCCCATCTTGCCCATTAAGTCCTCAAGAGAATATCTGCTCGTTCTCCAAGTTCACTGCCTCTCTATTATGTGGCTTCATTATTAATCCAGCACATAAACAGAAGAGAATGATTCTTCCCAATAAGAGCAAAGATCTGTAACCTGATCAAAGAATTTATAAATATGAGTCATTAATAATTTTTTATAACTAAAAGGATTTTATTTGTTTGGGGAAGTTTATTGGGTTTGGGTGTTTGAACAAATAACTGGATAGTCATGACCACATCTGTGAGGCCCAGATGTTTTACCAACTGTGGCACAAGCAATTACACATCCTGAAATCTGCCACATATAAGTAATTTGCTGTTCAGCAGCCTCCAAATTGGATTGTCCAGTCAGGAAGCAGATTCACTGGGATATATTGCTGTGAATATTTGGACAACATCCATGTATTCAAAACACATCTGTGAGTGCCATGTGTTCCACCAGTTGAGCAGGAAGAGTTACACTGTCTGCACCGAACGACTGACCAGGCACCACACACAGCAAAGCAAACAGTTCACGAGCAAATCACGTACCTTTCCCATTAGCTTAATGGTTTCAAATAATGAACACATTAATATAAAACTCAGATCAGTTTGTGAATGTTTCCAAATAAGACTGGGGCTATAAAAATCAGTAGCATCCATAAAAATGAACCTAACTAGCCACGGGTCACATGGGGCTGAGCAAAACGCCATCATCTCAGTCACAATTTAATAACATTTTAAGCACATGCCTTCAGTATGGAATACTTTTTACTGGCAGTGCGCACTTGGATGCACACACAGCTCCAGGCATGTGGTTAACTCCCAATGATTGCAATAGGATTTAAGCATGTGCTTAATTGCTTTGCAGAAGAGAGATGGAGCTGCAGCCTCAATTAGGAAAGGTTTAGTGTTAAATGGCCTCATTAGGAAAGGCAGAACACGTCTGTTCTCATGTGCAAATGCTTCATCCTGTGTGTGTGAATCATTACATTGCCCTAATCTTCTCCTCATATTAACTGAAGCAGAGTTAAGCTCATTAAATATCCTTTATAAAGAAACGACTGTTCCCAATTAAAAGAGTTTGGGAAAACAGTGTTCACCGTATCCTTGGCACTCACCCAAATTCACTTTCACCTTTTTTACCTCCCTCCCAGAGGCATAAGGGAAGATGCTGAAGGATTTACTCAAAAACAAAAAAGAAAAAAAGAAACTACTAATCTCAGCTGTCTCACCTGGTGTCTTCCTTCCCATCCCAGAAGACCACAGTGTACTCCTGTCCTTGGGAGCAGAAGAAGGAGGACTGCTTCCCACAGGGTAGCAGGTACATAAATGTAGCAAAGGTAGGATCTTTCATCTGTCCTACCACAGAAATGGCCAGTGGGCGCTGAGGGGAAAGGAAAAGAGAAAGACATGTGGCACACAAAATGAAACAGAAGAGCCATGATAAACATGAGCTTCAACAAAGTCCTGCCCGTGGATCGGGGCAATCCTGAGCACAAGTACAGGCTGGGTGTCCCTGCCCGTGGCAAGGGACTGGAACCAGATGGTCTCTAAGGTTCCTTCCAACCCAAACCCATCTGTGATTATTTGTTAAAGCTTGGTCTGCCATTCTCTTACACATTTTACTGATTAATTTCTTCAGGTTTATGAATTTTGGAAGCTGTCATGACAGGGTGTAGCTGTTTAGAGAGACGTGTTCACTGCTGTCTGAAGGACAGCAGCTCTGAACCACCTGCTGTAATTAAGGAAAAATGCAATGGCAGCAATTTCTCATACTTTAAATCATAATCTCATGGGTTTTGAAGTCTTTGTAGTTGCACTCACAGCGTGATACTGGAGCTGTTTCTAGAAATTACGGGTAACGTCTTGCCCGTGAAATCAACAGCTTAACTGCCATTGACATCAAGGGACCTTCGAGTCACCGCAGAAGTCTGAGGCCACAGATCTGTCATCATTTCATTCATAAAACTCTCATTTAAGTCAGCAGTTCTGGGCCAAATCAGCAGGAGGGGTAAGCGGGCAATCGAGGTGTTCTGCTGTACCAAGAGCAAGCTTATCCCTCCTGCTTGAAGTGTGCAGCCAGATGAGAAAACACCAGTCAGGAGGGTTGGCTTGTACCTTTTCTGGCTTAGTGTCCCAACACTCCATCATGAGTGCCTGCATCCTATAGAGCTGCACCTCCTCTGGCTGCCCCAGGACAGGACGGATCCCTTTGGACAGCTTCTTTGCAATCTGGAGCTGGTGGTGTCCCAGCACTGGCCGCTGGCCAGACAGCAGCTCGTACAGCACCATCCCATAGGAGAACATATCGACCTAGAGCCGGGCACAGGGAGAAAAATCAGGGCAAAGCTCCCTCGGTGGGCAGAGAGGAGGGAAGGGCACAGAGGGAAAGCTCATGGATAAAGGAATCCAGCCCCAGGCAGGACACCCACTGCTGTCATGGAGGGCTCCCCAGGGACACCCGCCAGTCAGTCACCTTCTCATCGTAGACGATGCGAGGCCTGATCTCAGGGGCCTGATAGCCCGGCGTGCCCTCCACGCCCAGCGCGCCCTCGTGGAACGACTGCCGGGAGATGCCGTAGTCGGAGAGCTTGATGTTGATGTGCTCCTTGACGTCCAGGGACCACACCAGGATATTGTCCGACTTGAGGTCGCAGAAGATGATGTTCTTCTTGTGCAGGTAGGCCAGGCCTGTCACGATCTGATAGGCTATTTTGTGTGTCAGCATGTGCCCCAGTGGCACAAAGGCAGACCCTGGCACAAAGGAACAGCCTGTCTTCAGCTCTTCTAATTGCCATTACTGCCTTCCCCCCTCCTTTCTCTTTCTCTTTTTAACTCCAGAGCTATAACTGACAACCTTTTAAAACATCACTCAATGCCACCACTTAAAATGACACTGTTTGTGTTACTATATGTGTCTGACAGTCCTATTAAATTCTTTTTTTAAACCCTTTCACTTCTAGACTCCTAAATCTTCTGGTGAAAATTAGTCTTTGACTGGAAGTTGACACAAAGCCAAGGTGCCAAGAGGGTCAGATGGCCCCAGCTTATCTTGGAATTAGTGTCGTTCATTTGACAGCGACAGAAATAAAGATCCTTATGAGATAATTTAGAGTGCCAGACACCCATCTGCAGGGGGAGGAACACGGCACCATCCATGCGGCACTCAAGTGAGATGCATTTCATACTAATTTGCAGAGAAATTGAAAATCCAGCTCTCCAAACCAGTATTGAAAACCCCGAGCATCAATTTTTACTAGGTTCCCAAAAGCACAAATTAAGAGCAATTCCATCCCTCCCGTTTCCCCTAGTCTGGAAAAGAAACCCCCCTGCAGTAAATCAAGCAGTAATTTAAACATTGCTGACAGTTTGTCACTGGGAGAGTGACGTGTCCCAGGGGACAGCCCCTGGTGTTACCTTTGGAGTTCTCAGAGAGCACGGTGGTGAGGCTGCCCAGGGGGGCGAGCTCGAGGGCGAAGCACAGCGGGTGGATGCTGATGCCAATGAGGGACACGATGCAGGGGTGCTGCAGGGAGTGCAGCATGCTGGCCTCCTGCCGGAACTCCGAGAAGTTCTTCATGGCATCCATGGCCCTCAGGTGTTTCAGCATGGTATCTGCAGAGACACAACCCCCACTTCTCACTGCCCAGCTCGGAAAGCAAGCCACCAGCTCTCTGAAGGTGCCAGTCACCCAGCAAGGGCTGCAGGAGCAAGGCAGCTGGTGAGATTACACCAACAGCAAGGCTTTGAGTTGAGTCCTTATGTGGATGCAAGAGCCACTAACAGACACTGGCTATAAGCAGGATATATGTGGTGCCTTAGGAAGCAAGAGCTCCCTTGGACCTTTCACACCAGGCTCAGGTGTGTCTGGCACACGCTGTTCTCATATATCCCCTGGATGACTTTGGAAAACTCATGCAGTGCTTGTCCAAGCAGGGGCTGTGCGTGGATGTCACAGTGCCAGTGACCTGCAAGACCACAAGTGTTCATGAAGAACTCTAAGATGCATCCTCCTCCTTCACTGAAACACACCAGTTTTGCTATTTCTTTCCAAGCTGTATTTAAACAGGTGCTGCCAGCACTTTGGTGAGCAAAGACTCTTTGGTCATAGCTTGGGATCATGGATTGCAGGAGCTGATTCCCCACACTGATTCCATGCACTGTACCTGCAGCTGAGGTGGGAGAACCCTTGCATTTTTTAATCTGAAACCTCTTCACAGCCACTGGTTTTCCTTGGTATCGTGCCCGATATATAACAGTTCCACTTCCACCCTGGCCAAGAAGGTTGTTTTCATTTTCACTGCATTCCAGTTTGCTATTTTCCAGGAACAGTCTGCCAAGGAGAAATTGGGGCTTTTTAATTAAAGTTTCAAAGACATTGTAAATATATGTTTTTAATGTGATTTCCATTTTCACAAATGCCTGACAGGTTCTTGTTTTATCTCCCAAGAGGGTTGGATCACCTAAACTACCTGGGCATCTCAGTGTACCCTGTGCTGACTCATGTTGTACAACAGATTTCTCCCAGCAAAAAAGTAACTTGGGCAAATAAGCAAAAAAGGCTTTTTTACTAATTTATCCCACAAGAATCAAACAGAGCTGAAAAGCACATAAGCTTCTTTTCCAAGCAGATGACACAAGTACTGATACTTGTACCGTTTATCTGTATTAACAATTTTTTTTGCTTCATTTACCTCCTGTTCCTCTTCTCTCCACTGAGGCAGGACAGGATGTTTATGAACAGCCCCACACTCTGAAACCTGATTATTCAAATCAGCTTAGTGTTCCCAGGCTGTAATTCATCATCTCCCCACTCTCCCAGAGACTACTTTTACAGCTGTTCACACTTCAAACATCTCCACTCGCCTCGCACCCGTCAAACAAATCTGTAGGAGACAGCAGTGTGAGGACTGTCCTGACGAGCTGATGGGGTGTTTGCCCAGAAAAGTGACCCCAAGAAAGCTACCGGGGCCAGTGGAAGCACAGAAAGCTCTAAGAACAGCCAAAAGGACAGTTTGGTCTAGTGATTCTGCATCGGGCACTGAATGGTCTGAGAGAGTGTGAACCAACAGGGACACTGGTCTCCTCTCCTGCCTGCTGTCAGGTCTCTTGTTCTACACACTAAGTAATAAGGGGTATAAGACTGAACCCATCTGGGAATGCAGTTAAGCAGCCTCAAGATTTGGCAGTGCTGCTCTGGATAGGGAAGAGCTGTTTCAGCTGTTCAGGACTGCCACACATCCAACACATCCTGCAGCCCTCAGCCCAGCAGGAGCCTCAATTCAGTGTGAATTCTCTTGTGGTGTCTATAAATTCACTCACCTACCGGCTCTTAAAAAATTCAGCATTTCAGGGCCAATCTTCTGATGCAGCAGCACTTCCTTTTGGTTTTGCTACATTAAAATCTCCTTTGTGAGATCCCAGAAAGGCTCCAACTACAAAAAGCTCTGGCCAGAGTACTGGGCAGTGCAAGACAACTGTGGTTTTAGAAAGGGACTTTCACATTGCACCACAGTGATGTCAAAGGACCCCTGACGTGATGACTTGGTCAGCACACAGCTATTGTCCAGGCAAGTGCACTGAACACCAGGAGAGCAGTTTAGGATGAATTGCCAGAGAAGGGATTGAGAGCAGATGGATTTGTTTCTTGTGGTCAGTTCTGTGTGTTCCTTTAGCAGAGGCAACTCAGGAAAAGAGTCCAACCGAACTACATCGGCACAGCAAAACTTAACCAAAGGCCCTCAATTAACATTACCTGGCAGGAAAATCGGTCATGAAAAGCTCTGGCACCAGTTCTTGGAGGGAGACGGGGATGTCGGGGTGGTTGGGGCATGTGATGTAGTCCAGCTCGATGGCAGTCAGGACACAGTCCTCCATGTTGAAGTACTGCGCGTCCTCCGCCCTCTCCCCACACTCCTGCTCCTCCGCCTTGGCAGCTGCACAGATGTGGCAGGGCACATACTGCTCCATCAGCAACGTGCCGTCGCTCTCCGTGGCTGTGAGAGCTTCAAAGCAAGCAGGCAGACACAAAACAACATCAGTGCCCCAAACGGAGAAGGAACAGCAGCTCTGAGTGCATCTGAATGTCCACAGGCACCGCCCGGATGCACTGGGTGAAAACAGTCACGCTCCTGAGAGCAGCAGAGTGTTGGCTGGAATAGGAACCAGCCTTTTGCAAAGGATGCAGAGATAGCAGGGACAGCACTGGGCAGACAGGACTGGGGATGTCACCCAACATGTCCCCTGCTTTGGTCACAGGTAACACACAGGCTTGAGAGGACAGGATATTCAGGACCAGCAAAAATTAGAAGTATGTGAATAAAGCACTGGAGAGACCCTTCTACTTGCTGGGGGTCTCTGTCTTCCCAGACTGCAAGCTGCCAGATGACATCAGGTGGAGAGCAGGCATGGGAATGGGAAGGGGAATGGGAATGGGAGCAGCCTGGGAGGCACGGCACACTAAGCTCAGGCTGAGCACTGCAGCTGCAGGTTCAGGGTAAACACTCACCTGCTCACCCAGGTTGGGAGCACAGTGACTGTGGGTTCCCTCACAGGCAACATTTCAGCCCCTCCAGGGGAAATGTGGAGTCTACCAAGACTAAGCCTCTGGGAGGTTCACACCTCTCCAGTAACTACGGAGGGATTTAGTGGTGACAGGCTCTTGTTAAATGCTCACAATTAGTCAAGGTGAGCACAGGCTGGAGCCTTTGAAGTCATGGCTCTTCTCAAGCTTCCATGATTAACGTTAGCATTATTGTAATCCAAAGGCAAATAAAATGTTCTTTTATCTTCAAAACACGTAGAACATGAATATGTGAGAGTGCACCAGTTTCCTCCAGAGAGCCTCCAATTAAGAGACTTTGGCACTGTTTCCTAGACCAGTGTGGGACGACAAAGAACATTTCAGATTTTGTTTTGGTTTTAAACGAAGTGTACTGGGGTTGCAAACAGCCTGCTGGGTAACAGCAGGATCTGTGCTGAGCACAGGAAAAACAGCTGCAGGAGTCAAGGAAGCTACCCTGGCACAGAGTCCTTGGTACCACACTCACTCCTGCCTCTCACATCACAGTTTTATGACTTACAGGATGTTAGAAACGGTGGGCAAATTCTGATCCCAGCTGATGCCGAAACAGGTTCAAGGGGCAGTGCCAAGTTGTTTGGGCCAAACCCTGCCCTTGCTACAAGCACTGGAAGAGTCTCTTGAACTCCTGCAGGTGCTGTTTGAACTGCAACGTTTCATCTCTGCTCCTGTGACTGACAGACTGAGAGAACAATGTCTAGACCAAAGTGTGCTGGCAACTAAGTTCAATCTGTCTGCAGGTTTATCAGTTTTTATCAAATGTTGTTGGCTTGAGACTGTCAGAGCCTGAGGGGCCTTCAATTAACACACAATACTGTGCACCCAGAGAGCTGTGTTGAAGAACCTTCAGTTAAAAAGACAGAAAATCACAGTCATTCTCTTACCAGGAAACCACTGGTCTATCAAGGAGTTCACGTGGTCTGTGATGAATGCCATTGCTGAAAAGTCTCTCACTTCTGACTGGGAAATGATTTTAATTCCACCACTTTTTTTCTTTTTCCAGTTCACATCAGAAGACTCGACACTGTAAGAAAGCCAAAAGACAGACCTGTGAAGCTCTTGTGAAGCATCAGTGTCAACAAATTCCCTTCTGGAAGGAAACCTGAGTTACATAAAAACATGTAGTTCCTAAGTCACCAAAATAAAAAGCAATCTAGCTTTTGAGGGTGATTTTCAATTCAGTCTGTTCTGCAAAGGACTTTCAGGAAGAATTCTTGCCCAGAAACGCCAATTAATCAAAAAGGGTAAACAACGTAGAAGGTGAGAACTAGAGAAAACTCTGGCCTAAGTGAGCTGAGTGATGGAGAGTTTTGACAGAAATGCTCCATACAGGATGACAGAAGGCTGAGTTTTAAAACTGTTAACAAAATTCCAGTGGAATAAAAGTAAGAATAATTCCAAAAACCATTAGGAAAAGCTTATTAACATAATTTTTGCACAATTCCCATGAAACTGTTAACCCCCTGAAGTACATGGAGAAACGAGAGTATGACCATTACCATGGGCCGGAATTTGGGGTTCCAGCCTGTGGTTTGCAGTATTTGGGTCCAAGTTTCTACTGAGCTATGAAGCTCAGGAAAGTCCCTGTTTCCTTCTGATCTCCAGCCATGGAGTAGCACCAGTGGTTCCTCCCTGTCCTGCCAGGGACTGAAAGGGCAAATGCCTCCACAGTCCCTGTTGCACAGAGGCAGCTCCATTGACCTGGATTATTGACACAGTGCTGAAGCTTTAGGGTTCAGTGGAAAACTCCCTGAGGTAAGGAAATCTTTGCATGTGAATATGTATGATTTTGTGCTGGCACAGTCCTGCTCTGAGTATCACTTTCTGTGCTCAGGCCTCTTTAAATGGGTGGCTGCAGCAGCAGATAAGGTTGATATATTCAGAATTGCCAAACAATCAGGTATAGACCATTTTTGTCACCAGTTGTTACCAGATGAGTTATGTCCATTAAAGAGCCTCCTCTTCTGCTGGTGAGTGAGCACATAGCATGAGTCAGGCCCATTCATCTCCACTGAGCTGATGTGTTTCATACACTCTATTAGTGCCCTGCCACACATGCTGCATTAGGAACACAAATTACCTAAGATAGCCTCCATCAAAGGTAACGAACAGACCTTCCTGCCAGTAAACAGTGTGAGTCCTTTTGACTCGGAATGTGCTGCAGCGGTTCCTTTGCGTGCCTGTGAAGCTGTAGATGGTCACCTTTTTGCTCCTTGTCTTGGTGTTCTTCTTGTTTTCAAAAAGCTGAAACAAGCAGAAAAAGAAGAAGTCGTTAAATTGCTGAAATTTCTCACGAGGCTGTTTCAATCAGGCAATAAGGTGACTTCTTTCTTGGGCTTTCACAGGTGCTCTTGTACCTTTTCCATTAAAAGCGACTCATGCTCATAAAAGAATTTGCAGTGGAATGGAAATACATGTGGCAAAATTGGTTTTGCAGCAATGGAAATATTTTCCATGCCACTCAGAGAAGAACACTTTCGTATCAGTGAACAAAGTTAATTCTATGACTGTGACATTTGTCATATTTATGGTGCATTTGCAAAAGTCTTACAAACCTAAAGAACCAAATGTTCTAGTGAGTGATAAAGTCTGCCCTCAATGCAGAGAGTTAACTTTTCCACCTGTTTCAGTGGGAGGAAGATGGCTCTTCTCCAAGACACTTCAGTACTTAGAGCAAAATGTATTTCTGTTTTAAAACCAAGAAGTTAATCTGCAGAACTCCAGTGTGCTCATTGCTCCAACATTTATTTGCCTGCAGACGGGTCTGACGCCCGGGATCCTTTCCATCCCCTTCCTGAGGACTGGATGAGGTCCCCAGGAAAGGTGCTCGAGGATTATGTGGTGCCCAGGAGGATGTAAGCAAGGGGTTGCCAAGACAGCCCGTTAAAAGAGCTAAAGTTATTACTTTTGAGAATCCTGGAACACAGAGACTTCCAAAAACAGGTATCATGTTTTCCATGTTCTGTACATCACTGACAGACCACAGTTTAATGCAAAGCTGTTAAGAAGATACCAGAGCAGGGCTATAAATATTTTGCAGGTATTTATTACGGCTTCAGATAGAAGCTGCTGCAAACATATGTCTGCAACAACATCAAAATCCACGGAGCTCTCAGAACCTTCAAACACTCCTTTAATGACATTCATAGCACTTGCACTAACAGGGTGCCTCATTAAGGGAACAGCCCTTTAATTTTCTTCCCATTTAAACCATAGAGATTCAGAAAGCTGACTTTAATGGAGCTGTTCCAGATCTCCTCTGGCAAACACCGTGAGCAGAGTCTGGCCTGGTGGGATGGTCATGGACAAGAGCCGCAGGCAGAACTCCAATTACTTGTAATTGGAAGATGCTGGAGGTGCTGAGACCTTCCAGGGGATCATGTCATAAAGGGGCTGTGGAGAACTCAGGCTTTCTTCCCCAGGGCCAATTTGTTGCTCTCAATGACACCTACTGTAAAAACAGAACCAGATTTTGATTGCAGGGTCTCATCTCTCCCTATTTACTCAAATAACGCTACTGAAGTCTGAGACTGAAGCGAGCTGGATGTGAAGAGACATCCATCCCACTTACACTGAACAACTGCAGCCAGCTCTCTCTGCCCACAGAGAGACACAGTAACATACCTGGAGGTCCATCTCTGCCAGGCTGATTAACATCCGGGCTATGAATCTTTGCCAAAAGCCAACAGGGACAAAACTCATCTTGAAGACCCTCTGGACCGTGTTTGTGGTCTGGTGGCAGAGCCCATGGATATCTAATGCTGGCTTGGTAGGAAGCAGATGAGGGAGGAGGTAGCTGAAACACATCAAGTTCAACAGCTCAGATTTTAGCTCCAGCTTGTAACAGTGAGTACATTGTTACTGGATAATAAGGCGATTCAGTCTCCAAAGAGATTTTTAATGGCACAGCCCACTGCATATAAAAAAGCTTTTAGACTAAAGCACTGCAGCAATACATGGAGAAATTAATTTACACTATGGAAGCAAGCAGAGGCAAAACAGACATTACATAATCGAGCCAGGGCTATTGGACTGGGCTGAGATTGATGTCATTGGCATTTGTGTACTCACAAATTAAATGCATTAAAATATAAGAGTCATTAGAACAGCTGGGATGTTGGGGCTCATTTTTTTGGTAGTACTCTGCCCTGGTAGTAAGCAGGGAATTACAGCTGTGGAGCAGAAGACAAATGTAACATAACCTACAGCAGCTGAGGCTCAGTATGCCCAGAAGGTGGGGAGAGGAGGTGCCCTGGGAGGTGGCAATGGGGCAGTGCCAGGTGGCAGGGACTGGGCTGCTCTGGCTCTCCCCCCAGCCCAGAGTGAGAGCACCTTGTGGGTCAGCATGGTGGGGTTTCCTGCTGCTCCACACCGCATTCCTGCCACATCCCTGCCAAACTCACAGAGCAGGGGCTGGCTTTGCCAGGCTGATGCCAGAGAGCAGTCCCTTGTCTTGCTCAGATTCCTCCTGCACTCACATTATTAGGTATTTTACCCAAATGTGGAGGAGACTCAGCGTTATCTGTGCCTGACCAGGCAGCAGGAACAGAGTAATGCTGGTGCAGGGGACCACAACTTTTCAAATTATTTTCAGATCTCCAGTAAGCCCAGAATATTCATTTGTCCTGATGTGTAGTATTTGGGAAGCTAAAACCCTTTGGAACACTAGAACTGTTTTGAAAACTATGAGCTTATGGCTTTCAGTACCTGCCAGTAAATCTCTTGACAGTGATACTCTTCTGCACCAAATGCACCCCAGGGTGCCTGTACAGTCTAAAATGTTATTTGCTTATAAGCAGACACACTGCTGTTTTATCAGTGTTGAGCCTGAGAAAATGTGCTGGCATCTGGGGCTCCTCGTTGACAGGCACAATGACAGCAATGGGGCACAAGGCCAAGGGACTTGACCAAAATAACAGTGCCAGGGACTCGACACACAACTAGAACCAATGCTGGGTCAGGATCCAAGGCTTGAAGCCCCTGACATTTTCTCTCCAGCAGCTGCAGTGTTCTGCAAAACCTGAAACATCAGCTCAGAAAAAGCAGCCACCACTAGACAACAGCTCTCTCCAGATGTCACAGTCCATAACAGCTGATGACATCTTACACCATCGAATTATCCATTCCATGAAACATCTTTAGAATGTAAAACTTGAATTAAATTAAAGATGTCACTTATAAATTACAGTTAAGAATGCCCATTTTTAACCTTAGTTTAACAAGAACACAGCCAAATCACACGCACCTTAAGCACAAAAGTGGAGTGTAACAAAGTAAAACTTCTTGCTCTATAGAAGCAGTGGATGCATCATAAGACAACCAATAAATTTTCCTCAGCACATCCAAGAAAGGGTCTAGGAATATAAGAAGGGCCAGTGAGGCCCTTCTGGACCACAACCATATAGTGGATTATAACACAGATGGTGATTCGACGCTCTTGAACAACAGCCAATGCAAATTTTGAAAATATGTGAAACATGCCCCCATCCACCCTTTCAGAACAGAAACTGGCAGCTGCTTTCTCTACTGACTGCACAGAAACCCTATCTGGCAATCTAGACAATAATTGCAGCAGCACAGTAACAAATAACTGCTCTGTGTCTGGCTAGTACATTAAATTAATCCAACCTGCTATAGCTACAGTCCGTCAGTGGGAAGAATATTCTGCTAATGTGGCTTGGAGCGCTCAAAAAAACATTGGGCAGGCCATGAAAAAGCAGTTTCCTCGTTCCCCAGGCACAGACAATGTAATTGCCTCGGAGAAAAATGGCAGATAGTGACAAGGAGTCCAAAAGGCATTTTGGCCTAAGCAGAAACATTGCTGCTTTATCTGTGCTAAGCCTGAGAAAATTTGTTGGCATCCGGGACTGGATAAGTGACAGGCATAATGACAGCACAGAGAATGCTGCACTTGTGCTGGCATTCAGAGCTCCCCAGAGGCTCAGGGCGATGCAGCCGCGCTGGCCTCGAAGGGCAAGGAAGTGAAATGCAAATGCCACATCAAGGGTGCAATACAACTCTGCTTGCACCGTTCACCCAACAACAGGCTGTCGCCAAGCAGATGGGAGGGAGAAAAATCGCAGGGAACTCTGCCCAGAGGAAAAGAGACCGGGGGGCAGAGGGGAGGAGGGCTCATTAACATTTAAAGAGAATGAGGTTTCTCAGACTGTTTCGAGGAAAACTATTGATCACCACCTACTGCTGCTAAAAACTGGGCAAGTGACGTTGCTACAGAAGCTCCACTTCCCTGATTTCACTGGAAATAAAATACTGCCACTCTCAGGGACTGACGTAACTATTGATCACCCCAAGTTTTCTGCCATGCTCTGAATGGAGGATCTTTCACTGGGAACAGATGACTCCAGCCCATCTATATTTCAGGCCTGGCAGCCACGGCCTCACGTCCTCCCCGGGCTGCAGCTGTGCCGGCTGAGCGCTCACAGCTTCCACCTGCTCGTGGGCCACATCCCCGCCGGTGGCACTGCCCCTCGGGGCTGGTGGCTGGTGTCACCAGCCTCAAAGTGCCCAGGGGACAAAGACCTGCTTTGCTAAGCATTTCACAGTAGCTGGTTTGGACCAAAGGATGCTCAAGCCAGGAAATATAGCCCAAGTGGACGGGCACTTTCCACTGCCCTCTTTAACGCTCTCAAATACTTTCTCACAGCAAGATCCTTGTCAGGACAACCACTCAGAGTGGCAAAGCCTGGCAATAGCCACTGATTAAATGGCCATTTTTCTCCAGCCTGACAAAGCCTCTCTGGTTATCAACTTACCTGTTATTGGCCACAGGCAGTGCAATTTCAAACTTGGCCAAGAACTGGAAGTACTGCTCTTCGGTCTGCTCGGTGAAGCCCGTTCCAACCAGCAGCATCCTGAGATCCTCTGCTCTGATGACTCCATTCTTAGCCACAGACTTGGAGCTCTTGATGTTGAAAATCCTCTGCAGGCACTCGGAGAGCCAGACGGGATCCAGGAAGTAGAGGTTCCTCAGGCCGTGGCTCGTGTCCGGGAAGTGCAGCAGTGTCCCCGTTTCTATGAGGAAATTAATCGCTGCCAAAGGAAAGAGCTGGAGATCAGCAAGAGACCAGCACCAGGAAACCACAGCGCAGAAGAATGAGATTATGAGGCAGTTGGGGCAGTTTTACGCATCCCAGATACATCCAGCACGTAGCCAAGTCAAGAGGGTAACATTTATCTGAGGAGTGCTGCTATCTGACACTCCACTTGTAAAACCCACATCTCACTGCTCTGCAGTCAGTACTTGTGTCCCCACGACACCTCCCCTTTACCCTCCTCCTGCCATCCTCACAGGGAAGGGCTCTCCCTGCCTCCTGTGGAGCAAGGCCTCTGTAAAGATCACAAGACTGGGGCCCTACGGAGAAGTCAGCCTTGAAACTATGGCAACCCTCATTCTTCAGAGCAGAAATAAGACAAAGCTTGTTTAAAAAAGAAAAAAAATTAAATCAGTAGACTCAGACCACCCCAGAAACTTCCCAGTTGTCTCCCTGAAGTCCCACTACTAATTTGATATCTTACCAATTTCCAAAGTAGCCTTTAGACTATGTAGAGCAGTTTATTTATTTGTTATTTGTGGAACATTTCTATTGGACACAAATATTAATTTCCAAGAAATTACTGGTCTGCTCTGACCTACCAGTTTGCAAGTCTTCATAGTCTTTGATGTCATTTCCAGGTGTTTGCTCAATCATCAGTTCTATCTGCCTGTCTGTTAAGTACTGCACATCATCATTCTGGCTCCTCCTGTGCTGTTCTGCAAGGACAGCTTCTTGAAGACTAAGGTAACTTCTTGGTATCTGCAAGCCACATGAGAAAAACAGCAGGATCAGCATTAGACTCTGCTGGGGATGAAGTGGCTGCCACCTCCCCTTCACAGGGATCTTATGGTGCTGCCTTTTCCCAAAGCCAGACTGCCATCTTCATACTTCACATGCCTCCTCCATCAGTAGCTCCTAAAGTTCACCTCCCAATCCAAACCCAAGCCTCCCCAAAGCCCTGCTTTGGTAAGGATCACCAAGAAATCCCAGCTCTCACCAATCTCCCTGCAAGCTTCTGGGAGCAAATTGAGCTGCCGACATCCTTCATGTTGCAAGTGACGTGAAAAATCAGCTGCCGGAGTCCCTCGAGGCCTTCCAGAGTCTTACAGGAGAGCTCACTGCAAAAGCCATGCAAGGGTGAAGATTACTGAGCCTTATCAGCACACTGGCTTCCTTTCCAGGCTCACTTTCTCTTATCAGTGACTTTAAATTTCCTGTGTCAGCTGAAGGGGAGGAAGGCTGTCAGTGAGCATTTTTAGCTTTGGAGAAAATACAAAGTGGCCTGGAAAAGATATATTAGGCCACATCTGTATGAGGCCAAGCTCTGCTCTGCCTGCTTCATTCACTGAGCACTGCTCCTCTGTCTCCTGTGCACTGTGATCTCTGGGGACGTCCCTGGCAGCCTGACCAAAGTCATGCCCCTCTGTCCCTTCAGTGCCACACACATCCTGGAAGGGATTGCAGGCAGGAGGAAAACACTGTGCCCCGGGAATCTCTGGAGACAAGTCCAGCTCTCCCTGCCTCAGATCAAAGAGGCATGATGATGACTACCAGACACCTTTTCCCACCCTCATTCCGGTCCTCGCTCAGCTGGATCCTGTAATCTGGGAATTGATGCTTAGATCCTAAAAGCTGGCCTTCATTATCTCTTTAACAGCTAAAAGCCTGCTCTCTCCAGCTCCCACTAGTTTTGGGTTTTTTGTGGGCTGGATAAGAACAGTTCTATTTCACTTTTCCCAACAAAGAGTCTTTCTAACTGATCCTACACGTGTTCCCATGGCAGACAGAAATCCTTTTCTGTCTCCTTTTCTAAAGCAGTATGTTTTATCTTAAACCTCAGCCCTCAGTGGCACTGGTAAGAATGTTTTCATTGGGATGCTGGAGGACCTTGACCACTGATAAAAGCACTCTGGGTCACCCACACGAGGATTTCACTCTCCTCAAAGTCCCCTGGCCCCAGAGAGCTGCTCAGAGGAGCCCCACAAGGGTAGACAATGGGGTCCACCCAGATGGGGCATGGCAGGGAGGGGGTATGAAATCAGGCACAACTCCAACTGGGAAAAATGCAGGGGGAAAAGGTGAAGAGGAATATGCAGTATGCGTGGAAGGGTGTAAGAAAGTCCCCCTGGGACAGAATGACTGACAGGTTAGGATGCTCTGTGGAGATGAGAAAAGAGGCTTGAGGTGATCCAAACACAAAGCTCCCTCCTCCTCACTGTGAGTCTCTTAGCCTCACACAGGTCCCTGGTGCTCCTCCCAAGGGAAGAGCCAGCTGGGATGCCCGACAGGGCGCTCGTGTCTGCAGAGCAGCGTGTGGGAGGTGGGCTGATGACACTGCCAGGCAGCAGATGGGAAGTGCTGAGGACACTGCAGTGCCCCTCCTCACTTGCCAGCTGCCACCTGCTCCTGCCCCAGGCAGTGGTGACTTTACACTGTGTGGTGCCAGCCTGCTGCATCCATGTTCACCCCTTGGCTGACAGACCTGCTTCTTTCCCAGTCAGAGATGGCTCCTCTCCCCAAGGGCATTCTCTGTCAGCCAAAGGGAGGGAGAGGAATCAGACTGCATGGCCTGACTGATACCCACCTTCCAGGCAGCACCACCTCCGTTACCACACCGGAGAACTCAGATGGCACAGGTTTGGAGGGAGCTCAGGGGGCTGACCCCACTCCTTGTCCAGCCACTGCTGCCCCAGGAGCCATGCTCTCACATGGGTAGCACCCACACAGCCTCCCCTTAACAGACTCTGCAGCTCCCACCCTGTAGCAGTCACGCTCTCACCCTCTGCAGCATTAATTAGTCAATCTGCACCTTCTCTCCCTGTGACTAATAAACTGTACTACCATTTAAGGGTGACAAACCTGAGTGATGCAGGAGCAGTAAACAGGCTGGTCAAGGTCGTGACTTTGGAGCTTCCAGCTCTCACAACCCATGATCAGACCCCTGAGCAACACTGACCTTCTCTCTCATTATACTACATTATCTCAGTCAAAAATAGATGAAATGCAACGCTGACAAGTCCTTAAATCGGCTCTGTTGCCAAGGAGATCAAGTATTTCAAAATTGTTTAAAGAGACACAACAGTGACTGATCTTCAAAAAGGCACAAGTACTTACTGCAGGTGCTTGAAGGTGATATCTGGGAAGCCAGTTGCTCTGGCTCCAGAGGGAGAGCGACACAGAGCCAGCACATACGCCCTCAGCGTCGCGATCCTCTCAACGCGGAATTTTGTTTCAATTAAATCAAGGTGTGTTCCTACCACCAGCACCACTGAATTTGGAGCTTTGGCCTGCAAGGGAAAACACTGACAGTGATCTCACCCAGATTACGTCGTGGTAAATGCAGTGAGGACATGTGAAAAGTACAATATTTAAGAGGAGGGAGTCGCATACATTAATAAAACAGAATGTATATATATATATAAAATAGAGGCAACCTGTTATGGCAGCCTGACAACATCAACAGGCGACCTGGGTATTACAGAAGTTCTGCAGAACACCACTTAATCATCTGCTGCTACTGCAGAGCAGGAAACTGCCAGTTTGGGTTTATTACATCAGGGTTTAACATAAAGGGAGTTGCCCTGGGGTATCAAGTTGCTGCGAGTCAGCTCAGTGATGGGAACCATGTCTGCCCAGACAAAGTTAACGTAACCTGTAGCCAGAAGATCTAACTGTGACATCCTGAAAAAGGCTACTTACACCCTGGAATGGATACCTGGGGAAGTTACACCAACTTTTTCACCAGAGGTATATGGGAAGGTGAGATAAACTGCTAGAAAAGTCTAAATCTACTTAATACTGAATCAGAGCAAAGGAATGGATTGGATGATCTCGTGGTTTCTTCCAGCCCTTCCATGACTGTATTAGCACAATGGAATGTGTCCAGATCTCAGGGAACACACTGCCAAATACAACGGGATCGCACAGGCTTAAGCAGGGGCCAGACTGCCAACCCCAATGCCTCTGACCACAGAAGAACACTCAGAGGCAGCAATGCTTATTGGCTGTCAGTGCATTTCTCTCTCACAATGCCCACTGACATCTCCCAACCTGAAGGACACCAAAGCCAGCAGGAGTGGTGGCTGTCCCCAGCCAGCCCAAAGGGCTCCCTCGGCCCAGTATGCTGCCTGGAGGCCAATGCAGACACAGGCACAGCTGCCTGCAGAGATGTCCTCCCCAGAGATGTTCTCCCAGTATCCAGCAGCCCACAGCTCACCGACCTCCTCAGCATGACACTGAATCTCTAAATTAACGGCACTTGATGGGATTTTCTTCCACCAGCCTGTTTTTCCAGCTTCTGACACCCACAGCACATCGTAGTCCCAGTAAATTCCACAGGTTTTGTTTTGTTTAGGATACTTCCCATTGTTTGTTTCAAAGCTACCATTTCATTATTTCACTTAATCTCTCCCAATTCCATTGTAAAAGATCATGAACAAAGGCTCCCTTGTGGTTTACTCCTTACCCCAGTAAGTCTGCACACAGGCCTCCTCATTTTCCCATACTTTTAACCATCATATTCATTTTTCTCTGTATTTTTTCTGATGCTACTATGTGCTTGCTGGGATATACTAAGGACACAGGCATATCACATATTTTTGAAATATCACAATTTTGCTTTCACCTTTGTTGCATAGTTTGGGGTTTTGATTGCTGCTGACCATTATAATAATGTTTTTGTAATGACAAGATGTTTCTTTTCTGAGAGGCACCAGCTTAGAGCCCATTTTTGTGTACATAATGTTAAGGCAATTATCAAATAATAAACATTTACAAAAAATTATGAACGTGTTAATATAAAAATCATCACCACCAATGAATTGAGTGCAGCTCTGAGTCTCAGCTGAGAGCTGCCTGGGAAATACTCTCCAGCTTACCTGAATTTAAAGTGTTAAAAATATTACCTCAAGACTAATGTGTGTCTAACCCACACAAGAAAGAAAATGCTTCAAACCCCCCTTGGAGCACAGTGTGGTCAAACACTAATTCCAAAATAAGTATGTTCAGCCTTACTTAGCAAGGGTTTATAAATCAGCTTTTGTTTCGTTCTCTGCTCTGTGTGAGGGAGAACAAAGCAAAAGATAAATTTAAACCATTAAATATAGCGATACGCCTACAGTGTAATGGAAAATGAATTCCAAAAGCTGTGCAAAATTCATAGCTCGGGGACTTTTTAAAAGCAGAGCAGAAAGGATCTGTAATATCACATATCTGTGTGCTGAGCTACTACTTGATAAATAGATACCCCAGAGCCCACCAGTGACTTCTTACCTCAATGTTCAGCAACCAGAACTGTAAGTTTGCCACAGCCTCTTCCCCCAGTGCCAAGTTCCAGACCACTATGTACAATGCTTTGTCTGTGAAGAAACACTGATTGACTGTAGACATGCTTGCTGGGCCTCCGATATCCCAGACATTGAACTCCACTGAATCAACCTACTTAGACAAAGAGAAGTGTTCAAATCAAACGGTGGCAGTAAATCACTGGCAGATAATAGCTGAAGTATAAACCTACGCCTGCATAATGTATGACACAAGAAGGGGTTCAATGTCCTAATTGTGCCTCCAGGAAAGATAAATCAACAAGCAATTGTTAAGCATGGCTACCACTTCCCCACAGGAAATCAAGACTAATTGCTCGCTGCTAAAACCATAGAGGTGCCCTTGATGCTGGTAAATCTCCAGTTCATGCTGTGGATTCTCCAGCTCAAACAAGGGTCTCATTCTGAGCACTGTATTTCGCTGCATCTGGAAGAGAAACTGTTTCATCCTTGTCCGTGCCACGCTCGACAGCACTGTTGAAGCTCCTTATCAGCCACTGCTATGGGGAACAGGAAACCCCTGCTGAAATCACTTCCACTGAGCTCAGACCGAGCTGAGCCAAGCAGAACAGGGATGCTCAGGAGATGGGAAACTTCTCAGGCCTCTCCTAAACACCTCCTACACGTTGCTCTGGGGCTTCTGATGTGTGTGCCACGCCAGAGATGGGCCAGAATTACAGTTTCTGCAAATCAGACCCACTGATTTAGGGGGGAATGTGTAAATGGAGGCCTCCCCACCCCTGGCTCTCTTCCAGGTATCTCTGCATCCATTCCCCCTCACAGCCCTGTGACAGCAATAAGGGGGGAGCCTGGCTCTCTGCTTAAATGGCATTCAGGCTCCCAGCTGCAGTAGCAAGCACCTCTATGCCTTGGAAGCTCTGTCCCTAAATCACTTGGCCCTGGGGAGGCAAGAAGGCTGTGACCAAACAGAAAAGCAAACCCTGCTCCAGGCACCATCCTCAGGGCATCCCGTAACACCGAGGGGGCTGTTTAGGGGTCCAAGTCCTGACTGATCCCACACAAGTCACCCTACGACGTTTCAGCAGGAAGCTCAGTATCTCAGCAGGGCTCTGATCTCCCAGCACAATCCCAGTGTGAAGTCTCCCAGAAACAGCTGGAAGAACTTCTATATTGTTTAAACCAAGCCCTAACTAGCACAAGGGCTGCTTTGTTCATCCAGAAGACCTTCAGCTGTGAGTGTGTGTGTGGAGAGACAGAAACTCAGAGGTAGGGACAAAAGCCTGTTCAGCATCTTGATCCCACTCCAGGTCTCTGATGCTGTCTGTGTTTTTATTTTACTAACCACCCTTCAACACAAAATGCACAGATCCCTTCTCCCACCAAAGTCTTCCCTTTAAGGAGTCAGCCTGTGCTTGTTCCTTCCTTTCCTTCTCTGGCCTGGCACTCTTTGCTGTAGAATAGCTGAACTCAGCAGGCTCCTTCCCCCGTTCCAGAATACTCTGGTGGTCATGGCTCTCATCTGGGAATGGAGAGCCATGCATGTGGACCCCCTCAGCTCTCACAGGACCTCAGGACCAATTCTGCAGGCTCTAATCCTTGGGCTCCTATGCAGGGGGTGGACAGGGTCACCTACAGATGCTTGAATGAATTCAGTGTTCTCCAGAGGAGTTCAGCAGGGGTTGATGCACTCCCTGAATGAGACATCTGAGATCTCTGTGTTTAAGGTATGCCTCAGACATTCTTGGATCACAGCAGAGGTCAGGCATCCCACCTTCCCCACACAGGACAGTTCTGATATCAAGGGAGCCCAACTTTAGGTCCTGATGTCCCATTTTCTGGCCTCAGCTGTAGAGAAGCTGATTTAAAACATTCCCTCAGAATGGCCCAAAGGCCACTCAAGCTGGGAGAGCCAGAATTTCAGCACAAGGGTCTACACATGGCTCTCTCTTTAGAATACAAAGTTGAGCCCTCAGAAAAACAGCCCTGTCCTCTAGAACAAACTGGAAATGAAACACAGGAATCGTGATGGGTCTAAAAACACGTCACTCGCGAGGCAATTGAAACTGGTCTTTGCAGAGGGGCTGGCAATTCCAGCCCAGAAATGGACAGTGCAGGCCCCAAACATCCCACTGAAGGACAAAGATCTCTGATTGTCTTTCACCTTTGCCTTGTGTCCCACTGGCTTGGGGAGCTCCCACTTAGTGGTACGTATGGTGGCGTCGCTGTGCATCATCTGGGGCACCTTGCCTGTCTGCAGGATCTCCACCAGCGTGGACTTTCCCTGCCGTGGAGGGCCGATGACGATCATCTTCATCAGCTTGCACTTCTCTGCCTTGCGCAGCTGCGCTCGTAAATACGCCAGCACCGTTTTGGGGCCTGGGGGTGGGAAGGGAACAGGCTGCTTTATCTGGGGTTTGCAGTTCCAAACAGGACTGCACCGAACCTTCTGCTGCAGACACATCAGCTGAATGGATGTTTTCCCTGCAGTTTCGCCGTGGGCTGAGACAACCCGGAGAATAAACAAAGAAACCTCCAGTGGACAAACCTGAGACAGAGACCCCAGCAAAAGGTCACTGCTCGGAGGCTCCACAATGGAGCACTGTAAGGAGAAACAAATGCTGGGGCTTGCATGCTCCAGAAGCTGAAAGGAAACATAAAATACTAATTTAGTATTGGAAAATACTCAGTTTTTCCTTCTACTTTTATGTTTCCAGTTAAAATTAGATTTAGGCTTCAACAGTATACTGCTGGAGAAGGAATAATTCCTAATAACTTTGTTCCCACAGGATTTTCTGATTCAAAGGCATAAAAAAGAAAACAGTATTGTAAGAGATCCAAAAACCTAGCAGCTCACAATAAAGTCACTTCAATGGGACTGTGACTGCTGATCCTAAACACTCCAGCCTTTAGAAAGACCATCTAAATATCCTAAAATATACACATCCAGGAAGCAAGCCATGGCATTTATCTGGTGTGCACACTGCAAATGAAATACTGCATTTATAAGGCATCATTTTAACGTGTGATCTATCCTAAACTGCTCATACAGCCAGAGCTTAGCACTGCTTATCAAGCTTGCAAATGTGAGCAGGTTTCTCTGTGCAATCCCAGTTACCTGCAACACGGGCTCGGGCACACACTGCCTGCTCCTGTTGCTGACCATTGAAAGGAAGGGCTTTTCATTTTATGTTCAGTGAGTTTCACAAAGAATACACAAGATCAGCCTTACCCTCTTTTCTGATCTCTGCAGGAACGTTAGTGATGTTTAGTTCCTCGATATCCAGCTGCCAGAGATTAGCCAGCTGTCCAAGTTCTGGAGGAAGCTCTCGGATACCAGGGTTACTGTACAAAAACAAATAAATCTACCAACAACCAGGCTTTGTGTGTAAGTAGCTGCTCTCACAGACTCTCACATTACACTATTCTCTCCTTGCAGAAATCTTCCATTAACATTTTAATAAGACTACTCAGCACTTTAACAGCGATTTCCATCCTAAAAGTGATGCATAACCTCAATTTATCCTCTGAGGCAGACAAATGTAATCATCTTTACTGGATAGCTGAGGAAATAAAGGCAAAAATGATGGGTTATTGAATCTAACACTACAGAAACAGACAGCAAAAAGCCAGAATGAACTAGAGGCACATTAGATTCCCAGGCCTGTGTTCAAAGCATTAGATCATCTTCCCTAATTCAAAAGACCAGCCTCCTCCTTATCTAAAACAAACGATGGGCCCAGTTCTAACAAGGGGCTGACTATTTCCAGCTTTTTGAT
Source organism: Dendrocincla fuliginosa (assembly GCA_035047845.1). NCBI lineage: Eukaryota > Metazoa > Chordata > Aves > Passeriformes > Dendrocolaptidae > Dendrocincla > Dendrocincla fuliginosa. The sequence goes on from JAWWMO010000019.1 coordinate 3,228,367, forward strand.
TTCAAAAGCACTGGACATCTGGGGTGGGGCTCCACACCAGACTGGTCACTAAAACAACATGGAAATAACAGTGCAAAGCTTTTCCAGGACACAGACTTACTTTCCTAAATAAAGTTCTGTTAAACCTTTCAGAAGGCAAACGGACTGCGGGACAGAGTCCAGCTGATTGTCGTTCAGATAAAGAACCTCCAGAGAATCACTCAGAAATGCTGGGAACTCCAAAAAAGGACCTGGAACAAGACAGGAAACAAATTGCACCTTTAAAATAAAGAACACAAACAAACCCAAAAAACAGGCATCAAGGCTCTGAACCAAGAGCTTCACCTGGACTTTGTGGGCAGGACATGAGATCATGTTCATTGGCAGGGACCACCACGACGTAAGAGCAGAAAAGCAAATGGCTTTCAGTGACAATCAAACATCAGTGTTCACATCTCAATGTTTTACACTCGTGGTGATGCCCATGTTTGAAGGTGACAGTGCCCAGGACTTCTGGGGTGCTGAGGGAGGAACTCTGAGCCTGCCCAAACAACTTTACATCAGGGCACAAATGGCACTGCTGAGCAGATGGTAAGATCTTGTGAGCTGCCCCTACTCCAGCCTAACAGCTGGCAGGGAAGGGGCATATGGAGGGCACAACTGGTTCTCAGCATGGCACTGAATGGGCACACCAGTGGCACAACTGGTTCTCAACATGTTTTCTCCATATTGCCTGAGGAAAGCCAGAAGCCAGTCAGAATTTATGCTCAGGCCCCCACGTTGCATCCTTCAGGAATTTCTGGTGGATCAAGGTCAAGAACAACAGAGAAGAAAACCCAAACTGCAGCTGACAGACTGATACATGGTGTCTCTAAAACATGCTGGTGTTTACCCCTCTGTTCTGTTTTACTCTGCAAGGACTCAGGGCACTTCAGACTCTCCCCATGGCTGAGCAGCAGATTGTGTATTTTGGGAGCAACCCAAGCAATAATAGCAACAACTGCATGGCTGAGTTGCTGCTGCTGGAGAGGTTCAAACAAAGGGAAGTTCAGCTGGTTCCAAAGAGCATCATTTCACTCCCCAAATTACTCCTGGGATAGCCATGTAAAAAGCTGCCATGGATTGCGTTGCTGCATTAAGAGTGCCACATTTATCTGCTAAGGAGCATCCTGAAGACAAGGAAAACTAGGGAAATTTTGAGTCTGATGAGCAAAGAACAACCAGCACCACCTGCTGCCTCCATGATCAATCAAAGCAACTCCCTGAGATGTGAGACTGTGCCTTCCTCAGGGGAAGGACAGTTCCACTTCCACCAAGACCTTCCTCCCTTGCAGCGAAGACTTGAGGAACTGGAACTAGACTTAGCAGAAAAAAATAAATTAAAAAAAAAAAAATGGAAGAGGTTTTCTCAGGAGAGAACTCCCCAGTTCTAATATTAACAGCACCTCCAGCCTGAGCTGTGATCAGAAAAGGAGTGAGATAGAGTCCCACTGTCTGCAGGGGTGTTTCATATACGTGACAGAACCGTCTGCTGTGGGCAGAATGTCACAGTCCTCCTTTGAGTTTTCAAATAAAAAAAATCATCTTTGGGATTATTTTAGGAGAACAGCAGGCTTATTCATGGATGCCATTCACTTCCTTTCTGGCTCATCACTGGACTTAAACTTTTCATTGTTCCTCTTCAGCATGCACCTAGGCACAGACTGGCTCAGTCCTTCTTGGACATGGAGGAGCAGCCACCTAAAATAGCAGCAAGAATCTGAATTCACCAGAGAGTCCCAAGTGGAAAGGGGTGTACTATATTGGAGGCAAGCTGGAGGTGTTTATGAATTGTAATTATTTATTCATGAGTTATTTATGATTTCTCTGGCTTGAGCTCAAAATTTCTTTTAAAGAACTGTAGAAAAATTAAAACAAATCCCAACTTGAAAATGTATTTTTGGATGAGTAAACACCACCAACACCACATGCATGTGCAAGAAGTTATTCTGAGATTCTGATAAATGAAGTATAGTGAGCATCCATAAATTATTCTCTTTAAATAATCTAGACTTAAGTAAACAGCTTTGTTGGTAAATCATATGAAAACCTGCCCCCCCACCTCACCAGGAGACTTCTGTGAGCAGCTGATGTACTCCAGCTTCTGGTTTCTCTTGATGTTCTTTAAATTCTTGGCCACATCCTCCAGTCTCACCAAGCTATACTTGGCAGAGGAACAGAGAGAAATGGATGAGCTGCCTTTGCTCTGTCTCTGTGGCTGTTCAAGCATGGCACCAGCCAGGTGGGCTACTCTGTGCCCTCCTGCAACCTGGGGCCACCTGAGGCAGCTCCAAGTTGCACCAGGGCATCCCGTGCCAAGGTTTTCCCTGGTACCACTGCAGAGTCCATCTCTCCTCCTTCAGGCAGGGGGTCATGCTGAGTTTGCAGCGTGCAGGCATTTCCATTAGGACAGCAATTCCCTTTTTAAAGCTGGTTTTAGTTGCCTTTGCCTGCTGCTTCTCTCTTTGTCTTCCGACTGGGAAATGCTGCTGCAGCACTTCCCAGGGAAGCTGAGGATATATCACACTCCAGATTCATAACTCAGACTCCTTTTCTAGTTGTTCCACATTCAGGTTTTCACCAGTGTCTCAGCATTTCTGGTTCCATTTCCTACCTGTGACAGACACAGTGCAGAGCAACCTCTGCTCCTTGTTAGGGTGCTCATGCACGTTGCTGCACAGCAGCAAAATGAGGTGGGATCAGCCTGGGCTGGAGGTACAGGCAGAGCCTCTGCCTCCCAGAGAAGCAGAGTGAGGTGAGGAGCTCCAGCTCTAATCCACACCTATGGCTGGACATGCTGCATTTACCAATTTTCCCTGACATACACAGTTTTCAGGGGGAACTGAGGAAAGCATTTGCTGCAGGAGGGTCTCTCCCTCCCACAGGCAGCTGAGGGCTGCTCCAGTATGTTCAGGAAGACAGAGGCTCTATCCCACTCTGCTTTAGAGGCAGGCATTCTGCAGGCAGCCAGAGTGAGAAAGCTCCCCAAGTGCTTTAAAATAAAACAAGCAAACAAGAATAAAATGGACATGAATCCCACAGGGATCAGGAGGCAGTGTAATTTCTGAAGATATTCCTTTGTGCTCTCTGGGATTTCATGTGCACTAATCCAGGGCATCTCTTCTGCTCTGCCCCAAACTGTGGGTGCAAATCAGAGACAGGGGAAAATGTGCCATTTACAAAGCCAGCAACTGAAACAACCCTAAGAGTAACTGGGGTAATTATGGGCTCATTTCCCTTTAACACACCTGTTAGAACTCAGCCTAAAAAGCATAACCTTCATGAGAAGAAGAGAAGCTCAGTGAAAGGAACAGGTTTCACTCATTTTTCATCTTTCTGTACTGATGGCACCAACCAGCTGCACCATTTCTTTAGAAACATTTTATCTAAACGTATTTCCTTCCTCTCAATTAACTGCTATTAACTGGCCCTGGTTTCCCTCCAGCCAAGTTGCCCAGATTCCTGCTCTTCCCAGCTCACCTGGCACTCTGAGCACTCTCCTCCCCACGTCCCCGTGTCCCTCACCTGCCTCTGGGCCACCACGCACCCTGTTCTTCGTGGTGAAAAAGGGGATCCGCTTCGTTTTAAATCCCTCGTCGCTCCTGTGGGCCAAAAAAAATGGTGAAATTTGGAGAAAAGAGCTTGGGCATGGCCTGGAGCTGCATGCCCAGGACACTACAGGGTGCACAGCCTGGCTCCATCCAGGCTGTTGATCCCCAGCACGGCTCTTCCAGGCTCCCACCTGGAGGGAAGGGACTGAAACCCGCCGTGCAGTCGCAGAGCCAGACTGCACCAACATTTGTCCAGGCCCAGTGGTTTTCTCCTGGCAAATCAACAGAGCTCCTCGAGGCAGCAGTTCCAGCTGCCAGGGCGAGAGCACTTGACCCCCAGCTTTATGGGTGTCGAGGTTAAGTGGGCTGTCAAACAGCTCATTGAAGAAGCTCCACGAGAAGTGCTGGAGAACCGACCTGCTGCCATTCCCTGCCCTCACCAGAGTGTCTCTGGCAAGGTGACCCACCAACATGACTCTGGGAATGCACTGAGATGTTCAAAAAACAGCAGTTTGTCTTTTGCAACTGACACAGCAGCTCCCAAGGACTCCAAAAAATGTGTTGGACAGGCACCCAAATGAGAGGATATCAGCATGACACAATTCAGTGCAGTTTTGGAGAAGATCAGGGACCTTTAACTCTCTATGTTAAACATCCTTATTGGAATTTCTAAACAGAAGAACATCACTCTTTTATTGGATGACCTTTTTAACGTCAGTCTTTGAATCATGGAATCCTTTAGGTTGGAAATCTTCTCTATGAACTTGCAGCTGGTTACACTTCCATTTAAAAACCAAAGATTTTTCATTTTTTCCAAAACAACACTCCCACGCTAACTACAAACTGCAGTCCAGCCAGATGCTTTATGGTTAAGATCTGCTCCCCACAAACTGGTGTTTGTAGTGAAGAACCACACACTGGGTTAAAGAAATTCCTACATGCTCTGAAATTAAAGTGCCATTATCAGCAATCTATCCACTTAATAAATGATATAGTGTGCTAAATGCCCCAGGAATAAGCAAAGGATAATTCATCACTGTCACAGACACACAATATGCTCAGGGACATGGTATGTGGACATCAATGCCTTCTGTGCAGGTGATTAATTCCCTCCTGACACCCTTTGTGTTACACGAGGGATCGAGTTTGCCACTCTTTCTTCAGCTTTTGTTTTCTCAGCCAAAATTTGAAAGAAAACACTTACTTCCCAAGTTGGTTTTTTGAAAGATCCAGTGATTTAAGTTGTTTGCAATTCCACTTCTCCTGCGAAGGCAACGTAACTAACTGATTTCCCAGCAGCTTCAGGGACACCAAAGCCTAAAAAGAGGAACAGCCTGGAGTCAGACGACAGAGTGCACCAAACACACAGAAAGAGCTTTTTTAGTGTGGCTATTAAATAACAGAAACACGAAGAAAGTACATCTTATTCATCAGAACATCCTGTCCGTGCTGCCCAGCATGCAAACATTCCCTCCTTGTCCCCAGCAAGCATATTCTGCACGGAGCAGCACCACTCTGAGCTCGGGGAGATGATTAGTCTACTTGCTGACAGATGCACTTGGAAACAACCCATGTGAGAGGACATTTTACTTTTAGTGAGGAAACCTTTCCAAGTGGAAAAGAACAGTGTGATTTACCAACACAGCATGCCACGTATGGATGAGATTATATATATGTGTGTGTCTGTGTGTGCCAGCTGGGGTCAAAGTGGGCTTACACCTGTTGTGTGTGAATAAAATCAAGGTGCAAAACTTCACACAAGGAAAAATTTGATTGCCTTTTTTATTACATCTCTGTTAAAAGGGAAAGGATTTATGTTAACTTTCTAAGGTCTGTACAAGTTACCCATCTACTTTTTTCACCCCTCCCACCAGAGACAGGAATTTTAAAAACAAGTGAAGCTGATGGCCACTCTACAGTTAACACCACACAGAGAGGATTCAGCTGGAAATAGCAGGAATAAGGTCACACATAAGATCTCCTTTACACTTAAATGAAATATAAAAGAAAAAAATGCAGTTCCCATTCAGATTTGTAAAGTTATGCTTTTCCATCTGTCCTTAATAATGTTGAGGCTCAAATGATCATTTTCATTTGGTTGAAAATCCAGTTTTCCACTGAAAAAGAGTCTTCTATGTAGTTTCCAACTAAGTTTACTCTGTAAGTCTGCCCCATGAGAACTGAGATAAGCAGAATGTCAGCTGAGTTATCTCGTGCCCCAGGTAAAGCAGTGTTAATGAATTATACCCCATGGAAATCATGTTTTATCAGCAGAGGCTTCAGCTTCAAGTTAAATGTTTTATGTGCTCCACGTATTATAAAAGACTTTTGCCCCTTTTCATCGAGCAGGATGAACAATGCCTCACGAAGCCAGTTTGCTGGCCTTCCTCCCCTTCTCTTAGACTGGAAAAATATGAGGTGCCCATGCGACACAGGCCGTGGGCAACCGGCAGCTGCTGGAGTGGGAATTACCGTGCCAAACGCTCCCTCTAGTGATGCGAGAGGGGCAGCGCTGCTGGGGTTTGGGAAAGGTGCAGCAAAGCACAAAAGGGCAGACAGGCAGCCTGAGCCACTGCAGCAAAGGTTTGGAGAACTGAGACCCCACAGCCAATGCTTTTGCCATCATTAGTCTCCCACTGGCTCAAGCCCCTTTTGGAAGGAAGGCCCAGCCCACCCTCAGTGCCTGGTGTGGAGCTCTCTCCAAGCACCAGCATGGGGCTGTGCAGTGACAATGCCCCAGCCTTGTTCCCAAAGCAGCCCTGAGCAGGGGGTGGGAGGAAAGGGAGGCTGCACGTTCCAGAATTAACACGAACTTTGCTCTGGGTGGTCTAGCTGGGGGGCTTCATTTTCAGCCAGCTGTATCTGTGTTGCATGTCCCCCCAAGTGCTGGCAAAGGCCACTCTCCAGGGAGCTGAGAGCCTGCTGAGATTCTGTCCAATGCTTAAGTGCTGTCTCCACAGGGAAAATCAGGGACTTTCAACTGGCTGTGGATCTTCACAGCTGTAATTCCTTTCATTGGAATTGCCTTTTCTCTCTCATGTCTAATTTCTCATTTTTGCTGCCTTTCAGGATGAGAACGGGGGCCTCCAGAAGGGACACGAGGGTAGTGGCAGACAAACCTCCTTCAAACCTGGTGCCAAAAAGGGTCTTAGATTATAACTGAGGGAAGGAACTGCAGCATCTTGATTAGGGTGCCTCAGTCAGCTCCTGATGTGGAAAAGCTGACCAGAGTCTTACTTGAATCATTGCACCCAAGGAGGGTCAGGTCTCTGCAGGCAGGCAAACTAAGGAGAAGCAAACCAGTCTAGAGAGTTAAGACATGGTAGCTCCCACCCACTGGGATGACTCTTAAAGCACCCAGAAGAACCAAGCTTTGGAGACAATAGTCCAGAGGATTCATTCTGTACCAGGAGAAATGCCAAGTGAGAACCAGAGAGCAGAGCCAGATGTGCAGGGGTCATTAAAAAGCACCGAGGGAGTCCAGCCCTCAGCACTCTTGTTCCAGCAGGAGCAAAAGGCACCTTTGGAGAAGACTCCTGAGATTCCAACTAGACATGGGTGTGAACCATCACTTCTGCAACCTTCCCACAAAGGCCAGCAGTGAAACTTCTGCACAAATATTTACCTCTGTTCCTCTCTCCATGACTCTCAGTTTCACAACCTGGAAGGGAAGCTTGGAGGAAAACCTCAAGTTCTGCTTGCTTTCATGTCAAAACCATGTGAAACCACGAATTCTGGAGAATTTTGATGTAAAACTATGGATCTGTGGTGCCTACTGGCAAGAATTATTTCATCTACAAGCTTCAAGACTAGAGAGGTCTCAAGCAGCACTGCTTAGGGCTTTCAAACATGCTGTTTTCAGCACAGAAAACTAACTCTTTAATTAGACAACTCTGGGGTGCCAGATGAAGAAAAAGCAGAGCTATCTGGGAGCATGTTTGAGTACATCTGTGTTTTCATGGTTGGAGCTTGAAGCTACAATGCTGTGGTTGGTGCTCTTCCAAACTGTGCTCCCAAATTCTGGAAGCCACAAACATACAAAGGGTGATCAGAAGACCTGGGTCAAGAGCTAGATATCACATCACACTGGATGAGGGCCTGAATGTAGTGATTGAGGGGTGGTCTTGTAGTCTCCTACCTTAACCAGGCAGCCACTGCTATGACTTCGAGGTCAGAGTCAGAAGAAATACTGTGAAGGATGAAAAAATGACACTTACTTCAAGCTGGAAGAGTCCTGGTGGAACTTCTTTTAGTGAGTTCTCAGAAAAATCCACTTCTCTCAGGTGGTTTTTCCAGAAAATAGTCAATGCATCAGGTAGGAATTCCAGAGAGTTCCTGGATGCCTTACAACATTTCTAGAA
>JAWWMO010000019.1:3236396-3267563 GCA_035047845.1 Dendrocincla fuliginosa
TGGTTTTTCCAGAAAATAGTCAATGCATCAGGTAGGAATTCCAGAGAGTTCCTGGATGCCTTACAACATTTCTAGAAAACATAAAAGAAAACACACTCTTTAAATAATGAGACAGATGAGTGACACATGTTAAAGGCATTAATAAAATCATGGTAATAAATATTTTGATTTTGATAAAGACCTAGATAAATTATTGGGCATGCAGGCACATAGGGCTTGCTCAGGAGATGCACTCAATTGATGGGCAAATTCCTTGGTGGGCAAAAAGTATTTCCAAAGTAGTTTTGAAAATCATCCCTCTTTGCTTTTCAACCCTAAACAAACACTTCCCCAGAGCATATTGTCCTCCTGTGTCTGTAAGAAAGAGGAATGAAATCACTGTGATGGGTGGCTATAAATAGTTAGCCATGGGTATGGGCAAAGTTAACTGTGAGGAAGGTTGGGTGTTTTGTAAAATGATCCTAAAATAATCCTGCCCATATAGGGAAAACTAATATATCCACGTAAGATATTTTCTAGAAGTTTTCCACCAATGCCATCAACATGGTGAGAACACGAAAGACTTGATCTGAGACCCATAAACCAAATTAGGCAGGGGCACTCCTACAGAACCAGAACACCCTTTTCAGCACCTTTCAGCTTTTTAAGCATCACAGTACATTTCTTGCATTATTTCAACAGCTTTTTCAGCCTCTGACAACTTACCAAGGGGCAGGCCCAGGGATCTGGAAACACTTTCAGCTGATTTCTGGAAACATTCAGTGTGTTGAGGGACTTGAAGCAGTACAGGAAAACGGTTGGAAGTTCCACCAACCTGTTGTCAGAGACATCCAACTCCTGCAGCTTCCTTAAACCAATCCAGTTAGTTGCTAGAAAACAGGACACATTGTGGAGTTGGTATAAGCATGACAGCAGTGTGATCCAGCAAGATGCCACACAGTTGTTAGATAAAGCCAAAGGATTTCTGAGGGCTGAAGAACACCCAGGCCTGTCCTGTACTTCAGACAAAGGATGGAGAACCACTAAGCACCTCCACCTAACACTGGGTTTAAGTCATTTTTACACCAGTTTGGGGTTCTCCCCTCCTACAGCTCAGCCTGGAAATGTAAGCAAAGTACTGGACTGTACGTACTGTTTTCCTCGTCAAACAACTTCTCCATATAGTTTTTGGAAGCAATGAGCTTTTTAAGGTTTTTGAGATGTAGGAATCCAGTAGGGAGAGTAGAGAGCCTGTTGCTGGATACATCGACTTCGAGTAACCTGTGAGTAAAGAACATAGTCAGGCATCAATAAAGTGCTAGCAAAGAATCCTGTTGCCATAGACATCTGTTTTACCAGGGCAGCTTCAGTTCTGAATGAAAGCAGCTGAAATGTGCCTCACAAGGCAAAGCATAAAGCCCTAATTAGAAAATTAACCCTTCCAGGGAGCAGAGAGAAGTGATCTGGGCAGATCACTGATTTCAGCCAGTAAATGTCAGCCTGAGTCAGCTCAGGTCTTAGTTTGAGAGGAACGGGGCTCACCAGAGCTGGAGAAAAGCAGAGGCAACACGAGACAATACAGGAATAGAAGTCCCTACAATTGTCCTGACAACTAACTTGGAAACACAAAAGGGCAAATCCTAAGTTAAACCTTGCAGCAGGCAGAAAATAAACCAAGAAGCTCCTGCAATACGCTCTTCACTGACACAGTTTCACACAAGCACATGGACTCATTTGAACCTGCTCTCCATATGGCTTCAGTTTGCTGGAGGCATCCAGTGCACACACCTTGTACATATGATTTCATCAGATGACTGGACACTGGGCAACTCCATCAGCTGATTGTCAGCCAGGCTGAGCTTCCTGAGGTTTATCAGGCCCCACGGGATCACGGATGGAAGGGACACGAGGCAGTTGGCAGAGAGATCAAGCTCAGTTATCTGACAGGAGATATCTATCAGCCAGTCTAGATCCACCCAGGGCAGTTTGAGGTTTGACCAGTTCACACACAAAGCCTGCAGAGGTCAAAGAAAGAAGAGAAAACCACATTAGTGAAGTCCCAGTTACACAGTGGGAATCTGGCAGAGCAGAGCACAGACCATAAACATTCTGCTCACTTTCCAATCTGCTTCTAGGAATTAAACTGACTCAGAGATGAAATCATGGCTGGGTATCAGCAGCTCCTGCTGTATCTGCTCCAAGATCTCACTCCAAAGACCATGAGCAAGTGCAAGCAAGTCCAGGGGGCCTGGACTTCTTCACCAGTCCACACACCATCTCCAGAGAGCCCCCTGCCTGAGAGCAGCACGCTCAGCTGGGAGCTGGACAGACTCTAATGGTGAGTTTCCATGGGACTGGGGTCCCTGTCCCACAGGACACATCCCCACCCTACACTACACATGGACAGATCATGGAAACCATTGTAAATCCAGTCTCTGCTGGCAGAACACCTTCTGTCTCCTGGACAGGGTTTGCATTGCTGCCCACATCTCCAGGGGACTCTGGACACCAACCGAAGCTCCAGCAGAGCCCTGAGGAGCCCTGTGGATCAGGCAGCCTCTGAAACACTGATGGATCACTCCTTGGGCATCTGTAGAGAGGACAGGGATGGATCTGCTCAGTGTGGAAATGACTTTTTCAGAAAGAGGCCTGCTGCTGCAATCATTAATATAATCCAGGCACTGCTCTCCACCTTAAACCTTCCACCAACAAGCAGCCACACTGTTTTGGGGAAGGTTTAGGTTTTGCAAAGGAACACCTGGGAAAGGCGAGGGAAGGCAAACACCTCCTGCAAAGCATTTCTAAACACTAGACATTTGCTCACTATCATTTAGGAAGATATTTTAGTTTCTGAGAGACATGATATTGGCAGTTGCCTCCTTTTTAGACAATGTTCTGCTGCTTTTGACAGTAAGACAAGGAAGGAATTTCATCCTCTTTTGAGAAAAAACAGAAGCTGTTGTGAAAGGCATCACCACTTATTCAGGCTCGAGATTGGACAGAAGAAAACATGAACACACAATGGTCATCAATGCAAGGAAATAACCCAAGGCTTCCTTTTTAACATCACCTCATTGCATTCCAATCTATGTTCCAAAATATACATTTGCCAAATGCTACTCCCAAAACGTTTTCATAAACTCAGTGTTTTTGGCAGAACTCGTCCCCAAACAGCCTCAGTGGAATGATCATTAATCCTCCACCAGGAGGCAGCAAGGACCCGACAGCAAATTAATTTGCTTTCCTGTGCCCAGGATTTAGATGTTAAGATTTTTAATCCCAGCTTTAAAATTAAAAGGAATATACCTGAGGAACAGAGAGAAATAAAAGAGAAACAAAGGTCTATCTCAAATGATTGAGACTCAGAACTCCAAGTAAAGTAGGTCAGACTGTTCAGATGTGCAGGAGAATGGAACAAAGGGTAAGCACAAAGAGTTGCACTTTTTAGATATTGGCAACAATTGTCCTTAGTGCAGACACAGTGCTTTTCAAATCTTCACTAGTGATGCCTCAGGACAGCCCTGCAAATATGAATGGAAATATTATGCCCATTGTACCACTGGGGAAGCCAAGGCAGAGAGCACAAGCTGTTTGTTTAAAGCTACATTCCCCAGCACACCACAAGGCATCCCTGTAAAACAGCAGCCAGAGATCAAATTCAGCAGCAGAGTATCCACTGCTACTTCCACACACACAGTACCCCGTGGGGTTACACTGCAAAGCTTCACACTGACACTAAACTGCTTTACAGCTCCATTCTCCAGCCCGTGTATTTAACAGCTCCCTGATTACAAACTTGTTTTAAATTCTGTATGTAGCATTCTGCCACTTCCTCTCATCTGCAACACAAAGCCCTGGCCCCAGGAGAAAGGCACCTGTCCTTGACTACATGACCAAGGCAGTAAAAACAAGACCTACAACCTGCTTTTAGGGGGTGCAAGCAGGACTATGTCTCTGCAGCTTCTCTGTAGACTGATACCCATCTCTGCTTTGAATTTAGATTGCTGTGCATCCTTTCCCTCAGAAATGCAGAGCCATGGCCTCGGGGGATTTAATGTGATGAAAAGATACCTATAGAATTCAGACAGTGACTCCCCAAACCACAGACCAGATTGTGAAATCCAGCACCTGCTGCAGGGTTGGTGTCCCATCTCCACAGCAGCTTTTGGAATCTCAGCAATCGGTGCCCTCCTTCCCACTCAATCCTCCTTCCCACCCACAGCCAAGGACTGACAGTGTCTCTTCCACCTGAGTGCTGCAAACTGGGGGATCAGCCCAGCTCCCTCATCTGATTTAGGGACAGTGGACCAAATTCATCCTGGTATGAGTAACCTGCTGTCAGTGGAGTCACCTTAGGGGTTTACTTGGCTCAGCACCCTGCAGTGAAAATGCAATTAAGAAAGCTTGCCAGCAAAGCCACAAAAAGAGGGGGGGATTTCCTCCCCAACTCATACATCATCATCTTCACTATCTTCCCAGAAAAGCTGTGCCTTTGATGCCAAAGGTCTGTGATGCCAAACTCACAGAGCCCAGTGAGCAACCCAACCCTCCTCTGTGATCAGCTGGTGAGCCCTGTGCTCAGATGAGAGACAGGGTGTCAGCTCTGACTCCAGGCAGCTCACTGCTCCTCAGAGGGGCAAGGAAATCCTCTGCAGACTCCCCTCTCTCACCAAGGGAGGAATTTCTCAATACAAGCCCTGAAGAATATTGAAATTGTCAACAACAGCGACATCAGAGGATGCACTGAAGAAGGCAAGAGACTGGAAATGGTGCAGAAGGAAGAAACCCTGCTGCTCTTGGGCAAAGGATCAACTATAAATATGAAAAATATTTACTTAAATCTGAGCCTGTCTGGTAAGGTGATTAAAAAAGGCTGCTGTGCATTTCCCCTAAGTGACGTGACGTGTCCCCGCAGAACCTCGCCCCTGCCATAGCTGGGACATTCTGAGCGTGGGGATCTGCTCCTCCTCCTCCACTGCTGTGAACCCTGAGTGGGACTGCTGCAGCTCTCCCAGCTGATGGGGATGGAACCAGGGACAACAAAATGACAGGAGGATCCCACACATTTTCATGCTTGTGGATAAAACTAGTGGTAAAATACTTCCTAGGGAAAATGCAGCAGCCCAAGCTCTTTTCTGGTCTGTAATGGAAAAATTCAATACATCTCAAGCTGCACACACTGGAAAGTTACTTTTGTCTCCTCTCCATGCTGACTACACCTATGGAAGTCTGGAATCTGTGCCCAGCCCCTTTACTGCAGAGGGTCTTTTTGGCATTTGTTACCTGTTCCTGTAAAAAAGGACCACTTCCTCTCTTTAGCAAGGTTGTGGTTTGCTGTGGGGATAAATATATTCCGGGGGGGGAAAAAGGAGAAACAGATATCAGAAAAATGACATGTAACCCGTCTTGTCTCAGTGCAGTGGCTGCCTGGAAGGACGGCAGCCCAAAGGGGTCCCCCAGCACATTTTCTGCACAGCTGCAGCATCCACTGCTGTGAAATCAATTGTGGCACAGATGGGACAAACCCTTTGGAAGTTCTGGGCTCCCTCCGAAGGGATCAGCGCTCGGTTTGCCCTGCCCAAGAGGAGAGGTTTTCTGCCACACACATCCCACTCTGCACACATTCCAGTCGTGCTTCCTCCCAGAGCAGAACCCACCAGGAGAAGCCTTGCACTTCTGAGACAAGGAGAAAGCAGTTTGGTTGCAGCTGCCATGAAGTTGGGCTTTAAAAGAATTATCAGGGCGTGTGACTCTCCCTTCCCAGAGACCCGAGCTCTGCAGGCAAACTGGGACACATCTTCCCCAAGCTGTCCCAGTCTGCCAGAAGGAATTCAAAGAGAAGGCATTAAATAAACAAACATATTAAAAATAAACAGCTACTAGAAAAATCAAGGTCAGGTTTCTGGGGTTTTTTTCTTTGGGTTTTTTCTGTCTTTTTAAACCAGGCCCTCCTGGCAATTAGCTGATGTTTTAAGACTGCTCTCTTCTCCACTCAGGGTGTGACAACAGCAAAGCTGAGTCATTTTTACAGCAGCTCAGCTAAATATTGCCAGCAACTTCACATGGAAAACAGACCTCTTCCCTGTGTTCAAACATTTATTCCAAGTTTATTGAAGCTGAATTATCCAGCTGGATTTTTTTTCTTCTAAATGGCATGTAGGTTTATCAACTCTTATCCCACGTGTAGGATTCAGCTCCCTTTTGTTTTTCTGTCATCAAAATTCAGAATAGCACAGAGAGGGTTCTGAATCTGCTGACTGAACCTAATGAAGGCAAGCTCACATATGTGGTCTGTAGTTCCTAATAATCAGAGTATCATCAGGAACCCAGTGAAGGGTCTTGGCAGGAAAACAGAGAATGGAGAAGTTTGTAAAACTCTGAAAACCTCTCTGCTTATTTTTACTTAACAACAAAGCAGATTCAACAGCCTGCAACATTACAAACTGAGCAAACAGATGCTCAAATGGATTGATTAGGGGCACCTTTTCACTACAAAAAACTTTATGACCTGATGAAAACTGTAACTATTGAAAGCTCAGGACTCTGATGCTCCTATTCGGAGGGGGAAATAAAAAATGCCTGACAATAAATTAATGGGTAACAGTATAAATGATATGAAATACTACGTGCTTCCATATAAAGCAGTAACAGTGTGAGATGTTCTTCAGTCCTGAATAAAGGACACTGGGATAAGAGAGATTAGGACATCCAAAGACATTGAATAATAATGAAATGCAATAATACCCTGCATGGAAACAATGAGGTCTGTAGATCTCAAAGCATCATCCCCATGTACTAAGCCTTTCAGCAACTGTGAGACTTGAGGAGTTTAAATTTCCCTGTTTTGCAGTGGGAGGGAGATGCAAATGAATTACCAATATGGTTAAAATGTTCTAAGTGGCTTTATATTAGTCTTGCCAACCTAGAAAGGCTTCAATTTCTTTGTGTCAGCCTCTGTGTTTCATTAAAACCCATTTCTGTGGGACAAGTACAGCTCAAGTAACACGATCTGATCACACACCATGCTGGCCCAGAAAGCCACATCTGTCCTGAGCAAGTGACAGCAAGGGCTACCAGCCACCTTTCACTGATGAGGATCTGAAGCAAGGAAGATCCTGAGCAGATGTGAGCTGGCTCTGCTCATGCTCCATGTTGACAAAAAGCCACATGTCCCTGTTTGGATGTGCTGTCCCTGAGCTATCAGCCACGGGAGGGTTTACTCTGTGCCACACTGATGCTCTGGGACAGCACAGAGCTTAGGGCATATCAAGCAGGAGGAACAACAAAAGCGCAGCTGAAGTGATTACCCCGGGGTCACAGAGGAAACCTGTGCTAGAAGCAGCCCAGCTTCTCTTTTGGAAGCCCCCGAGCACAAAGTGGATGTTCCCTCTGCCCAGCACACACTGGCTCACACGATGGTGTTGGAATGGCCACGTGGAAGCTGTCACAGACCATGCCCTGCATGATGCCAGTCAAAGGCCTGATGATTTACAGCTTGCAATTCAGCTCAAAGTGGCATCAGAGCCACTTGCACAGCCTGGTCTCTGAATGGGTAGCAAACCACAAGGCTCTTAGCTGAGAAGAAGAATCACCAACCACACGGTACACAAAGGCAATTATCAACTATTAACACGACGCCTCTTTAAAATCACATCTCTTCAGACACATAAATGGCTACTTACTGTTTTTGCTGGAGCACTACCTGGGAGTGGGCTGGTCTCTATGAAATACTTCCTCAGAAGGTGTTTGCTGGATTCAGGACTGTCCATCAGGATGTAGGAACAAAAGAAAGCTCCATTCCGTAATAAAAACACAGCTACGTCCTCATTCCCTTCAGAGAAAAGCAGATTGTTTGTTCTCCTTGTCTCATGTAAATGAACCAACAAGGACCTGAACAAAAATCCTGGGAAATAACCACTTCTGAAAAAACCCCACGGGGGTGTGCAAAAAGGAAACTGAACTGTGTAAAGGCTGTTTCCTCCAGTGACAGCACTCACTTTGGTCAAACTGAGACAGCACAGACACTGCTGAAAAGTGCTGGCCCCGGCTCTTTTTGCCTCTTCTTTCCCTGTCTTATTAAACTGTACACACAGCTGTGCTTTGAAGTGTGAATTATTCAGCCTAAATCAAGCATGTGTGCCAGAGTGTCCATAACAATAGTGCTTTTACTTGCAAGGATTTTAGTTTCTAAGGCTCTTTCCCCTAGGAGTTTATAAAGGAAAGTTCAGCCTCTCAGCATTTACAGTAATCTAACTTCAGAAGGCCCTGACTTAAATTTGGCTGAGTCAGAAGATCCAGAGCCAATTTTATTTAAATTTCTCCCACTGGGTATCTCGACAAGAGAACAACTCAGCTCATTCTTCAAAGACATTGCAGCAAAGGGGCAAGACTGGGAGCCATGCAAATACACACCTGCCTTGATAGCAGCGTAGAGGGGCAAGCGGATGAGGACGGGGAACTCATTCCTCCTGACTGCACAGCTCTCTGGGTCAGCACTGTAGGCACGGATCAGGAGCTTCACGATGTCCAGGTGGCCCTGCTGGCAGGCTATGGCCAGCATCCAGTTCAGGAGCTGCTGGCAAGTGTTAGGACCTACCAAAAAGACATGGCATGTGGCATTGTTTGTGCCATGGGGCTGGGATGTGCGAGAAATACCCAGAAATAAGGGCTGTGCAAAGGGTTTGGGCACAGGGTGAAGGCCCTGGGGACAAAGGATCAGAGTGCACTGCAGAAGGGTGTTAGGGAAGAGCCCTAAGCTGGTCAAGCACGAAGTTCTCAGCTTTGCTTAACTGTTCATCACCTGCCCAGCTAAGGGGTGAAGCTGTTTGATGTCCCCAGCCTAACCTGACAGCAGCAGAAGGTTCTGAGGATGCCAGCTGGAACACAGGCAGATAAACCAAACATCTGATCCCAAACAGAGGTGGGAAGACCTGGACTGTCTTTGCATCCAGATCCAACAGACATGAGATCCAAACACCCAGGATATGCCCCTTCTCCCAAGTTCATGAGAGGGGATACAAAGAATGGGGGAAACCAAATGGCTTTTCATGCTGTTGGGTGAATAAAACAAAAATTAATGCTTCACTCAACAAAAAAATAACTGGTTTAGTTTGTTTTCACTGCAGCCCAAAGTCCCCACAAAAAATTTCATTTCCCCTTCAAATATTTCATTTTGGGTCAACACTTTACTATCAATTCATAATAAAGTCAGACAAATGTCATTTAAGGCTAAAACTAAAATACCACATGTTGATTTCTGCATGAATTTGCTAATGGTTTAGTCACTCCCAATCTGTTTTTTCTACTGCAATAATGTTTTGCCTGCAGAGCACAGCTTTGTTCTAGGTGTGCCTAATTCTGTGCATAGAACTAAATGCCCACGACAAGATTATTTCTGCCAACGGTAAGGAGTCCTCAAATCTCCCCTGATTCATTGCACCTCCTCTGTTTACTTCACAAATTCACACCCCCTTCAAAACACTTACAGGAACATCCAGAAGCCCAAGTTCACATGTCAACCCTTTTTTTTGCAGCTTATCCATGCGGAAATTACATTGCTCTTTGCATTCTTAACAACTGCACTAAATCCCTCAGCCTCGTGCTGCAAAAAATGGGCTCTGCTTAAGCTGGAAGCCACAAGTGGTTCTCACTGTTCCAGAGAGAAATCACTGCAGTGCAGCAGCCAAACTGCAAATTCATCTATTGCTAAGCCCTGTGATTGGTTTCTGTGTAATTTCCCAAGAAAACAATTGGAAAGTCCTGCACAAAAATGTCTGTTTGCATAGAGCTGCTCCCTTGATCCCCCCAAAGCAAGTGTTGGAGGGAATTTGGTCAGTTCTAAACTGAGCTAAGTTTCCAGAAACTACTCGAGTCACTTCTCATTATTGTGTATTATATTAATATAATTTAATCTTCACTCCTAGGTTAATTGGCTTCTTTTCTTGCTGAAGGAAACATTACATTTAATTGCATCCCCCAAACTGGAGCATTTCTCTTGCCTAGCAGTGCTCTAACAGAACACCAAATGAGCAGGTTTCCCAACAGGTTATTCCTGTTCTCAGGGAGGCCACTGGCAAGTATTTAGTGAGGAGCTAGACCTAAAATCAGGTCAAATATTGCAGAAGCCAGCTTAGCTGTTGTGGTTTCTGCAGTGTCTGAGGTCCAGGCAGGACCACTGGATCCCAAATCCCAGGGAGAAGCAGCTGCTAAGCCAAGAACACTGAGAGAGCAACAGGGGACCCAAACACAGCTCCTGGCCCTGACTCAGAGTAGTGCTCTGCCCCTGCCCCCACAGCTGCCTTAAGAACTATGTCTGAGCCTAAAAATGCCTCTGTTCTGCTGTAAAATAATTGCTCAAATAAAATTTAAGTAACATATAATTATGATTCTAAAGAAGGAATTAATTCCCCTGAAAGACAAAACAGAATGCCAAGAAGAGAACAAAGTGGGTGCCAGCTGTGCACCCAAACTGTTCCTCACCAGCACTGCTGTTGACTGCTGGATCAGCAGTGGGATGATGCTTTTCCTCAAAAATCCCCTAATTTCTCTACAGGGTCTGGAATCTTACCCAGCTGTGAGGGCTGATGGGAATGAACTGTCTAAATGGCATCTTCCTCCATTTCCAACTTGCAAACACGGAATATTTTTATGTAAGTGTGTTTTCCCCCACGGGGGAAGTTTTCTCCAAGCACAGCACAGATCTGCTCCCTCCACGCACTTTCCCATGACTAAAATCCCTCCCCTTTCAAGGAATGTGCAATAAATAAATAAATGCCTGTTTGAGGCTGTAGCTACCAAAGTGCTTGAGGAAAGGCAGAGGCAAGCCAAGGCTTACCACGCAGGGAATCCAGCAGCTCTTTGACGATGTCCTTGTGTCCAAAATAAGCTGCCACCACGGCTGCATTGTCATCATTAGGCTCTGTTGGCAGCACCACCAACGCCTCCTTCAGCAGGTACCTCACCGCCTGCAGGTCTCCATATGCTGCTGCAATACCTAAAAGCTGACACTGGTAAAGAAAAGACAGCAGAAGAAATTCTCTGTAAAGGCAGAGAAGGAGCATTTCTAGAGCTGTGCTGTTTATTTGTGCCCGTGCTAGTGCATGCACGCTGTCACTGTGGTTAATTGAGAAGGCCATAAACACTAATAGCCATTAAAATTATTGGTGTGATATATTAATTATATTAATTTGTTGGGGGTTTGTTTTATAGTTTTTTGTATGGCATTATCACAGAAGGGCCCGAGGCATAGAATGGTGAGTGTAAATCCATTTTGCATGGGGCAACAGTAAAAGCATTTGCACAGCTCAGCTACAAGGTGTAGTAATTCCTGTTTTGGACATGGCCAACATGCAGGTGCTCTCCCAAAACCCCAAGATCAGCTCTGTGCAAAGAGCAGGCTCCAGATGAGGGCTCTGAAGGCAAAGCAGTGCAGGAGCTGGCACAGAGCTTGTGATACAGACCCAAACACAAGCAGCAATAATATCTGCCCAAAGGGCCCCTGACCATCTTTGTACTGATGGGGGGATACATGTTTTGCTAAGCCTATAAACTGCTTCCTTTTTACGGGGAAAATGTATTTCCCTGTTTTGGTAACCACAGCACCAGCACCCCTCCTCACACAGCCTCCTGTTCCTACAAACACTGTTCCCTGTGCTCTGCCTCATCTTCCTCATCACTGTTTTCAAGGGCATGTTTTTGAAGTGCCCCACACAACCAGCCACAGAACTGGGAATGGATTTTCTCCATGAAAAATGACAGCAGCTTTGGCATTTGGGTTTCTTTCCTTATAAAATCTGAGGAAGAGCAGTAACCCAACCCTACCTTTTCCACCTGCAGTGCAGTCTCCTCACAGGATAACTTAATCAGCTCTTGGGCCTTGCTGGTGTCCCCAGCTTTGTAGGCATCCTGAATGCTCTCTGTCACAGGTGTCTGAACTACAGAGACTTCTCCAACCGTGGACTGTTTGCCACCCATGTCCACAGTTCCTGCAGGGAAAATAGGAGAGAGGAGTCAGGAAGAAGTACCTGCTCATTGCACACGTACAGGTGCAATGTCAGTGAATCCTGGCAATAAAAAGCAGGGGGTGAATTATTTCCAATGGAATATTTACTGCACAAAATTAAAAAAAGAGCCTGATAGAGAAAAACGATGATAAGTTCAAGTAGTTGCCAAGAGGGACATGAAACTAAGAGGGGCTGTGAGTTCCCCAAACGCTCCCAGAGGTGGTTTCCAAAGGATGGTGTGAAAGCTCACACACAGAGCCATGTAAGCTCTGCAGCTGCCTGGCACACTCACCCTCCTGCTGCAGAACAGAGGGGCTTGCATGGCACTGGCACCTGCAGGGCTCTGAGGAAACAAGGAATCTGTACCACCTGGAAGGCAATTCTGCTCTCCCTGGCCTGCCTGCACTCACATTTCACTCCTGACAACAGCTGTGCTTCTCCAGTGCTTTCAACCAGAGCTTCACACACCTCAGTGAGCACGAAGGAAACTGGGAATATTTGTACTCTGAGGATCGTGCATGATGCCCACTGTCATCCCAATCAATCCTGGAGAATCTCCCAGACCAGACTCTTTTTTCCTAAATGCCATCAGGAGCCAGAAGAGCTTTCATATGTCAAAGATTAAAAGCTGCAAGCCATTAGAGAAGGTGCTTGTGGTGGGTGGTTAAAGATGAGGTAGCCAAGAAGTCTCACACCCATCCCTCCAGCTATCAGCACAGGGAAAATTGCAGGAAAGTCACTGAATTCCAAGATGTTCAGGTCTCCTCTTGAACAACATGCAAGACAGAGGCCAAAAAAAACCCATTTCTCACTTGAAAAGAAACTGTTTCATGTTCACTTTTTCCTGCTAAAACATTATGAATTATTATTGCTTACTTGCAAGTGGTTAAATAAAGCCCTTAAGCCCACAGATTTTCACATATGTTAATAAGGTTATTTTTTTTTAAATAGACATATGTCACACAGGGCCTAGTTTAATGCAGCCTGGAAAAAGAGGTAAATTTGGAGCAATCTATAACTGTCAGTAAATATCTTTGAATAATGCAGTCTGAATCACCAATAGATTCTGACTAACACTTCTCATCAATTATTTAACGAAGCTCGGATCACTCAGACATCGGAGACGGCTCCAGAGATTCGTGCCATTACAAATGTGCCCACACCAATAACCTTCCCCGGATGATGCAGAACGTGTGAAGGACAAGGAGCAGAAATCAGGGCTGAGGAAAGGGGGATTAAATAACAGCACAATAAACAGCATCTCAGAGTTCATGTTAATAGGGGCAGTGCCCTCATAATTCTGTAGTTTTAGGGAATATGTGGGAAAGGAAATTCATCCTGCATTTGGCCCAGTCTTCTAGAGCAGACCACACACCCATAAGGAATCTCTAAGAATATTGCATAGGATTTAATTCTCATTTTGATGGACACCAAAGGTAGGAAATCCAAATGAATCCTAGGAAAGTAACTCTTTAAGGGATGACAGAAGGGAGAACTTTAAAGCAAAACAGTTCTCCAGTCAGAACAACTCGGAACTGGACTAAGTGAGACCAAAGAGCACAAATCCAAGCAAACCCTGCAGTTACTGGAACACACAGCCACCCTGTGATGAAATCCTGAACCTAGAGAGAAGCTCTGGAATTCCCCTTGGAGGAAAAAATGCCTCGCATCGGAGATACAAAACAGCTGGAAAACTGCTCAGCTTCCTGCCCAAGAAGCCCTGCAAGCCAGGGCTGCAAGAGCACAGCAGCTTTAACTTGGGTCCTACAAAAGTGCTGCAAGGAGGGACAGAATTTCCTTCTTTCCAGCCTTCTTTCCCCTGATTTTGGGGACTAGCACTCAAGACCCACATCTGCAGCCACTCCAGATGTAAAGGCACATCCTTTCTGCCAAAGAAAGGAGCAGAGTCATCTTTCTTTCTTTTTAAACCATGGCCAGGGAGGGTGGAGGTATGAGTATCTCACAGGGAGTCATTATTCATCATTCATCCTGGTGTCACATCCTGCTCTAGTAGGGAGCTCTGGCCAACCTCCCATGCGTCCTGCACACCAGAACTCTCCCTAAAGGAGCATTTTCCACCTCTCTCCCTGGAATTGCCTCACTGTGCACAGGGGACCACCAAACCATTTGCCCAGGGAGCACAGGAAGGATCAGGGTATCATAACTGAGGGAGGGAGGAACTCTACATGCCAGACCCTGATCCCAGGACCACTTCTGTGTTTCACCAAACAACTGCTTCAAAAAACAACTTGGTTCATGTGTCATGCTTCCTCTTGCAGTTTTGGCCCCCTCAGAATTTCTTAAGTCCTCTGCAGTGTAATGGCTCAGTCACAACCACTGGTGCCACCACCACTGTGTCATCAACCAGCACAGCCTGTCCATGTGTGTTAGGCACAGATTTCTGGGCTCTCCAGGAATAGGAAGGCCTATATCTAACCTGAAGAGTCTTCAGGAGATTCATTTTAGTCCTTAAACTCAATTTCAGTCTTGTCAAATTTTTATTGATCTAAGGAAACCTCTTGGTTTTGAACATCTGAACATCCATCAAGTGTAAGTCAATAAAAGTTTCATTGAGTGGAAGAAATCTGGGCAATTCTACTGTTTGAAACCAACACATTTATACGAAATATTCCTGGCAAAAAGATAATGCTGCTCATCATTCAAGTTTCTTACGTAGCTGTCATCAAAGCTTCTTTCTGTGATTCCATTCCGCTCAGGAAATTGACCTCGTGCCTCAGACCCGAGGAAAGAAGCAGCCACAAGTCTTTGGAAATAAACAGTCCTTGAGACTGAACTAATTACAAAAAAAGAGCAGAACTGGTGGGATACAGAGTGATTAAAAAGCTTGCCCTGAACCAACCGCTGTACCCACATGCTCCCAAGTTAACCTGAGCTAAAAAGGTTAAATGAGAGAAGGTTTGCCATCCATTCCCAAGTTTCCAAAAAACACAGGATCCATCCACTGCAAAGCTAAGCATCATGCCAAACAAATTACCCAAGTCACAGAAGACTTCCCGGTGACTTAGCAAATGATATATTGACTTCTGAAAAACAAGTGGAAAATAAGAAACAGCATGTTTGGGAATCTTAATTTATACTTACCAGCAGAGAAAAAAAAAGAGGAAAATTACATTCTACTGACTATAGACTTTCATTTCTACAAGACACAGGACTGAACTATCATCAGTACTGGATTCATGTAGGCTGGGAATAGAGCTTTGCCAATACGTGCAACAGTGATTCTTAGCAAAAATTTGGGCTGAAACTCAAAGAAATTCTGTCTGTTAACCCTACAAATCCCATGGTCTTCACCTGAGCTCCTGCTGACTTTCCTGACAGAGCCACCTCCCTCACAAACAGCCCTGAGCAATGAGAGCAACACTGAACCTCTGCCTTTGGACCTGGTCATGCAACACACTGAGCATTTAAACCTGGATGGAACGAAGTGCTCTTAATTCTTAGATTGCACAGCTTTAGGAACTCTGCACAGCAGGGTCTGCATTTCTCTACAACAAGGCACATTGTTACCTGCAAAGCAGCACAGCAAGTGATGGCATTCCAGCAGCACTTCTTGGATATTCCTGTAATATCCAAGAAACTCCAGGAATTCCTGCACACCCGTTGTCATTTCCTTCAGTTTTTGCTTTATTGCACACAGATATGGGACAGGTTCCTCTAAAACCACTGCCCCAAAGTAGCACCAAAAAGCAGATAAAGAAGCCTGTTTGAACTGAGGTGGGTTCTTTCCTCTAACACCTCTGAATGTCAATGAAAATTAAGCCATGCACTTTACTCCAAATCATTCAGCCTCTGCATTTGTTTAACCTCTTTGTAGATCCACGGCTTCTTTTCACCAATGGCTGTTTGTAAGGAGAACAGGGGAGGCATTTGCTGACAGTAAAAATGCATCCCTCAATTATTCCTCACACCCCTTAGCTTGTAACAAAACAATAAGATACAGAAATATTTCCCACTCTTAATTTTTACTGTTTTATATTTCGGAAGCACCTTTAAAGTTTGGCTTTGCAGTAACAGCTAAGGACAAGACTAATTTTATTTTAAAAAATATCCCAATGGAAATAGAGGTTGTCAATGAAAACACAGTTATTTTATTGCCATGCAAAGGTTACAAGATATCACTTTTAAAGGGCAACGGACTGCTGACCCAGCTCAGAGAAACAAAACAAAAATGTCTTATTAACAAGGAATACCATGAGAATTTCTGGGGTTTATGTAGTTATACCCTGTCACAGGCCTTGTTGTGACAGCAGGTGAATAAACCACTCTAAAATTCCTAAATGCACAGTATGCCAGTATTAAAAAGGGAGGGTTTGCAGGTCAATGCTGTGAATCAGCAAATGGATGCATAACAAAGCAGCACACTGTATAAATTATTATTATCTTTATATCCCAAATCACTGCACCTCCAGCATAAACCCACAGCGTTTGCACATGTTACATTAGGCCCTTTGATAAGTTCTTGGGCAACTAAGCAGGATATTTTTATTTAGCAGAGAAAGATCTAAATGAGATGCTTAACCCAGGATATAACAGGGCAGGAGGATAACTTACTCCAGAGCAGAATTACAACAATAATAATAAAACTTTAAAACTGCTACTGACCTTGTCATAATGTGTGCAGGTATTTCCAGAGACAGCAGCAAATCCAGACGATGCTTTAACACGGGCTCCCATTCAGCGATGTAATTAAGCTATTAATTCCTTGGGCTGATAACCAGCCACCTCTGCTCCAGCAGGAGCAGCTCCCACAGCAGCCACTGGCTGGAACAGCTTTCAGCTGCCTGGCTGCTTCTTTGTCTGAATTAACTACTCCACTTTAGCCCTGACAGTTGTTTTCATCTCCATGTGCCATTACAGCGAAATCCAAGCCTGTGGTTCGGGGGATGTGGGGATGGGGGTGGGCAGAGCCTCTGCGGGCTCAGCTCAGCCATTAATTCCTCAACAGCACCACATGGCTATAGCTAACCTTCCCCAGCTTAATCTTTGGCCATTCTGACTCCTGAGTGCTGCCACAGCACACATCAAAAATGGGGCAGAGATGAGGCTTAAGGTGCGCTGAATATTTAAAACCAACAGCCCCAAATGCCTAAAAATTTACCAGTGTCACTGGACTTTTTTCAGTACTACCCTGTGGAAGCTTTGCCCAGCTGGTTTGTAAAATTCATGGAAAGCCATGTTATTTCTGAGTCTCTGCAACAGACTCATGTATCTTCTGCTGCTCTGAGAAACTTCAGGCTCATAAACTGAAGAGCAGCCAACGGGAAGCTTCCGGTGATTCCAAAGGATGATGGATCTGCCCTACACTGCACTTTCCATTTAGATGGGTAAGAAAAACCTTTCAGTCCTCTGGAAATCCTTGAGATACTGAAAAACCCCATCCCAAAACAGAAAGAAAAACCCCCAAAGCCCTGGGGTCTTTAATAAAAACGCCCAAGTCAGTAAAAATGCTTCATGAAACAAAGGTACCTTTTGTGTTCCTTCTCTAATTAGCTGACACTTCAAAGTAAGGTTTCATTTGTTGAAAGCTGATTTTGTTTGTTCATTTAATTCATTCATGTCTTAGAGGATAAAGTCACAGAGCCAGATCTCTCCCCAGGAGGGAAGTTGTGCCCTCCACTTGCCCACTTGGCCCCATAGCCAGGACCTGGCCCAGAACCATTCAAAGGAGGGTCCTGCAGCCTGTGATCTCTTACACTTCAGATTGAGGCAAAAAACACACAGCTCAACCAACTCTGCTATAAAATGTGCCTGAAAGGATTCAAAAGCGGTCAGAACTACTTATAAATCCCCCTGGGAGAAGACAAGGATGGAAAGTTATAGTGAATCCAACTGAGAGAGAACAAGATGGTTTCTCTGGGAAGTTCAGCATTCCCACAGGAGAAGCTGTGCCAGAACTGGGCCGTGTCCCTCTGACCCTGATTAATATCTCTCACAACAAGTGAGACGTGCCAGCTTCCCAGGACAGTGGGAACCCTCCACACACTTCTTCTGCCCGTTTTCTGTGGTTCCATTTCCCCCAAACATCCATTATTCCAGCTAATTAAAGGAGTGGCTCTGCACTAAGATCTGCCTGCCAAGGCAGTGGAAAAGATGATGTATTGAGTACAAAAGCCACCCGCATCTACAACACGGCTCACAATCAGTGCTCACTGCCCCGAAAGGAAACTCAGAACCCTAAAAGAAACCAGATATGAAACACAGAAGAAAGCCACAAAGGCAAAAATCCAGCACTGGAGGGATTTTTGTCGCTGTTATTGCATATTCTGGAAGTACTTTTGTTTCTGTGCCAGTACCACACATGCAACTTACTGATCTGCACTGAGCCTCTTCCAGCAAGCACACAGGAGCACCCAAGGGGCATGTTGACAATTTTAGGTACAGCTGGGCAAAGTGACCAATTATCACCAGAATCCTTGGAAATTTTCTATTCACAAACACTCTTAACCTGCAAGGAAAAAAAAGCATTCGCTAACGCCAACCTAAAAGGAAAATATTAAGTCCCGGATGGAAAAATGCTTTGGACTCCTGCCTTTTCACTGGGCTCCAGAATGGAATTATGAAAAACAGACGCCTCCAAAGGCTTCAGCTCCTCACTTACACAATCATTTCTCCATCACCCAGGATAATGAGGGATGAGGGGACAGAAAAGCCTCAAATGCTGGTAACACAGACTCAGCGGGATCGGGGCAGGCCCAGGGTCTGCCAACACCAGCACTGAGTGGGGCTGAAAAGCCCTGCCAGATGTGAGCAGGCTCCTGCAGTTCTGTGCTCACACCCCAGATTCCAGGACTCTGGGAATTATTTGCATTGTCCAAGGAGTTAACATGAAACTGAGCTGGTGGTTCCTTGCTGAGGTACCAAAGAGGTTGCACAAAGCCCTGGTAAGGCAATGAGATCAGAGAGAGTCCTTCACTAACTCTGCCACCCCTTTTTCCACCACGATGGACTGGGAATTGTCAGTGACAATGATGGTTTTGCTCTCTCCCTGGAGTATGAGTGCCAGGCCTAAGCAGCTTCACATGCACATGTCCATCCTTTTCAAACTGCAGGGGCACTCAGAGCATCAGTGGCCACCACCACTTTCTCAGGGGGCAGATTCCATCCCCTCCATCAGACACACACCTGGCCTTTGGACAGGGAAGGGATGGGACAGGGAGGACCTCCAGCAAGCACGGGGCAAAGGCTGGCTCTCACAGAGAAGGGGGATGCCCCACATCCCTCCAGGAATGCCCTTTTTGGGGTGCAAAGGATCAACCAAGACCACAGAGAACGCTGGTGGTGTTAATTTTCACCCCCAAAGGAAAGCTCTTGAGGGAACCAAGAGAGCTCCAAATGGCCAGAGAGCTAGTATTGAAAATATGACTCAGCTCTAAGTGAAAGCTTCTATTTTTGTCTTTTGGCCTCAGTGATTTGGTTCCCATCCTACAGCTTGAATCATTCAGAAATATGCTTCTGCAGGCAAGGCCAGCTATGCCACTCTTGCCTTCCAAATTTTAAATTGGAAGATATACATTAAGCATGCAGAAGAATGACTACGCTTTTGGATTTTCTTTGTGTTCACTTCCAGGCATGGCAGCAAAGAGAGGACTATTGAATGATGAAAGGTGTCTCTAGTGAGGCCACTCCTGTCCAACTGAATCAAATATTATAGCCATGAAACCAAACCCAGATTGGATTTCATTTGGAACTTCGTAAAATAAAATTTCATGGCTAACTTTGGCTTCTTCTGAAACCTTTCCTTTTTCCTAATGTTCAAGCTTTCATTAGAAGGGAAAAAATCCCATGCATCAATGTTTTCTCTCTTCCAAAGAAATCATTTGCTCAACATTCATTAATTTTTCACATCAGGGAAGGACCGACTCATAGCCAGCTCACTTCTACTACAACCTCCTTAAATATGTATTTAAAACTTGCTTTAGAAAGAAGTAAATGCTTTTAGCCCCAGCTGGGAGAGGCTACAATTTCTGGAGGGACTCCCTGTGTGAGGGTGAGGGGAGAAGGAGCCCCAGGTCTATGCCCAGGTCTCCTCTTAGTCCAAGTCTTCTACTGGCTCCACCAAACACACATCCAGTGCCCCCACAGCCTGTCTGAGCTGAGAAAAGCAGCTTATGTTTCACTCTAGTAACACAGGTAAACACCCTCCTGAATGGAAAACCCATTTACAGCACTGCAACTCAGCTGCTGGTCAAAAATAATAGCACAGGAGCTGCCAACATCTGTCTCTCCAGTCCCATGGAACTCCACATGGCCAGTTTATCAGGTTCAAGGAATATTAAGAGAATCCGGAAGAGGTGGAGAAGATAAATGGAAGAAATGGATGGTCTAATTACAAGACTAGAGATGAGAAGAGCTTGGCTTGTTGAGCTTGGAAAAATGAAGGCTAGATGGAGACGGGAGTACTGTCTACAAATACACCCAGAGAGAGACACCAGGAGAGCTGTTTGTGTACAGGCTGTGAATTCATTTTGGTTGACAGAAAAAAGCATAAAATATTGAAGAAAAGAGGCTTGGAACAGTCTTCTAGAAAAAGCAGAAGCAACAGATAAGTCAACTTGCTTCAAGCAAACCCTGCAGAGGATTTAGGAGTGTGACAGCAGGACAGTGACTCACACCCTCCTTCCAGCCCTACAGCCCCACATCAAACACGGGCAGGAGCCAACCCAAGCACCAAGCACTAACTCCTGGGATTATTACACCTTCCCAGGCTACTTTCAGGAAAGTTTGGGGAATGAGAGAATATCTTTTATTAAACCAACTGACAGATCCAGGCAAAAGCAGACACATCTAAAGGAAGAAGCCTTTCAGGAGATTTGAGGGGGTAAACATCCCACACAGCAAAATCCAAGCTTAGTGCATGTTAGCCACAGTTCAGTGAGCTTCTTTAACTGTGCCTGCCAGCCTAATAAAATACCTTACTCTTTGCTACCCTCACTTCTCATTTATCACCACAACAACCACCACTCCAGATTAGTTCATGGAAAAATGTTGCAGAAAAGAAAATGCAAGCAAGATACTGGATATGGTTGGCACCAAAAGAGTTGAAGGGGCAATTTGGCAACAGCAGAGCTGGGAAGATGGATATGACAGTCTGGAAAAATAAAAAAAAAAAACCCAAGCAACAGAACAGTGGAGAAAGTGAGACTCCAGCTCCTGATGTGACCCCACTGTGGCTCACAGCATTTGCAGGGGTCTGCCCCAAGGCAGAGAGAGCAAAGTGAGGCAAGACACATTTCACCTCCTTCCCACCAGCCTCTGATGAACTCTGATCCACTGCATCCTAGAACCTGGTCCAATCCATGCAAATGGCTTTGATTTGACAGCTTTTATTCCCACCCTGTGTGAAAGGTCCAAGGTGACCAGGATTACAAGCTCATTTAAAGAGCCAGGCTTTTTGTTTTTCAAGCTATGTATGAGATCTGAAAAGGGATCCTGTCCATTAGTGCTACAAAAAAAAAAAACCCAAAAATAAAAAAGAAGGATGTTCCTGTTTGATGCAAAAATAAAAGCAATTTCAAAGGCTCTTTGATGTGCAAGACAGAAAGCCGTGCAGGCAGATTCTGGAGGAGGTCTTGTCTCCAGCAATTACCAGCACTTTTTGAATCCTACTCCCCAGACAGAACTTTCCTGTGAAGAAGATAATCACGCTGCAGAGCCTATCAGCTCGAAACCTTGTGGCTTTTCAATTAAGCAGCAATAACCTCTAGTCCAAAAACTCCTTAACCAAGATGGGAATAAAACAAATAATCCCCCCAACCAATTAACAGCAGGTGAAGCAAATCCAAAGACACCCATGCTTTTAGAAGGTTCCATGCTGAGCCCTTCTCGGGCAGCCATGCGATATTCTGATCATTAAAGCAAGCAGTGATGCAATTTCCACAGTGACCACAAACATACCAAGAATATTTGAGCTAAATTTATCCTGACTTCTTGTTTGAATCACTGCTTTGGGTTCATTCTTTTTCCATGATTTTCAGCTATGCACAGAGAAGGAGTTGTGGACAGACTGGGACTGAGCTCTCCCCAGCAGAACCCGAAATGCCAACCTTTATGTTTGGGAGCCATATATTGACTATTAGAGAGGAAACAAAGCTGCTCCTCCAGCTCCCAACGCCAGGTCCCTGCTCCTTCCACCCTCCTGCCCTTCCTGTGGCTGACTGACCCTTTGGCTCACCCTCGGGTGACACAACATGGGGCTTGTCTTTGCTGTTGAGAAGTTCCCAAAGCTCACCATGGATCTGCCGCTCAAAAGGAGAGGATCTGCACCAGATTTCCCACTACTCTGTGCATCTCCATGGCAGACTCAAAGTCCTGGAGCAACACAAACTGCAGGAGGCCTTTGGGGAGGTTGAGGGCCTTCCCTAAAACTTAAAGACTTCTTCTTTAAGTTCTCTGAGTGAGTGCAAGGCACAAACTCAAAGCATGGAGACACTTCTGTTGTGAAACTACCAGCAGCTTACATAAAAGAGCCACTGCTGTGGTGATACATAATCATGCAAATAAGCAATTGCTGACCCACTAATGAGCACACAGACTTGGATTAAGGAAAGGAATTAACTATCAGCCTGACTTGATGCAAAACCTGAAACAGACCCCATTAAGAGACAGACTTCATGGCTGAGTCACCATCCCTGGAGGGATTTAAAAGCCATGTGGATGTGGCACCTGGGGACACGGTGGGCTTGGGAGTGCTGGGTTAATGCTTGGGCTTAGCGACCTTAAAGGTCTTTTCCAACTTTAAAAATTCCACGATTCTACACAGCAGATTGGGAGCTGAATGGTATCAAATCCATCCCCCACACCCCCATCTGCAATGCAAACAGCTCCTCCCAGCTTGCTGCCTTCTGCCAAGCAGAGCCCTGGCAGCCCCTTTATCGATCAGAGCGATGAAAAACAAACAAACTACAGACTCAGGGCTGTAAAGGATCCCTGAAGATCCCATTATGTCAGTGCAAAGTCTTTAATGGGTTTTGGATAAGGGCCCCATGGGCTTTGGGGAGGATGAAAAAACATAATTCATAGCATCTTCTTAATGCAAGCCTAAAATCACATGCAACATCTCTGACAAAACAATAAATCAATTACAGGCCTGGTAAAGGCTGGGTTGGTGTGAACACTATCAATTGCTTTCTTCCCTCTGAAACAGAGGACAGTAGTCCTGTAACCCCACAATCAACCCTCACCTCAAAGCTGCCTTATAAATCACACCTTACTAACACTGTAAAAGAAGTCCCTGTGTACAAGTTCTAAGGGCAAAGGATTTTCTTTATTACCTTATCACCTTATCTGTTTTTTTTCCCAGGCTTCTTGATAGACTTGTCCTAAGTTACATTTCAATGTAATACACCATAAATACATTTTAAGGGAGAGGTGGAAAAATAAAGCTGTAAAGCAGCAGATAATGCCAGACACAGCTCAGATAAAGATCAATGTTTTACTACTGTCTGTAAATCAAACTGGCTCTCAGGCTGGATTCTCTGCTCAATTAGCTTCCCAAGGTCTTTACTGCACCCCTGGCTCTCCCAGCAGCTCTGCCCAACTTGCCCCAGCCCTCAAGTTCAAGAGCAGGCTTGCTTTGATGGCACTTATCAGGAAAATTGTAAATGCCTCAGCATTCAGTGGCCTTTACGAACATCCAGGTTCAGTTTGGAGAGATGTTGCAATAGCTGTGCTGCAAATCTGCCCAGGAGAGCAGGTTTAACCACAGGCATGTTCTGCTGCAGACCAGCCTTCCGCATCAGCCCTCGGCCCCCTGTGAGATTGCACCACCTCTGTGTGAAGAGTTTATTTAAATATTTAAAAATACAAGCCTATTATTGCTTTACTAGTGTACTTCCTATTCCTGCCGAGCATTTCCTACTTCTCCTTCTGCAGGGCACTCTGCAGTGAGACTAAACTCACAGACAATACCTGTTCTGTTTTTTGCTATTTTTTTTTAATTATAGGAACACTTTAACTCACAGCTTAACAAGCAGGAAGAAAAACAGAAATCCTTTAGTCTGATTATCCAGAACTTCACACGACCAACACCCTTTGCAGGTCTCAGTGTGCTCAGATCACGTCCCAGATGCTTTCCTTGTCCTGCTCACCCCACACTGGCACAAAAAACTCAGAGTAATGTTACTACAGGGCAGTGTGCATGGAATGAGCAAGACAGAGGCTGTGAGTACTTTTGCCCTGTTGTACAGTAGAGTGTGACACAAAGAGTCCCCAGGACTCACTGCTGGCCCCATGCACAGAGATGATGTGAGGATTTCAAGGTTGACATGGTGATTTCACGAGGAGCAGAGTGGTATCTGTGCTGCTTCCCTCCTTTATTCAGCAGGAAGGATTTTTATTCACACTACACACAACTGCACGTTCCTGCCCTTCATGTTTAAGACAAAAAACCCAACTGTGCAGAACTCTGAGAAAATCACAGAATATGCTGAGCTGGAAGGGACTCATCAGGATCATCAAGTCCAGCTCCTGGCCCTGCAAATGACACCCCAACAAAGATCTCATCTGGATACCATGCCCATGCCCACCCAGGAGCAGGTGGGCTCTGCTTGCCTTTACTGCTATAAAAGAAGTTGTGGAGGTGCATTTAATTAATATCTGTAAAGCTACTATTAAAATTCTAGCAGTTATCACTGGCATCATTGTCCCTAATTATGTAATGTTAGATACATTCCACCATAACACCCCTTTTCAGGGCTCATTTCTACATTTAGCAGGAGAGAAGAGACACCCTCTGGCATGTTTGAAAGATAATCCAATTCCACCTCCGAGACACAAACCAGTGGCATATGAACATTCTGCAACTTGGAATAAAATTCACAATAAGAGGGGGTAAGCTCTTTAACAGAAGTGCCCTTATAGTTCAGAAGACAATGGTTGCTCTCCTACACCTTTGAGGAACTGTCTCCTAGAAAACCACGTAAGAATTAAATCTCAGCTGTAACATTTCAGAAGATTCAAAGAAACCAACCAGCCCATAGAAAGGAGATGAATTTTTATGCTTTTCTAGGCATTCATACAGTGATGTCTTTGGGCTTCCACTGTATTTCTTACAAAATTCACATTATGTCACCTCCACTATTTTACGTAGAGCTCTTTAACCAAGTTTAAAAAACCTCCAAGCCCTGTGCTTCATGATAGATTGCAGCCACCCCCGTATCTCTGCTCAGTTTCTATCTCTTAATTAGGACAAGATGAACGAATCACAGGGGAGGAAGCAGAGTTTGAGGAGGCAAAGGAGATGTGACTGCACCCAAACCAGAGTGTTATTCTGTGCTCCGCTGATAAATCCTCGCCGTGGACAGTGGGTGCTTAATCAAGCCCAGCACCATCCTCGGAGGGCAGCCAAGGTCCAGCTCTGAAACACAGCCCAGCCACTCCCAGGGAAAGCAGGAATGCTGCTGGGATACAGGCAAGATCACTGCACAGCCGAGAGGAACAGCAGAGGAGACACAAGAGTAAGGGGAGCCCTTGCATCACAGGCTACATTTCTAACTAACAGCGATACCGTGAGCACATTCTTCACATCCATTTGGCCAGCTCTTCACAGCTGGCAGGGGAAAGGAAGCCCTAAAAGCCTCCAGGCTTTGAAATGATCAAGGTGCACATGGTGCCCACTGAAAGGTGCCTCCAATGGACCTGTCCCAGAGTCCCTGGTGCCACGGCACTGTTTGTCAAACCCCTCACACCCCCAGGCCTGCCCCTCCTGCCCCCCAAAAGAGATTACAAGCTCTGCAAGCACTTATGAGACTGTCAGCATTCAAGGAATGATGTGGGATCTCACTCCCCTTCCCAGCAGTTCCCACTGAATGGGAGCAGAGGCTGCATCCACATTGCTAATAAAGGCACATAAACAATAGGTTCAGATGTGGAGGCTGGATGAGTCACTGTGTTCCATCCCTGTAACAGCATCCAAATGCAGAACAAGGACCAGCTAACTTAGGGAGTGGGCCAGTTAGCTAATGGCAATTACTCTTGGCAGGATCCAAACAATCCTGAAATAACAGTGAGTTTAAGCAAGTACAATACCCTCGTGAAGAGCAAATCTACCAAGGAAGTATTGGTGCCTTGTACAAAGATCTTAAGCTTTCCAACATTCCCAATACTGTTTATCAAATAATATAACCCAGACACATCAGTACAGAAGAGTCTACCACTAAGATTTGTATAGTTCCAGTCAACCAGTTTAACTGAATAAGAGTTACACAACAGCAACACGTAATAAAGTTCTTAGGAAAAAAAACTGAACTAAAAATGTAGAAAGCATAACTATTCCACTCTTCCTTATTCACTCATAAAATAATCTATTAACTGCATCTTCAAACAGCAAGAACACTTCTCAAATCACTATTGCAGAATGAAAAATTAGCGCAGATTAAAATCCTCCTCATGGTTTGTAGCTTAGTATTCAAGTGGAGAGAATTTCTTCCAGAGCAACACTCAGAAGACAGAACTTAAGAATTCTAAGAATATTCAATAACCAAGTGCCATAGAAAGTTAGGATGCTAATTAAGAAAAGCAAAAGCAAGCAGAAAAATCAGTAGCATGGAACAAGCAGAAATACATACAGAGACAGGAAAGAGTTCCCAGAGCTCCCTGTGATGCTGGGCAGAAACGTCTTCAAACAAGACAAGGCGGCCTCTGAATAAACTAGCAGGTTGTGCTTCATAGTTGCTGATAAACCCCAAAATAAGGCTGCAAAAACATTAGCTTCTGCTGAGGGCTGCTTACTCACTCCAGAGCGTCAAACACACCTTCTTCCCACACTTCAAACGCAGATGCTGCCTCCTAATGAAGCGCCTGCTGAAGGGGGGAACACCGTTACACAAGAGCAGGAGGCTATTTCTTGCTGCAGAAACATAACTGGGGTTTGACTCAGAGGAACGCAGCAGTGCCTGCGAGCCGAGGGTTGCAGCGACAGAAACCAGCCAAAAATACTTTGGCTGCTCAGGAGAGAAAAAAAAAGGAAAAATTCACAGGAAGCAACCTGAAGCATATGTCCCCCTGCAAAAGAGGAATTTCCACCCATGGATTTATTAGATTACATAAACACAGAGCTTCTGAGCCAGCCCAGGAATAAATCACCGCGAGCCACCGAATCGAAGCTGACAGCAAAAGTGGAGCAGGTTAATGTGTGTTCGGGCTGAGGAAGGATGCTCTGATTTTAGCAGCTTCCATAGCCTGAAAACCCACTGCATTGGTGACTGGGAACATATTTGCATTCACACACTGAAAAAGCACGGATCTTGTAAAACATATTTAGGAACTGGTGAGACATGACACAGATATTGACTAATTCCACAGCCCTTTGGAGAACATCGATCTTCAGGGGAATGCTATTCTTACCACCTGAAGAGTGGAACATCCTTCTCCTTGGAAGTAAAATTCCTCGTTCTATGCTGTAAATTTTCAAGGATTAGGGCTCAAAGACCTTTCACATCAAAACCCAGTGGCTGCTGAGTTCTCTTCAAAACTTTTGCTCCCAATCTGAACAGGAAAGAATCAACTCCCTTCTATTTACCATTTTGTGGATCCATGTTGCTCTCCCTGCAAACAGCGGATTCCTCAGTTCCCACACACCAGTACATTCTGGGTCCAGTTGTGAAGGTCCAACAGACAAACTTTCCAGAGCCCTTCCAGCTGAACAGTGTTGTCAAAGCTGAAGGATCTCCATTGTGTACATGCAGGAGCAGAGCCTGCTAGTAAGCACCATCCTGAAGAAACACCATTTATTCTGTTTAAAAATAAACAACAGAACAAATTAGTTGTTCTAGAATAGATATTGTGAGATGCTCATTAGTCTGCACTCTAACACAGTTGTCTAGAGGTTACACTGCTGAAATGTACTTATCCTATAAATACAATTATTTTCATAATAGCTTTGTTAAGAGCATAACGTGAATTAACAGAGGGAACTAACAATTTCTCCACTATAGAAAGATAACGTTTTTAAGTTTTCACCACCAAGCTGCTCAGTCTTTGGGCAGAGGACGTGGGGGTGGGCAGGAGCCACAGCTGCACTTTCACATTCTCCCCAAGCTGGTGTAAAGGCAGAGCATTGAAACCATGCAGTGCAGCTGGAAAAATCCTAAATGCAACCTCAAAACCTTCCCCATCCACAAAGAGAACCACAGCTCTTGTAAGATTGTGAGAAACTGAAAAACACTGATGTGGTTAATGAGACAATCCTCTGTAGGAATGAAAAGAGGGCAAAGAGAAACACACCAGCTCCTGTCCCCTCTGCCCAGTCCTTTTAGAGAACTCACCTACCCTGGGAGCATCAGGCTCCTTCAAACATATTCAGGGAGGCAAACCAGGCCCTTAGGAGCCCTTAAAGGTTCTTCTGAACGGTCTGGCATAACAGGCAGCAGCAAACTGCACAGCTCAGTGTCCTGAGGCAATTCCAGCTCCTTCCCTTTTCACAGCGGCACACCTGCCTTTTAACTTCTTCCACAGGAGGTTAAAACTAAGAGTGAACCTGAAGCATGTGCCCACCAGCAGCAGAGCTCCCTCATTTTCTGCTTCCAGTTTCAGTCAGCAAACGCCTCTCAGATGTAACATGATGCCCTTCAACTGACTCTTACTGGTTCTTATGTGTGGTGATGCTGAAGTTTTGATTTGAGGCTCTAAATCAGCAAAGCTCATGACACACATCCCACTCTGGCCAGACAGGCCCAAGATCATCCCTAACTCTCCCTGAGCAGAGCTGGCTCCTGCACTGGGATCAAAAGCCAAGGAGAATACAAAAATATGCTGATCCATCACCACTCTCCAGAGGCTTTCTGCTTCTCCCTTGTTATGCTGGGCTTTAACTACTAGCAAACAACACTAAAAATCACTGCATCTTACTTCAGTCGGTTCTAAGCAAATATTTGGATTTTAGGTGCACTTACAGCAAAACAGCTTCTGATGACCCTGACTGTGGTGCCTGAGGTGGTTCCTAATCCCAGATCCAAGCGCACAAACTGGTGAACTGGGTCATGTTGATGTAGGACTGGACTCTGGCCTGGAACGTGCTGAGTTCCCACTGGAGTCAGCTTGGCAGGCACAGCTGCTGTGCTGGGATCACAGGCCTCTGCCATGCCATGGTGCAGCACCACAGGCAGAGGTGTCAGGGGGGCTCTCCCACCTCCCAAAAGCTGCCCAGGTTGTTAACCCTGACCATGGAGGGGATGACATGCTTCCAGCAGCTGCCTCTCCTGCGCCCTCACCAGACATGCACTGAGCAGCTTCAGTAAGAACAAACACTTCCCCATGCACACACCAACAGACCAGCTCTGCTGAGCAGACGCTGCTTTCTGAGGCATTTCTTTGCTCTGCCATGGGGACAAACCATGTGCACTCACAGCAACTGTACAAGAAACACTGAACAGGGCTCAGTGCAGACCACGGAAGCTTGAAAACCATCCTGCTCCTGAGTTTTAGCTTTCCACTCAGCTTATTCCTCAGGCTGAAACTTTCCTTGCATAGAGCAAAAGGAAAAAAAATAAAACTTTCAGGAAAAATAGTGGTGTTGCCAATCAGTTCCCTCTAACTGCAAAGTCACTACAGCTGCAGCCATGGGTATTACTGCCACACAGCACCCGTGAATGCAGGATTTCCATATTTCAGGACCTTTGTGCATAGAATTGAAAAAAAAAAAAGAAAACCTACAGAGCTTTACCTTCAGCCAGGTATACTCAACTGTAACAAGTGCAAACACCATGCTATGGTTTGATTTAGGGAAAAGGAATCTATAGGCTCTGCAGAATCTCATTCATAAGAACCACGCAGAATACACCCATTTCACACATTTCCAGTGTCTCTCCCAAGAGCTGCTACTGCCAGCTGTGAGTCAGTGTCCCAGCATACCTGCCCGCCCCTGTGCCATCACCTCACCAGCCTGCCTGCTCCTACCCTGTGCATTGTGCCAAAATGCAGCCAGGCCCTCAGAAACACCACGATTTGCCCGAGACCACGAGACATCTGCCAAAACGTCACTTCTTTGCTCCAACCACCTGCTGTTTTTGAGAATTTTGGGATGGGAACACCACGGATCCAAGGGGCCCAGGGCACTGTTGAATGCGCTGGGGACTCACCTGCCGGCTGTCACCCCGGGCAGGGCGATGCTGAACCTGGGGCTGAACCGGCCGGGCTGGTGCCAGCACAGGGACACCCCTTCCCATCGGGACCCTCCGCATCCTGCATCCCTGGGTGGGCTCAGGGACACCCTTTCCCATCGGGATCCCCCTCATTCTTCACCCCTCGGTGGGCTCAGGGACTCCGTTTTCTATCGGGACCCCCTTCCCGTCGGGACCCTCCGCATCCTTCATCCCTGGGTGGGCTCAGGGACCCCCTTCCCATCGGGACCCCCTTTCCCATCGGGATCCCCCTCATCCTTCATCCCTGGGTGGGCTCCGCGCAGCGAGCCACCCCTCTGGGGAGAGACCGGGCGCTACCTCGCGGTTCGGGGGGTCTCACAAGCCTTTCCAGACACTTTCCAGACGCCGGGATGGGCAGTCCCCCCGCAGCGAGTCCCCGCCGGGCCGGGGCAGGGCCGGGGCAGAGCCGGGCGGGGCGGCCGCGCTCCCGCCGCCGCCCTGCGGGGCAAACTTCCCTCACAACTTTCGTTTTCTTTCTGAAAACACCTCCTTTATCCCCCCTCCCGCCCGGTTCTCCACATGAAAAGCACCCGGCGAGCCCCCAAGCAAGCGTCCCCCCGGCCGGCGGGGCCGAGGCGGCAGCGAAGCCGCGGTACCTCCTGCGTCCCGGGCCGGCCGTCCCTGCTCTGCCTCTGCCTCCTCCTCCTCCTCCTGCTGCTGCTCCGGCACCGCCCGCCCCGCTCCGCCGCAGGAAAGGCAGCGGTGCCTCCTCCGCCGCCCAGAAGGGCGAGTCCTGCGGCCCGGCCCCTCGCCTTGTCCCCCTCAGGGCAGGGCTCACCCCTCTCCTTGTCCCCCTCAGGGCAGGGCTGACCCCTCAGTTTGTCCCCCTCAGGGCAGGGCTGACCCCTCACTTTGTCCCTCTCAGGGCAGGGCTCACCCCTCACTTTGACCTGTCAGGACAGGGCTCACCCCTCAGTTTGTCCCTCACTTTGACCCCTCAGGGCAGGGCTCAC
The DNA here is from genome assembly GCA_035047845.1 of Dendrocincla fuliginosa. Taxonomy (NCBI): domain Eukaryota; kingdom Metazoa; phylum Chordata; class Aves; order Passeriformes; family Dendrocolaptidae; genus Dendrocincla; species Dendrocincla fuliginosa. The sequence continues at coordinate 3,267,489 of JAWWMO010000019.1, forward strand.
CCCTCAGTTTGTCCCCCTCAGGGCAGGGCTGACCCCTCACTTTGTCCCTCTCAGGGCAGGGCTCACCCCTCACTT
>JAWWMO010000019.1:3276274-3304140 GCA_035047845.1 Dendrocincla fuliginosa
TTGGGACCGTTTCAGACACTAAGGCTACTTGAGAGAAGTTCTTCAGTGGCCATTCCTTCCCTCCTCACCAGCTCCAGTCCCCCGAGTTCCTTTCCCATAAAGCTGAACTCTGTCTTTAGAAAAACCTTCAACCTTCAGGACAAAGAATAAGTTGAATTTCTCCATCCCGTCGCAGTTTCAGTTACTTTTACTCAGTTATTTATATTTAAAATCAAGGATTCAGACAGAACCCCTCCATCCTATTACTACTGAAGCAGCATTTATCCAGGTGCTTCCATTTTGCATTATATCAAATTCTCCTGAAATGAGACCTAAAAGCTTTAGGGTAGTATTATCTGATGTGGGGTTTTTTATCTGGGTTTGTTCTTGTCCAGTGAGGACACTCACAGGGCTACTTCCCTTTTGGAAAACTAAAGAAAATGAGAGAAATCAGCAAGGCATTAGGAAGGGGTGGCAAACAGGCACTTATAAACTGCACAAAAAACAACACTAAAACATTTTGACTTTTTTTGTGTGTTCAGCTCCTTCCCTTCTCCTCCTACAACTCACACACTCCAAACTGAAGCTCACCTTGCAGATACTTCATCAGCAGAACAGATTTCAGCATGAGGCAGTTCTTAGGACAGTGAGATAAGTGAAACTTCTACTCTCCTCTCAAGTTTTGACTTCAAACCACAACCACACTTCTTTCTTTCCCATTTACAGTGGCAAATGCAGCTCAAATGGGGGTGCCTTGTACTGTACCTCTTCTTTGGCGATTCGCATGTTGTCGGTGACCTCGGAAAACACCGTGGGCTTTATGAACAGGCCTCTGTCCTCAATGGCAAGACCCCCACACTCCAGCTTAGCCCCTTCTTTCTTCCCACTTTCTATCAGCTCCAGGATTTTATCAAACTGCTTTTGGTCAATCTGTCAGACACAAAAGGAAAACAAACAGCGGTGCCTTTATTATCCCAGTGCCAGAGTTATGGAATATGGCCCAGGGGCACGTTCAGGGCACTGTCAAACCAGGTCAGTTCACAGCTCAGGTTAGGATGTGGCAGTCAGGCAATGAACAGGGGGAAAGACAGGACATGGGCACAGCCCTGAGCCACAGAAACAGAAGTTATAAGTGATAGTTTAATCTGATCTAATAGTTTGCTGCCACCTTATCTTCCTCTGTGTGCTGGATATGCACTCCCACAGCTCACCTCACTCAAGTTCTGGGACTTACAGGCCTTGTGCAAGCACAGATTTATCTCAGTAGCAGCATGAGAACAACCTGAGATGGGTTTTGCTGGACAAGCAACCTCAGTCAGCTCAGCAAGGGATCTGACCAGAACTGCTGCAGGAGAGGGAGATGAGGAGATATAAACCCTGAACTCCACTTTGCTGCCACGTGCAGCTTCACCCCCAGCTCTCTGTCCCCAGCTGGAAGAACCCTGTGAGCTCTGCCTCCATCTCCTTCCACACACAATTTATGTACAGCCTCAAAGATAACCCTGTGAGGGGGGTGACTCCAGAGCAACTCCAGAGCAACTGCTGCACTGAAGCTTTGCTTTTAAAGTCAGAATCTCTTTTCACAGATCTTAGAGACCAGTAGCATCCCTGCATTTTTTTGGTTCTCTGCACTAGGAGCCATGCCCTCACTTTTAACTACCAGCCTTGTCCCACTCCTCCTCCCCCACACTGAAATATGGAATAATCTCAGTTAGTGAGTGCTGTTGTTACCAGCCTTTAATAAGGGATTTCCACAGAGGAGGGGAAAGGCCAGTCCCTTGGCAGGACCCTGAGGCTGCACAGCTGCATCAGGACTTGGAGAAGGCACCATGTACTCCACAAGCAGTGCCTGGAAAGAGGTGCAGAGACCCCCAGCACTTCTGGATCAGGACTGATCCTTCTTTGTGCTCCACATCCACTGTTTTCAAACAGACCTGGCTATTGGCATGATGCATAATTTAGTGATGAAACACCTTAACACAGCACGCTGGAGATTATAAAAGACTTACAGGGATGTTTTTAAAAAGTAAAACTAACAAAAAGCTCGACAAATTTATTGAGGTGATTAAATAAAAGACTCCACCCCCAGATTCAAGGTGCCCTGGCAGCCTGGGGGTTATTCTGAATGCCAGGTATGTCCAGATGCTTGTCCTGGTTCAATCCCCCTCCCTCAGCATCTGTTTTTATTTCAGCAGGGCCAGTTGCCAGTTGGGACTGTTTACACGGAGTGTTCCACACTTGACTCCTCCAGATTACAGACTATATCCTGTCCCTAGTTAATCCTGGCCACACACAATCCAAGTTTTCATGTTTTCAGAGAAATATCAAAGCTGCAGGAGGGTGTCCTTGGAGTACTTCTGGTACACAGGGAAAAACCAGAGAACAGCACATCTCCTGCCACACAGATGTGTGAGTATCACATGCACTGTGGACAGCTTGTCCTGAGTGCTGGTGTTCCCTCATGTGTTAAAGGTGCTACCCAAGGACACATTTAATCCATGCTACTGCACAAGGAAACGTGTCCTCGTGTAGGATACAGTGTCACACAGTGAGTTTGGCAGGTGTCATACATACTATTTGTCTGGTTGCTTAGTTGCCAAGTGTAAATAATTTGAAAATATCTGCAAGTGCTTTCCATCCTGGCATGTCCGTGATCCAGACCAATCCAGTCCATCCACTTCACATCACAGAAAACAAAACAAGGATATTTATACAGCTGTAACTTGTTGCAAGGCAAACTACAGTTAGATGAAAAGACACTGGGGAAAGAAAACATTTGTAAAAATGACATGCAAGGGTGGAACTGTTTGTCATTGTAACTAGAGCTTGCAAGGCTTGTTTAAATTCTGTCCCCTACTCCACTATTATTTATGGTTCAAGCATTGACTTCTATTAAAAACACATGATCTGGTAAAGCCAATTCTACTATTTATTCATCTAATTCAATAGAGAAGGCGGCTTCTAAGGATCACTGCAATGCCGAAAATCTGAGAACCCCCAAGTCTTCAGCTCTTGCTTCATTTAAGTCAAGACCACAAGGAGAAGTTTTTCCTTTTCCAAACCTAGCGTTTGTAATCCTACAAACTAACCCACAACTGGGTCCAACAGGCTGTTGGACACAGAGCCTTTCTACTTACGTGTTTTACTTGCACACTTTAATCCTAAAGTGCATGTCTACAGTCGAAGGAAAATATTCACCATCTTATAAGTCAAATTATATGTTTTGGGCCAAATAACTCCTGGCTAGCAAGTGCCATGATTTGTGCCAATTTCGTTTCTGTAGGCTAGGTCTTACTGTCCACAAATCCCAGCATTTGGGGTTCTAAAATAGCAAAAGTAGTCTAGTCTTGTTCTAATCTAATCCCTGTTCTAGTCCAACAGGACATTAGTCTCATCTAATGCAGTTTGCTGTTCCCAGTTGTATAATGCCCTGATTAACCAGTTTGCCATCTGTGCAGATTTACTTTATTGCTTCCTGTGATACAACTCCCAGGAATCCAAAGTTAAAAATTGCCCTTGGTCTGCATTTGAGGTTGGCACTCTGCTCAAACAGTCCCGATCACCCCTCAGGTTCCTTGTGGTGTCCTTTGAATTGGGGCCAGGCAGCCCTGCCAGACACATGTGAGTTTTGGAGAGGTCTCATCAGAAGCATGCCTCATTTCAGTCTAAATTTAATACTGTTGAAAGTTGACCTAATTTTGATCAGAGCAGTACAGTTTATATCAGCATAACCCAATCCTGCAGCTGACAGAGTCTTTTCCCCACATCCATGCCACGAGCATCCATGCCAGTGCACAGTAATCCACATCAGGGAACTGACCTGAGTCAAACCTTTCCTCCTTGCTCCCAAAAAGGCTGGATCAGACCTGAATCAGCCAGTTCCCCAAACCAGTGCAGTGCAATGTAGGAACAAACAGCTGCACATGGGACTGTGCTTCCAGCACTAGCTTACATCAGCTTCTTGTGGGACAGCATTGTCATCACCTACAGCTGATGTGGAACCAACAAAATCATGGGCACAACCACTGTCAGCCTAAAGGCTGGTTCCAACCCCATCCCACTGCTGGCTTCTCAGCCAGTGACCATCCCAGAGGGAGATCCATGCAGCAGCCTGTGGCCAGCTTTGTAATGTGCTGTGTATGTTCCCCCTGACCCACACAAAAGGAGAATGAAAGCAACAGGCTGGATCTGAAGCATCTAAGGGAGAGAGATGAAGAAGAAGATGGATTATTTTTCCTGGGGATTCTTCCCTTATCCATCAGTTCAAGACAAAAAAAAGCCCTCACAGCCAAGCAGGTTACTTCAGGAACTGGGGGAAAAAATTGATCTGGAAGCTTCACCTTTGAACAACAACTTGTGGGCACGTATGAATCTTTGCTACTTTTAAGCCCTTATGACACCACACAATTTCTCTCCTCTGCTTAAGTTTCTGTGTGTGCCACAGCAGAGGCTCCAGAGGAACCAGAGCTGCAGAGGAAGAGCTTGTTCCTTTGCACTGGCAACCACATAAAAGCTTTGGGATTTACAGTTTCCTCCCACTCTCTCAACACCTTCCCATGCTGGCCTTGACAGCTGCAAGCACAGAAGTTCAGGGGTGTGTGGGTGTGCTATCTCCCCTAGCTACAAGTGCAACAGGTAAGCCAGAGCAGGGAAAGGAGACAGATGGGCCATGTTTAAAATCTGACCAGACACTGCTGTTTGGACTTACTGTTACCCTTAATGACAGTTCTGTATCCCAGGAGTCTCCCTTAAGCCACGGTGACCCCAGAGGATGGTGCTGTGCCATGGTGTGCCCTGGGGAGGGCCCTGACAGCCTGGCAAGAGCTGGGAGCATGGATGACCTGAAATAAGCAGCCCAGCTCTACGTGTTCCAAGCACTGCAGAGGGTTCCACCTTCTAAAACTTCACTACTCCCTACAAATTCAGGGGCTGTTCTCATGAATTCAGTGGTTTCTGCCAGAGCAGCCAGGTGAACACAGTCCTAATGGGACAAAAAAGTGCAGCTCACTCACTGATACTGCTGGATAAGGTTTAGAATGACGTTATATTAAAAAAAACCCAGCAAAACCCAAACCACAAACAAACCCCAAAAGCTGGCAGCCCTTAACAGAAGGTAGGAGCAGACCTTGAGGCAGTGCGAGGGTCAGCTCTCTCTGCTGAAGCAAGTCTCAGCATGGGAACATTTTCTAAAACTTCTGAGCAGTTTGAAAAATCTCTTTCTAGGCAAGTTACAGGGCTGGGTGTAGCCTCAGCATGAGCAGGGGGTGTCCATCATCTTATCCCCCACACAGGAGGACATGCAGTGAGGTTCTGCCATGCATGAATCATGTGCAGATTCAGGTCCAGAAAAGGGGAGGCAGATGTCCTCAGAGCCATCCCTTCTCTGAGGGATCCTACACAGCACCAAGGAAGAAAAACTCACAGTGCAGTGCTGAGAACAAGAGGCCTTGGCTAGAGATTTCTGGGAATCCTGCTTTATTTTTTGTAGCAAACAGTGGGCCTGTCAGGAGATCTGACCCAAGGATCATCTTCCTCCAGAGCTCCCCAGCACAGCTCAGATTGCTTCAAAAGGAAAAACTAAGGGGAAGGCTCTGGAAGCATTGAGGAGGCTGGTCTTGACAGCAGCTTGGCATGGTTCTTTCTCCTAATTCAGCTGAAACTTCTCCAAAGGATCAGAAAGGGAGCAGAGAAGGAAAGTGAGGACTCAGGGCTCTAACTACTTGTCATCACTAGCACAGCCAAGGAGCTGAATGGTCATTTAGCTGAACTGTTCTGAGCAGTGCTATGGCTCACTGCAACATGCTTTGTGTTACTGCACCAGGAAGACAGCCCCTTCCGTAAAGCTGGATAAGAACTGAATTAAATACATTTGTGTTTTTAAAAAATATTACAACATAACATTTCAACAGTTGTGATTAATGGATATTTAAAATAGAGAGGAAAAATAAAGCCATGATACATTACTCACCCCTCGGCACTTCTGCTGGGACCGTATTCGTAAGGATAATATTTACACAAGGCAGATTAAACAAAACCACAACCAAAACCCAAACAACAACGGCTCTCAGGCACACAGTTACCTGGGGCCCTTGCTCAGTTCTGGCATCAAAGGGGTCTCCAACGAGCCTCTTCTTGGCGAACTCCACGCTGCGCTTGACGAACTCGGGGTAGACCTGCTCCTCCACGAAGACCCGCGAGGCCGCCGTGCAGCACTGCCCCTGGTTGAAGAACACGCCTTGGTGGGCACATTCCACTGCCAAGTCCACTGCAAGATGGCCCAGGAGGGACAAGTGTTACCACATGCACGCTTTCAGCCTTCCAGTGTTTCCAGACTTGGTTTTTTCCTTTCTCTTTGGAAAAACTCCTCAAAAAACTCTGACAATGGTGTCCACACAGCTCCTCATGCTGCCCCCAAATCAGAGCCCTCATTGTATCCACCCCCTTCCTGGCTTTTCTCTCAAGGTCTAGTTTGCCAGAGTTCCTGATACTTTCTTCCACAAGGACTCACTGAGGGCAGTGACCAGCTTTTCTTGCTGTGGGAATTCAAATGTGGATTCCTGGATACCCTACATTGGTTCCTAAAGACTAATCTCAGCAGTGACTGTTCAGAAAGCAGCGTGCCAGCTTTGGCCATGTCCTTGCAAGGCTCACTATTAGCAGCTGGCACAAATACCTCTGATTTCAACCTCTCTTGTGCAAGAGAGTGGAGAGTATTTTCCTGAAGCCAAATAGGGTTTTCCAACGATTTTGGTGGCTACAGGTTAGACATATCTCCTAGTGCTGCTCACTAATGTAACAAAATGACAGCAAAAGATGTGAAAGGAGCCCTGCAGACCCCCAGGATAGAGGTGAAGGCTGGATTAGATCACGTCCTACAAAACTCTCCTGCCACTGGAATGCCTGTACAGGGTTTTTTTTATCAGAAAACTGCTTTCCCCAGTGCTTGGCTCAGGCTCTACAGCACTGCCAACCAAAAAGAAAGCAGGAGCAAAAATGGCAAGATTTATCTGCAACTACAGCCATACCCAGGGAAGGCAACATGGGCCATGGGAGCAATCCCTGTGCTGGGGAAGAACTTCAGCAACACAGAACCATATCCTGCCCTGGGACAGAGGCCTCCTCCAGGCTTTGGGGTGGGTATGGTGGCAAACACCCACCCTGTGGGCTGCCAAAGGACAGCAGAGACACACAGACCCCCCAGACTCAGCCTCCTGGAGCCAGCAAACCCAGCAGCCCATACTCACAGTCTGCGTCTGCACACACAATGCAGGGGTTTTTCCCTCCCAGCTCTAACGTCACCCTTTTGAGGTTGCTTTTGGAAGCAGCTTCCTTGATCAGTTTTCCAACCTGCAGCAGTGAGACATAAAGAGGACATGAGCTGTTTCCCCTAAAAATCTCAACTCAGTGTGTCACAGTGTGATGCTGACAAGGGTGGAGGAGCCTGGCAGGTGGCTGAAGCAGGCAGAAGTCAAGGAGTTTGAGTTTCCTACTGCTGGGATGTGTCGGGTCAAAACCAGCCCCAGAATTAAGGTTTGGTTTAGGCAGGTCTGAAAGGGTGGGCTATGTGGGAGAGCTACAGGATTTGTGCCCTGAAGTTATCTGCTACCCAGAGCTGCAGAATGAGGCATTTCCCACCCAGTGCTACCTGGTGAGAAGCACTGGCAGTCCATGGGCTTCAAGGTCTACGAGTTTTACTTTTAAAAACTGGGAATCCAACTTCTTAAAGTAAAACTTGCCATGGCAATGATAAGAACTCACTGTTCCTATCTGGTACCACTCCCATGCCAGAAAGCCATGCAGAGATTTTGACCTTTAGGAGAAAACTAATACTTTCTGACAGTTCAGGCTGAGCTTCTGCACATATGAGAGTAGCTGAGATATATTCCTTCTCAAAGAGAAACTCTGAACAGGCACTTTCTGCCCAGGAGCCTGCTCTGACCATCCATTGGCATTTATCTGGCCCCCCTCTCCTGAAGGATTTATTCTGCTTCCAGTGTTTAGTCAGTTAATTTTGTTAGAAACAGCATGAATTAAAACTGTTTAGAAGCTTTTATTGTTAGGGCAGGGTAATTTCTTAAGAGTGACTGTATATTTGAATTTGCATCTATTATAACTTTCTTGTATTTCCCCTTTGCATGTGGAAACTTTATTTCTGCCTAAAAGTGCTGTTTCCCTGGGGTGGAACTGTGAGCAAGGAAAGCATGGGGCAGCTGGCTGGCTGTTACAGGTCTGCATTTCTCATGGTTTGCCTTTGTAGCTCGAGCATGACTCTGAACTTAGCAGTACAGATCATCTCAAGTCACTCAGAGATTAGTCCTAGAGACAGCAGAAATAAGTGATGCATCATAGCTTTGCAAGAGCCATTACTACAAGCTAGCTGGCCAAAGAGGAGTAAGTTAATAAAGTAAGGGAAAAGAAATCTAGATGAGAAAATTCTCATGGAGTTTAAGATCACTATTTCCAAGCTGGCGCTGAGCCTGAGCTGGGGCTTAAAAACTAAGTCAAAATATATTTTGACTTAGCTTCACTTCCTGGCTCAGAAACAGTAGCATTGTGCTGCAAATGCTGCAGAGATGCAGCTGAACTCACAGATGGGTGGAGGGGGAAGAAAACACTTCTAAATTACACATGCATTAGCAAAGAATCTGTCTCCCTCGGTGTTTCCTGCACACCCATGGATTAGGAGACAAGCACAGTGTCTACAGGAGTTTTTTTGCCTACAGGCTCCAGCAGCTGAGATTTTCCTTCTACCACTAATCCACTGGATACTCCTTTTTCATTAAAAACCCAAACAGATCCATGTGGGCTGGATAAGTCTATAAGCTCTATTGTTTTCACACAGCCAGAGTCTCATCTGGGCTAAAAGTTTCTGATCTAGGATTTGGGGAGAAGCGTGACACTGAGTAAACTCTGAGATTAGACCAACTATCAAGAGAGTAAAAGCTCATTGTGAACTTTTCCTTTATTGCAGTTGTGTTTGTTCCCATGATCCCTGTACAGATACAGAGGCTTAACACACCTTTTCCTAGGGGATGTGCACAGCAGTTTGGATGTACACAGAGCCACTAGATGGTGGTGTCGGTAAATGCAGCAGCTTTGCAGTGTTTAGAGTTACCTTTACCAGCCCAGAACACCTTTCAAGGTAATCATTATACATTCAGATGACACTCTGCAGCTATGAGGACAGACAGAATGGATGAATCCAGCAAATGCTCAGCAAGAATAATGCTCCTCAAAGAAATAAGAGAATAGACTTTATTTGCCTCAACTGCCTCCACTGGTGTCAGCATTTCCATTCTTTGGACACTGCCTCTCTTCAGGGGGTGTGGATATGCAAGAAACATCTAAAGAAGTCAGTGGAAAAACATTCACATTTCTCAGCAATCTTTTGTTTGAGAATTTTCAGCAGTGATTACTGGAGGCAAGTTTTTTGCCTGTCTCAGCTGTGCTGAATTCCATGGCCTGGGCCAAGCCAAGTGCACTTCTCCCCATGGAGGTACAGAAGAGGATGGCTGCAGATGACAGAGTGCAGAGGTCTCACTTCCACCCCGCTCCTCAACCCCATTTACAGGAAAAAACTGGATAGAAGGTGCTCTACTATGCAGGTCTGAGAAGAAGCTCAAATGTTAATCCCCTCCACGTCAGCAGAGGAAGCCTTGGGCACAGGGCCATGTTTTTGTTGAAGTCCCAGCTCCTCAGAGGTAACTAAAGCCAAGGAAGGATTGTTCAGGGCCCTGACTGACATGTTTTCCAGTTGCAGGGCAGGACTGGCAGGAAAACCTGCCCAGAAGCTCCATCAGGTGAATGACACGATGTTAAGTCACTGCCAGCCTGCCCTGTGGACTGTTTTATGTCAGAGCATCTATTCTAGTTCTCACAGAAATGTGATGGTTTGGCAAAATTCAGCTTACAGAGGTGTGGGATTATCACAAGCACAAGGACCTGAATTAGACAAATACCAACCACTCCTGAGAAATCCTATGTCCATGAAATGGGATGGAAAAAAGTGTTGGCTATACAGAAATCACCATTTCATCAGTCTCATCCTGTATGGGTAACAGTTGAGAAGAGAATGCAAAGAGGAACAGCAGGTGTCCTATGAGAAATCCATCACCCACCTTGGTTGATCCAGTAAAAGCAATTTTATCAATGTTGTCATGGGTAGAAATGGCAGCTCCAGCTGTGGGGCCATAGCCTGGCACAATGTTCACCACACCAGGAGGGAAACCCACCTGGAACAGAAGTGAAACACAGCTCTGTAGAGATTTTTGAGAGCACAGCTCATTTGTCAGGAAGCTCAGATGAGTTGTACTATCCCCTCCTTGGAACTCTCACCAGATACACCCCTGTTTTCCAGACTTTCCAGTAACATGGCTGTGTGCTACCAGCTGGAGTAGACGTGGGTGAAACTCACAGCCATGCTTAGGAAATGCCAAGTTTCAGTGAGAATTCTTGGAGAAATCCCAGTTTCAAGTCAAAAGCGAGGGAGTCTCTTGGCCAAAGTTGGCCCCCAGCTACTGCAGTGCAGCTGGAGCCAAGGGGGAACTGAATGAAAGTTTGTTTTGAACAAAGGTTGACGTTTGTGGTTCTTCAGGGGCCAGAGGGATTAAGAAGTCAGTAAAACCTCACTAGATGATGGGGCTAATAAAACAGGAACACAAAAGCAGATGGTAACAGACTTATGCAAGTTTCCACCACATTTACAACCTAGATTAGCCAACAAGTGATTTTGCCAAAGGAGACCAATGGCAAAACTTTAGGTGAAATTCTAGTACAACGAGAACCGAGGGACTTACTGGTTTGGTTTTGCTTCCTGAAACAAGAGGTTCAAGGATTATGCTCTTCTGTGTTAGCCCTTCCCTCTTACTGATAGCACAAGGTTGTTTTCCCTGCAATTTCTAATGATGAATTGCAGAATGTAACACATTGGTTTGGTTTCTTATGACTTTTTAATATAAAATCTCAACAAATGCAGTTTCTCCTTTTAATGGAGAAAAAAAGGAAGCAATTGCTCATGTACTATCTTGCAAAAAGTTATCCTCATAAGACCTTTTTTCCCCCCATTTTTTCCCTTCATAAATTGGAAGGGCAGTCTCATTTTCTTCTATGGATGTGACAATGACAAAAGTGCACTTAATAGAGTTTGTGTCTTGACTAATGAGTTTTCAAACAAATACTGCGTGTCAAACTGTGCAAGTAATGTTGTTTGGAGTCAGCAACAAAGCCACAAGGAAGCAAAAAATTGGTACAGGACACCCTGAGCCACAATTATTTTGCTGTTTTTCAGCAAAAATTAAAGCCAAAAGTATTTTGGTTGGCCTGAAATTATTTCATTGAACCTAACACATAGCTTTGCTCGTGTGGTAACATCTTCTGCATCCTTTTAAAGATGAAACCCCAAAAAGTTTCACTCATTCTCCTGAAAAACTGCAAAGAATGTAGCTAATTTTGGGTGGAGAAAGGAGCATCTCCAAATAAAATTATTCTGCTCTAATTACACTTCTGCCTTGAAGATCAGCTGTGAGAAAACAGCAGGCTTAGAATTCCAGCTCAAAAAATTAATTTTACCAGAACTGACTGGGGTTTTTTTGGGGGAGCTGCATGTCAGAGTGAAAAAGCAATGGTGTGCAGGGCTCCCTAAAGGCCACGACAACTGCACTCCTCTTATGTGACCTTAGTAAGTCAAGGGACTGTAGGAGAGAGTTAACTGGGATTATTTTTCCACTTCCTCTCCTGATGCAGGAGCCCTAAGTGTCAATTATCAACATACCCTTCTATTTTCTCCCAGGCTAAGCCAAGACCAGACAAAAATCATGATTATCACTGGACTGAGCCTAACAAACAGACTTCCAGCTCTGAGGCAAAAGCACATCTCCAGCTCCTGCAGTTTTCCTCCATGAGTCACACCCATAGCTGTAGGAAGCTGATGTAGTGACCAGAGCTGGGAGACCCTGAGCACCTCCCACCCCCGGGTATGATTAACAGGGCACGTGAGATCCTACCTGACAAGCCCTAAACCAACGTTTTAAAATCCCAACCTATGATCTTCCCTTTATTTCCACTGACTTTCCAGGCCAGACATAGCTAAATTGTTCTATGAACCACAGAAATGACAAAGAGTTGTTTCCCAGGACACTCTGTCTTGGTTGAATTATTCCACTTAAAACCAACAAACACAACACTGCTGTCTAATCACACTCCTTTTGGTCCCATTGTCTAATAAAACTGAGCTGTTGTTTTTCCCTCATTTGGGAGAAGAGGAGCAAGGCAGAGGAATAAAAGTACCATTTTTTCCTCTCAGCAGCTTCCTGAGAAAGGAGACAAACATATAAGTTTTGTGATCTTTGCCACCTCCCAGCCCGTCTCTGCCAGTCACCAAGGCCTTTGTAAAGACTGAATATAAAGACTGAATAGGGAGGTTGTTCTCCCTTTCCTTTGTGAGGCTTTAATATCTTTAAAACCTAAAAAACCTGGACAGCCAGTCCAAAAGGCATCTTGCTTACGACCTCAAGAGGACAGGTTTGCTCACCTCCTTGATGAGAGAGCCGATGTACAGCGAGGTGAGAGGGGTTTGCTCAGCTGGCTTAATGACCAGAGTGTTTCCACAGCACAGGGCTGGTGCCATCTTCCAAACCAGCATCAGCAAGGGGAAGTTCCACTGCAAGAACACAAGTCACTGGTCAGAGCAGCCTGGCACAGTCACTTACTCATTCCCACGCAGTGTTTTCCCCACCTTCTCACAGCTCAGGGAGAAAAGGAACTGGGAGGAGAGCCATGGAGAGAAGTGTCTGCTTACAATACTGTGTTTGCTTGGACTACAGAGTATAACTTCCTTGATTTCCCCCTGAGATCCCTAATATTGCTGGCAGTCCTCATGCTAATCCTGTGAGCTGGACAAACTTCTGCACACTGTGACCTCATTCTTTACAGGAGTTTGATCACACTCTGTGTAGGATTTTGGCTGTTCACACAAACTATGTTGGAGGCAGTTTCCTGATGTATCACTTTTGTACAGCATCTGTATGTGGGGAACTACAGGGTGCAACTACTCATTGAAAAAAACTCATTTTTCTGTTAGGCATTGGCTGAGTAGTTGGGAGTTATACAATATCATTCAGTTCCAGGTTTAGAACTAGGAAACTGCAGTGGGTTGTTCAGTCATGGAAAGCTAGGGGAGGTCTTATCCTCCCTTCAGATTGTAAATTGTTCCTTTCCAATTAGTTTTCTAATTTAGAATTAGGACCCAGTCCACATCAGTTTACTCTGTGCTAATCTCTTTCATGGTCATGTGTATTTGTAGATTTTGGAGCCTAAGCAAGAAGTGGAAAAACTAGCTCACAATGAATCTCAGAAAGGTCATTTGGCAGCAAAAAGGATTTCTTCATTAAAAATAATTAATGCTGCTTCAGGGATGATGGAAGCAGGCCAACAGTAAGGGGACTTCTTGTCAAGACTCAAGCCAAGGGCCTTCAGCTATCAACAAAGAAGCCAAATATGTTAGGAATCCACAAATTCACACTTGCAAATAAATTAGCAGGGTAGCTTTTAAGCAGTGAGTTCTGTTCTAACCCAGCAGCCCTGAGACTCAGCAGAATTTAGTCTCAAGTGCTATTCTTCAGCTCTCTTCACCCTCTTTCCCAGCCCTGTTCCATTTCAATGATCTTCTCCAGTGGCCACATCCCATAAGTTGCCCACTTGTCTTTTCCTCCTAAGCCCTCTTGGAGGCCCGACTTTGCAGCTTGAGCCATTCACACCTACACTACTTTTCAACTCTTTCAGAGCATGAAATAACTCCATTAGGAGCTTTCTGCTGCAGAGTGGTTGGTGAAAGTAACAGTAAAGGACTCCAGGGCTGCCTCATGATATCACCTTGGGATAAAAACCAGCCATATGTTGCACTCTCTTAGAACTTGCCTTGTTAAGAACATTGGTTTAAATATAGTCAAGCCAAGGAAAAAGGGGGAACTGTTAATTGGTGTAGGGAGACATATGCAGAGCAGTGACAGAATCCTTTTCAATCAAATAGGAATATACAAACCCACAGACTGCTGGTGTTATTCAGATTGAACTGGGGAAAAAGACTGGAGAAGATTTGTTCTGAGTAAACTGAAGACAGATGTGGTTTTGTGGACCCCAATCATCCTTTTTACAAACACAGTGTTGAACTGGAGTCAAATTGGTTCTGTACTTTCTATTGCATTTATTGCTGATCCAGGGTCAGCCTCAGATCTTACAAGTCCCACTATGTTCCCATATAATGGCCTTCCAAAGCATCCTGCATCAAGGGATGGTTTCCAAAGCACTGCTGAGTGCCAAAGGTGGCTGAGTGTGACCTTTTAATTGAGGAACAATGTGAGGAACCCGAGATTTTGATCTTAAGTCATAAATTCTGCTCCCAAGCAGCCACATCTCTTGCTCAGCAGGAAAGCTGTGCAGAAGACACTAAGACAAACCCCTGGTAAATACTACTGACCATCTCCCACTCTGCCTCCCCCCAACACTGCCTAATAGACCATGCCCTCCTATCACCCAGGATACAAACTCAATCCTTCTGAAAGGAAAACCACAATTTTCCCAGACATCTTTAGGAGCTGGTCCAGACCTGGTATTCCCAAGGACCAGCAAATCCAATGCCCCACAGGCACTTCTGTCACTCTCTTCTATAACTTTATCCAAAAGGTCAAAATCCTCCATGGACTCTTATTGATCCAAGTATCACAGAATATCCTGAGTTGGAAGGGACCCATTAGGATCACCAAGGTCCAACTCCTGGCCCTGCACAGGACAGCTCCAAGAATCCCACCATGGGCCTGAGACCACTGTCCAAATGCCTCTTGAAATCTGGCAGGCTCAGTGCTGGATCCAAACAGAGAATCTTGGCACAGCACCATTGGCCTTATGACCTTTGAATGGGATACCCCATTCAAAGCATTTTACAACCAGACAGGAACAAACTATGCCTTCCATGTAGCTGCAAAGTCTTCCTGGCTGTCTGTTTGAAGAGAGCAAGCAACACATGCTAATACTGGAGGCATTCCAGGAACCAGCCACACTGTCCCCTCAGCAAAGAATGAGACCTCAAGGAAAAGCAAACTCTATTCAGTGAGATGTAATCCCACAAAGCCCAGAGAACAGCCAGGCATTATTAATAATGGATATGATTTAAAACTCTGCATCAGCACGAGACAGCAAAGAGCCAGCAGATGAAATGACGAGCTGGTTGTCCCAGCAGTGGGGGAGTCAGAGAGCCCTGACTGGTCTCTGGTGACTGGTGTCAGCCTGATTAGGAGACCCACCCTTCCACTGCACAGGATTTCTGTTGCCAAGAGCAATTGGCATGGGGGTAAGAAGAGAAACTACATCAGGCCACTGAGATGGGAGTTCCCTGCAGAACAGCTGGGCTTAACCAGGGAGCAGGAGGCTGCAGGGTAGGATGGGCTGCTTCTAGTTCTGTGGGAGATGCAGGGCACCATCCCTGTTACTTACTGGGGTTATGGCTCCACAGACACCCATTGGCTCGTGCCGGGTGAAGCAGACAAAATTTTCATCTGCAAGACAAAAAGACAACAGTCAAAATGCTCACCTTTACAGGAAGTGTGTAAGGCAACTGCACAGTAACAGGTTGGGGACAGAACTAAACCCACACTAGAAAAAGAACCCTGTATATGTTCAGCTGAACTCGTGCCTCTGGGACAGCCCAGATGGATGAAGAGGGTGGCATCTCTGTTTATAAGACTGACATGGCTCCATGCTCATCGTGCCACACAGACATTCACTGTCTCAGCTTGTGCTCCCCAAAACCACACCTGAACTTACACAGCTGAACCCAAGGGTTCTTTCTGTGTGACTGCTCTGACTCTGCAGCCTAGAAAACATCTTGAAAACCTCTTTTAAGTGTCAGAAAACTTGACAGGGTCTCCCTAAGAGCCAAGTGCTTTGACTCCTTAGAGGAGTCAACATCTCAGACCTTTCAGTGATGCCTACAAATAAATTCCCCTACAATGTGTGGGGGTTTTCTTTAAGAATTAGTCTGGACTTAAACCCAAAAAGGGTTCTCTGTTAAAAAAGCAACAGAAGATCTCATCCATTATCTTTCAGAGGTCTATCTGGGCACTGACACAGTATTCCCATTAGTTTAAATATTGAAACACACCTGCTTAAAATGGGTCTGAAGGAACTCACCCACTGGGATAGTTCTGCCCTGAATTTTATCAGCCCATCCAGCGTAATACCGGAGTGTCTTTATACAGCCTTCCAGGTCAATGAAATAAGCCTGCAGAAAAGGTTTTCCTGTGTCCATTGTTTCCAGAGTCTGAAAAAAAAAAAAACAAGTTGCATGCACTGTCAGAAAAAACAATTTTTTTTTCCCCTTGGAAAAAAAAGCTTCTAGCAAAACTCCTTCTCAGCCTTGTCTTGTTCTGAAGACACAGGGGGTTCTTCCCTTCTCATTTAAGCTCGTAAATACAAATAATGCAGAGGGGAGACTAGACCAGCTAACCCTGATTCATGCAGGAGCTGCTTTGCCCAGTGGCTGTGATGAAAGTGCACCTTCCAGAAGCCCCAGGAGGTGAGTGTGGGTGGGAACAAGGGGTCTGGGGCACTGGTCAGAAATGAAGCAGGAGTCATGACTTCACCATAACTGACCCTCCAACACAGATGGTCTGCAGTCCAGATGGTGTCACTGAAATCAGTCAGACCCACTTTCCTTTCATTTGAAAAAGAAAAATCCAACTATTTTTTCTACTTCATAACCCTAAATCCAACCTCTGAAAAGCCTCTTTTGTCCAGTGATAGAAAACACATTTTTTAGAGTTCTGGTAAAGCAACCTCTGGGCTCAGATCTGTGCTGAGATAAGGCAAGGCAGAAGTTGCTGCACTGAAGCAAGTGGTGCTGAGCAGCTCTAAACAAAGTCCAGGCTCAGCCTGTGTCCTTTGCACTGCTCTGGACATTAGCTCTGGGAATGCTTTGTTCTCCACACAGGTCATTAAATGGGATATTGGTACAAATGGCCAGCACATCCATAAAGGAAGTACTATCCCTTGGTAGATTGGAACATCTTTGTTTACATATGAAGTCATACCCTGTCATCTTCCACAGACATTAGGGTCCAAACAGCCCTCGAGCAGACATTCCCCTTGGAATGACTAGGATTGTTATCCACCGAATGTCTGCTAAAACAACTGATTTTTATAAGTCATTAGTTAGCACACAGCCAAGGCAGCTCAGGGCTGGTGTTCTGCACTGCAAACAGCAATGCCAAACAAGCCCTCCCAGACCAGAAGGACAGGGAAAGCTTGAAGGGAGTGTTCTGGTTATGGAAAAAGCAGGATCCTCTAAAGTCACATCAAAAAGTGAGCAAAAATGAACAGGGCTTATTCACACATACATTCCTTTTCTTTTACCCCTTTTATTTGCTGGCCAGAACTGTCTTTAGAACCAATGGTTTGGTTTTGTCCTGCTGAAACTGAAAGCTGTCATGTGGTTGAGAGACACTGTGTTGGGGAGAGAATCCCAGCTCAAAGCAGTCATGCAAGTCCAGGCTCCTAAACACATCCCATGTATGTTAAGCCCTACTGACCTCAGCAGGGCACTGGCTCTGGACCCTGCACCTCTGACAGCACAGAATGTCACAGATGTCACTGCCCTGAAGGAAAAAGTGCAGCATGGAACTGGAGAGTGCTCTCATCCAAGAGCTTAGGCATAGATGGACAGCAGCCCTAAGCTGAGGATCTCAGAGCATGATTTGGAAAGATGTACAAATGTTTGGGGTCTAAAAAGCTTCTACCAACTGCAGCATGTTTTAGCTCAGGTTCTCATCCCCTTGGTCTGCACCAGCAGGACTCCTCCAGGACAGGATCACAGAACCATTAGCAATCACTCTTCAGTGCAGGTGTCCAAGTCAACACAGCTTCACAGCTACAGAAAGACTTCCCTGAGCCAGTACATTCAGCAGGGAAAGAAATAGCTCCCACTTACACACATTTTAAACTCTGGATGATATCCAGCAAGAGAAAAATTCTCTTTCCAGCCCCCCATTTTAAGGGAAGGCATTTGCATGAACTGGCCCTGTATTTTTGTAATAAAGAAGGACCAAGTCAGTTGTGGTGCTTTGGAGTTGTTTTGTTGGGCTGTTTTTGTTTTAGTGGGGTTTTTTTAAAGAAAAAAACTATGAACATTAATGACTGTTAAACTAAGAAAAAGTGTTATTGCTTTGAAAATTTAAGCATTAATATCTGTAATCAGTTCAAGAACTAGCCAAAGTTTTGGAGGAGTCAAATATATAGAAGAACTAACAGTCTTTTAAAACCCCTACAATCATCCTGCAGAAAGAAGAAAAGTCATGACTCCTATATGGGCTCTTCTGCCCTTCATAAAAGGAGAGAAAAGACAGACATTAGGTAGATGTGGCTGCACCAGAGGGATGGGGCTGAGTTCTCAGCCAGCTGCTGCTGCCAGTACTTACTGCCAGGATGATTCTGTCTCGCTCCAGAAGATCAGCCAGTTTGTGCAGGAGTCGCCCTCTGCTTGGGGCATCCATCTGTCTCCACGGAGAGCCCCTCTGGAATGCTGCCTTTGCTGCCTCCACTGCATTGTCCACGTCAGGCTACAGCCACCAAACACACAGGAAAACCTCAGGTTACAAGGAAGGAGCTGGACAATGGCACAGAAACCCCACTCAGGCTGCTTCCTTGTTGGTGCTGTGGGTGCTAAAACCAAGTTGTCCAGCAAAAGCACTTCCATTTTACTCCTGGATTTGAATCCAAGCCTGGAATATGTTTTCGGTTTGGCCTGGGCTCATAAACAACCTTGAGGTCAAAGTACCAACAGGGTCATTCAAGGGCAATTTCATCTAACTGATTTGTTTATAAAATAATCCAGAATGCTGTTCCTGCCAATAGAGGATGTAAGTGACACTGGGGGAGGATGGGGAAACGAGCATGACAGGCCACTGGCCCGCAGGAATCAGCCTCCTCTAAACAAGTGTGGGCAGGAAAGCCCCCATGAGATCAAGGTTTTATCAAGAGGAACAATCACAGCTCAGATCCCATTCAGTCCCTCTGGAACACATGCCAATAGCAGTTAACACTAAAAAGCTCTCTTAGATCCTAAAATACACCTCCACAGTATTTCTACCATATGGAAAAGGTTTTGCTGTTCCGTGCTCTGACAAAAGCACTTCGCCTACATGTCCTGAGAGCCGTTCTCCCTTCATCTCCCAAGACATTTACCATCCTCTGGACCAAATCTAACTCTGCTTACCCAAGTTATTACTCAAGTGGGCAGCAAATTCCCCTCTTTCCACACCACCACCTCCTTCATACATTTGCTCACAGTAGACCCTGAACTCATTTCATCTCACATACATTGATTAAAAAAGTGAAGCCAAGGGCAACCTCATGATCCAGTGGAATCAACAGGAACACTGCCACCAACATCCCCAAGGCCAAGGCCATGCCCCAAGCATACACAAAGCTCTGGACAGACTCCTGCTGTGTGTAATGTCTGGCACAGCCTGGGCCTCACTCCAGCTGATGGAGAACTTGCATCTCACTGCAATGTATGGCTCAAAAGGGTGGGAAGGAGGGAGGGTTGCAGGCCTTGATTGTTCCTCACAGAACTTCATTGGTTGCTCTCCTGTCTTGTTTCAAGTCTTGTCTGGATAAAAATAGGAAATAAGCCCCTGCGCTGATCCAACAAGGTCTGGCCACTCTCCCCTCATGGTGCTCAACAAATTAAAAATGTTACAGGGAGACATGTTACCACCTTAAGTTCTTGGTCAAAACAGCAAGTCATCACCCAAGGCAACAGCACCTTACATTAAGTTTGGCTCCTTTTCTTTACAAAAAGATTACACAACTTCTGTGCCTTTTGTAGCCTGATTTATAGTGAAGAAATCCATCCTTTTGGAAGAGCAGTGATGGGGAAATACTGGAGGAAACTTGTGCTGCTACAGAACAGCTCTGATCTGGCAAAGGGTGCTGGTAAGGCAGAGGTGCTGAGGAGCCACCAAGTGCAGACAGGCATGTCCTGCCTGAGGCCCATCACCCACAGGCACAACAGGCCTTCTGAATTGCTCACTCCACCTGAGTGATCCAGAGTCAAACTGGCACATCAGGAAAGCCAGGAGGCACCACCAGCCACTGCACACTTAGGTGCTCTCCATTCTGCCTGCTGCAATGAAGACTCAAGCTGAAAAAGGCAATATTTTATGTGACAAAGGAGGCAAAGGAACAAAAGAAGCGTGTCAGGTTTAAACAAATCTCCCCTGAGCAGCAATTAGTTAGTTCTGCAACAAGGCTGGGAGCACTGATGTGCAGGGACCTGGCTCTGCAGTGGCACTGTGCCCCTGGTTCTGAGGGTCTGCCCTCCACCCTGGCACCCAGAACAGGGCTGAGATGGCCGTGTGGGCAGAGGACTTCAGTGCACACCCAGAGCTTCCCCATCCCCTGAACATGGGAGTACAAGCCCTGCTGCAGTTGCTGTAGATGGTTGTTTTCATTCTGGTCTCTTTTCTCAGATGTGCTGAGTACAAATAGAGGCTCAGACTGCAGACACTGTCACACAGGCAAACAGGCTTTCCCTGAACACCCTCAGGGTAGCACCACCAAGAGAGCTCCTGAGAGCCTGCACAGCCTCAACAGAGCTGAGAGACCAGCAAAAACAAGGAAATTCTTCAGGAAGGCTGAAATGCCATTCTTAATCCATCCTGTTATGACTAGGCATTAGGGGAGTCTGAATGGCATGTTCATTGCAGGGGTGTTGCAATAGGTAGGCACAAGGCGTGACAAAGACTCGTAACTGTCAAGGTGCCAGGAACACGCTGTGGTGCAAAAAACCACAGGAGGAGATCCTGTGCATCCTGGTGCTCAGTTTGGATCCATAACACATTGAGCGTTACGTAAAAAGTTCTACTAAGAAGGCCAAGACTGCCAAGTCAAGCACTGCAGTGCTGGGAAATGCCTGCAAACCCTCCTACCCACCTTTGGTGGCTGCATTGTGATACAACCCCCAGTTACACAACCACATACCTTTCCCCCTGCACAAAAATCACACACTTCTTTCTTCTAAGCTGCCTCCTCCTCCACCTTCATTTTCCATCTCAAGTGCTGCTCATCACTGCTCCCTTTTCCTCTCCTGCCCCAGCAGCAGTGTGAGACCAGTGAAGACCATCACCCTCCCAGTTCTGTGAGTGAGGAAAGCACCTGTAAAAAAAGCCTTCCCCTGCCTCAGTCTGGACCACACTGCTCCAGTCTGGCCAGTAAGGAGACATGCCAAGGATGGAGCACACCCAGTGGAGATCATCTATCTTCAGCTCAGTTACTGACTTCTATGAAAAGCCTCCCCTGTGCACATCTTTGGAAAGGTGCTTTTCTGACATAAGGCACAAGCACATCACAATTTCTCAAATAGAAAAGGTTCTCTGACCTGCTCCCCTGCAAACAGTCCACACATTCCATTGCTCTAACTTCTGAACCTAAGTTCAAAACAGCTACAGAGAGCATCTGAACAGCCTCAAGTGTCCAAAATCATTACTGAGGGCACTGCAAGTCTGCTGTAGTCTTACCTCAGCCGGCCACTCGAATTTGAGGGAGACAGGCTCACTGTGAACAAATCCCTCTCACTAATCTTCCAAAGATCCACACATGAGAGGGAACTGTTTAGAAATGATCATGACAGATGCTCCACAACACTCTCAGCTGTGGACCTGCTGTCCACGCTCTGAGGCAACCAGCTGAGCTGGGCACTCCTTTGAGGAAGGAGCACCTTTCCACTGCCCTTGATGGATGTCAGCAAAGCTGCTGGAAGGAAAAAGCCTGTCTCCAATTGTTATCAACAGTCTTTACACCAAGACAGGGTGGAAATTTGGGACTTCACTATTCACTAGAAGTCTAAAGGAGAAAGTTGTTCCTTCTTCATTATCAACCTGACAAACACGTGCACACCAAGCCACCTTTTGGGAAGTAAAAAACCTCCCAACATCCAGTGAAGAGATCTGCCATCTTATTTTCAGGGCTTCTTTTTTCACACAGACTTTTCTTTATCCCTCAACTGTCCCACCAAGGACAATTCTGTAACTAAAGAACAAATAACAAAACCTTTGCTTCAAGGCTCATAAAGCATTGGCCAAGTTTCAACACCAGACTGAACTGTCATCGCTGAGATACTGGATGCCAAATTCCCCCCACCCCTCACGTGCAGCCTAAGCAAAACACTCTGCCTGGCCAGGGAGGGGCAGGTTTCTGTTGAGGGCTTAGAAAGTGGAGTTCTGCTCCCAGTCTGCTCTGAAGGCAGTCAAGCCTGGCACAGCCAGAGGCAGCACCAGGCACTGCCACCCCTGGGGTGGCACTGAGCAGCACAAGTATGGTGGTACATGAGCAAAGACAGTGGACAGCACCACCAAACACAACTCACCATGTCCCATAGTGACCCCAGCAGACTGGAGTTACAGACCCAGGAGGGGATGTTCAACCAGGGTAAATGAACCATTGGAAACTTAGTTTGACCATGTCCCACAGTCCTATGTCCAGTGTCACCAGAAGCCAAACAGCTACTTCAGGATGGTTCTCACCCATGACTGCTTTCCAACTAATCCAGACCCAGGTCTAATCACAGTCAGTTCCTTGAAAAAAAAAATCTACTTAAAGCAAAAAATATTTATTTTTAAAGTATGATATGAAGAGGCAGAAGAGGCTTTCAGCAACCAAAGCACAGGTACCCTACATTCTTGCCTGCAATTTCCATGCACCAAGGAGTCAGCCATCCATGCTGAGTACCCAGGGGCAGAGAGATCCACTGACTCCTGCAAGCTAGAAGCCCAATTCAGGCAGGGACAAATCTTGAGGAGGCAAGCTCCAAAACTGGGCTTTTAGTTCTGCCTAACAATTTCCTTTAACCAAGACATTAAAAAGCAGGCACAGAATTCTCATGTAACACTCTGTGGCTCCTTGAGGAGACACTTAGCTCAGGGAACAATAACAACGTCATGGTCTCTGCCTATCAAAATACACTTGCATCAGAGTCAGCTTCAACTCCACTGTTTACATGCCACTGCAATTAAACACAGTTGTTTCCTACCCAGTCAGGGTAAAGAAATTACACATAATGTTTGGTTCTGCCTTGATCTGTAATTGCCCCACAGACACACAAATCCCCTGTGGCAAAAAGTCTTGGAGGCTGCTTTGGTGCCATCCAAAAAAGCACAGCTACCTCACACAGCAGTGGCACACAGGCTGGAGATTTGTATTCCCAAGTTTGCTCCTCTCTCTGGAAGGGGCAGGCTTTACACTCTACACAGTACAATACCAGAAAACACACTGTCCCTGCTCAACTAGTATCAGTCCTACTAGGAAAGGACCCCCAGGGAAGCTCCCTCGCTGGAAACCAGGCACTGGGCCTCACAAGTGTTGGACAAGCTTAGGCACAGAGAAAGACCTCAGTGCAGGCAGAAATGTCCACATTGTCCATCACTTACTGCTCACAGCAATGACTTACCAAAGCCCTGGTATGTGAATCACCTTCCCATGACACCCTGCAAAAACCCATCTCTTTTCCTTAAGTCAGACCAGTTGGCCCACATGTGACAAGCTGCTTTGGACAAAAAGTGTCACATCTGTTTGTTCCTCACCTCAAACTGCTACCAAACCCTGTTACATCCCAGGCTGATCTCCAACACATCAGGGCCAGCCAGGGACTACTGGAGCTCTTGAGATAATGGTTTGGTTATAAATTGGAGTTGCCAGATTTGTGCAGCAGGCAAGAACCCATGTTATCAGTTAGAAAAGCAACACCACATCTCCAGCAGTAAGTGGTCAGTGTTTGCATGACTGAGCTTAAATCCCCCAAGCACTCAGGTCATTTGTTGACTGTGTTCAGAAAGAGGCAAGGCTCAGTTCAGTGTGTCCAACAGGCTGCTGTGCAGCTGGTGTATAAACCACTCCCAACACAAGACCCAAGTCCTGTCAAGGATGTGCATACACCATCATTGCTATTTCCTCAGGCTGGCTGCTCCCTTCCAGTCTATGCCACAAGAATGATGCTCAATCTCATTCCTCTGACAGTGTTCAGCAGCCAGTTCCTACCAGGGAAAGTGCCTCTGACGAGTTGGACAGGATTGATCCCACCCAGCCCAGGTAATTCTTGAGCAGCACATCCAGTGTCCCAGACCTTCAGCTCAGTCTGGCCAAATGAATGCTGTTGTAAAAAGCCAGCTTTTCCTCTGTGTGCTTCCCTTCAAAAAGGGCTTTGGAAATTGCCTTCTGCAATTCTGCTTTTCTAACAACACTTACCTTGTCTCCTTCCTCAATCTCACAGATTTTCTCCAGTGTTGAAGGGTTGTAGGTGGGGAACTTCTTTCCACTTGTAGACTCGTGCCATTCATTGTTAATAAATATCTGAAGAGAAAGCAAGGGAAGTGGGATGGGCAGGAGAAAGAAAACACTGGTGTAGACAAAAAAACCACAAGTGCTTCTCAAAGGTCCCAAGGCTCTTCAATCTCCAGATTGTCAAGTGTTCTCAATCTCTCTCCCGGGGAGACTGGGATACAGAAGCATCTATCCCAACTTTATGTGGCCAGTTGGTTTGGAACAAGAGGAAGGCAGAGGATGGGGCTCCCACAACACACCACCATGAGTTGGCAACGAGAACCAGGCAGTTTTTGAAACACATCTCCATGGGAACAGCAAGCAGACACCCAGAGAAACTTGCATGGTTCTAGCCAAAGGAGCCCCCTGTGCAGTGACATGAGCAATATTCCCTGGCTGTTTGTATCCTGCCCTGGGCTACTTCCACATCTTGGTCCCCCTGGAGCAGGGTGGGGACTGGCTCAGTTCTACCCCACCATGCCTTGTCACAGGCTGGATCGAGCCTCCCACGTCACTTGGAGTCATCTGTGACAAGATTTAAGTGTTTCAAAATATTGCATTTCCAGAGCAAGAACAAACAGTCCCAGCATTGCGTAACTGAAAATGCATTAAATACTGGAGTGTTGTTACTCACTGTAAACAGAGCATGAATACCTATATACAATTAATTGATTCAACATGCATCTTATCCATGCTGTGATCTAATTTGGCAGTGTTATATTTTATAAATATACTTCAAGTAAGATTAGATGAAGTAATCTTTATTAGTAGCCTGCTAGTGGCTGTAAGCTAGTACTTTTATTTGGAAGTCATCCACATTCGCAATCTTGTTTATGAGTCTCTACACACCACCAGGAGATTAATGTTGCATCTCTTGTATTTGGAATTCCCACTGCTTTGGGTCATAATTTTCTTTCAGGAAAAATAAACTGCCCAAAGAAAGGGCTTTTTTCTTACTATTTCTGCATAAAGCATCCAACTGTAACCGGTGTAGAAACTGCCCTGTTGGACCCACCTGTTTCATACAGGCCGAGGAAAAAGAACATCTTGCCAAAAATGTTGCCAAGGGAAGTCTCAAGAAAAGAAAATGTTAAAAGTATTAACTCCTGTTTAAGACACCAATGCTCCAGAACTACCTGTTATCCAAGTGCTACGTTTTAACATTTACATACTTTAAATTCAGTTTTTCTTTGTTTCGCTAATGAAGAAAAGCCACATTATAAACACAGGAGATACAACAGGAACTGTAAAATTACAGCATCAGGTATATGCTCACAAACTGAGGATTGGGGAAGGAAACTGTTTTTCCTCGGCATTCAACATGATTTCTATGGGAAAATGCTGTTCCTACAAGTAATAAAACACGACAGTGACAGCATCAGGCTGTTTCAAATGTAATATATACACTGGCATCATTCTGGGAATTGCACCACATACCCCAAGTCCTTGGTGCCAGGAGCTGGAATCAAATGCAATAATATCTCAGCCATTCATGCTGCATACCCAGGATTTGAGACAGGGGATTGTGGACAGATCACTTCCATCACACATCCATGACAAGCACTAAGCTACTCTATAAGTAAGATCTTTGTTAAAGATTTTCTTTCCCCTCTCCCCAACCCTGTAACTGGTAGAACCCAAAATAAAAATCTCCTCTAAGCAGAGGAAAATGCACTGTCAGCTGTAAACATCTGGTGGAACTCAGAGCTTGCACAAAACCCCTCGAAGTCTTATGAAAATTGACTGCTGCTCATTATTTTCCTCAGATGCACCAGGAGCATCAGACCAAATATCAAACTCCCACTTTTAATTTACATTGGTTTCCACTTTTAAGAGACTACCTTGATACTTCCAGCGCACAGAGTCTCTGGCAGGACTCTGGTGAATAAACTGCATGTTTTAAAACATACCCGGCTGCAGGATAAGATCCCTAAGGAGTGTTTAAAAGTGTTCACAACAATAAAAATAACAAAAACCAGAACATTTGGATGTTTGAGAAGAACTCGAATGGCCGTGTCCATTTTGGACGGCAGGAAGGAGCTGTTTGTGCAGCATTACGCCATTCTGCAATCAGCAGCTGCAGATCCAATTTGCTGCTAAATGACAAGTTTATCTCACAAATAAAGAGTAGATAAATTTGGGATGTTAAAAATTAATCTATTCCAGAGATTACCACTAATTGCTAATCTGTTTCAGTACTTTGGATGCATAATTCAAATCAACACCTCACCAGATAAGCTGTCGCTGTTTACTCCTTCTCGCTGCGAGGGAACAAACTTCAAATTCTGCTTATTTTTTAACACTTCACACAAAAAACGCAGGAGTAACACACTCCTTCAGCCCCTCCAGCCCCTTTAGCCCAGCCACAAGGTTGGAATTATGGCAGCTGAGGCTCTTTAGCAGCATAACCAGCCGGGACATTTTCCCCACTGCGCAAGGCAGCGGGTCAGGCTGTTGTGGAGCACAAAGCGCCCGGGCTATGGCAGAGCCAGGGCTGCAATGGGAGCAGGGATTTCTGCAGCCACGCTCAGCTCCACGCCAGCCTCTCCTCCGAGGGACGGAGTCACCAAGCTCAGGTTGAGCCTTTGGTTTAACCCAAAGGGTCAGCAGAGACTGCTTAAGGGGAAGGTCAAGGGTTTGTGCGGGCTGGATGTGGGGCTGCTCATCGCACAGGGAGGCCATGGAGGAGCTCTTGGGACAGAGGGAGAGCCACCAACAAGACTCACACGGACACCCCGTCTAGAGCTGCGGGATGGCTCCAATCCCACGGCACAGCCCTTCCACCAGGCCCAGTCCTGCTGGGTGCCAGCCCCTCTCCACAGAGCCCGAACCACTGGGCCCTGTTCTTGCAGGGCAGCAGCACACCAGGCCAAGGACAGCTGGACACCAGTGGGACAAGCGGCTTCCCCAGGGATAATCCCCATCCTGGCCCTGGCCGGGCCCAGCCCCGTCCACAGCGGGTTGTGCTGAGCTCTCACTGAGCTGGGGTTCTCACTGAGGGCTGGGAGGGGAGATGGCGGCGGGTACCACCACAGCCTCCACGGGGGCATTTGATTTAAAAAGAAAAAAGCCCAAAAAGTTAGTTTTGGGGCAACTGCTGCGCCATCAACAGCACCACCGTCATCTTCTCAACCCCAAATCCCCACACACCTGCAGCCTCAGGCAGCAGCAGAAGTAAAAGAAGTCAAGAAAAACACCACCGAGGGTGAAAAATCCGCGTTAAAAAAAACCCTAACACCTCGCCAGCGCCCTGACTCCACCGAGCATCGAGCGAAGCGCGCCTGCCGCCCACCTCCCCGCGGCCCGCTCACCTTGGTGTACTTCACCTCCAGGCTGCGCAGGGGCCGCGGGAGGAGCGGGGCCGGCGGGGCGGGAGACTGCGGCGCTTTCCTGTCGGGCTGCCCGTTCTCCACGGTGCCGTTGAGGGCGGCCATGGCCGCGCCGTCGAGCCCCGCGCAGTCGAAGCCCGCACTGCCTTCTGCCCGCTGACAGCGCCGCCGCCGACTTAAGAGCGCCGCGCGCGC
>JAWWMO010000019.1:3304240-3321019 GCA_035047845.1 Dendrocincla fuliginosa
CAGGGGGTACCTCAGGGACAGGGACAGGGGGCACCTCAGGGACAGGGACAGGGGGCACCTCCGGGACAGGGGGCACCTCCGGGACAGGGGTGGGGGCACCTCAGGGACAGGGGTGGGGGTACCTGAGGGACAGGGACAGGGGGTACCTCAGGGACAGGGGTGGGGGCACCTTAGGGACAGGGACAGGGGGCACCTCAGGGACAGGGGTGGGGGTACCTTAGGGACAGGGACAGGGGGTACCTGAGGGACAGGGGTGGGGGCACCCTCAGGGACAGGGACAGGGACAGGGGATGCCTCAGGGAGAGGGACAGGGGGTACCTTAGGGACAGGGGGTACCTCAGGGACAGGGAGAGGGGGTACCTCAGGGGCAGGGGGCACCTCAGGGACAGGGGGTACCTCAGGGACAGGGACAGGGGGCACCTCAGGGACAGGGACAGGGGGCACCTCAGGGACAGGGGGCACCTCAGGGACAGGGGTGGGGGTACCCTCAGGGACACAGGGTGGGCACCTCAGTGACACGGGGGGTACCTCAGACACAGGGGGCATCTGAGAAGGTCTGAAAGGGTCCAAAAGGGTCTTAAAGGGTCCCAAAGGGCTCCCCTCAGGGACACAGAGCGTCCGAAAGGGCCCCAAAGGGTCCCCTGAGGGTCCCAAAGGGCTACCAAAAGGTCACAAGGGGCTTCCAAAGGGCTTCCCTCAGAGTTCCAAAGGGCTCTGCAAGGGTCCCAAAGGGCTCCCCTCAGGGACCCCAGGGGCTCCAAAGGGTCCCAAAGGGTTCCCTTCAGGGTCCCAAAGTGTCCCTCAGGATCCAGAAGGGGTGTCAGTGTCCCCCATCACCATGCTCAGAGTTCCAAAGGTCCCTCAGGGCTGTCAATGGCTCCCACACCACCACATGCAGCATGGGATCCCTGAGGGTCTCAAAAGTCTCCCCTCCAGGTTCCAAAGGGCTCCCAAAGGGCTTCCAAAGGGTCCAAAAGGGCTCCCCTCAGGGTCCCAAAGTCCAAAAGGGCTCCCCTTAGGGGCTCAAAGGGCTCCCCTCAGAGTCCCAAAGGGTTCCCACACTGCCATATGCGGGGTCTCTCCGGGTCCAAAAGGACTCCCCTCAGAGTTCCAAAGGGTCCCTCAGGGCTGTCAATGGTTCCCACACTGCCATGTGCGAGATCCCTCAGGGTTCCAAAGTGCTCCCAAAGAGCTTCCAAAGGGCTCCTCTCAGAGCCCCAAAGGGCTCCCCCACCACCATGTGTGGGGTCTCTCAGGGTCCCTCAGGGCTATCAATGGTTCCCACACCGCCACGTGCTGGGTACCTCAGGGTCTCAAAGGACTCCCCTCAGGGCTCCCCTCAGGGTCCCAAAGGGTCCCTCAGGGCTGTCAATGGCTTCCATGCCACTGTGAGCATGGTCCCTCAGGGTCCCAAAGGATTCCCCAAGGGGCTCCCCCACAGGGCTCCCCAAAGAGCTCCCTCAGGACTCCCACAGGGCTCTCTTTGGGGAGCAGAGCAGCCACCATGGCTTCTCCCAAAGGGTGGCACCGGGATGGGTGTGTGAGGATGTGCCTTCTGCTGCCTTTGCATCCCACCCGAACCCACCCAGAAGTCAGTCATGGGAAGACCCTTGTAGGGTCTCCACGGGAATACTGACACTCTTCCCAGGCATGGCGTTGGACTGTCCAGTCAGTTCTCCCCTAACTTGTCGCATTACACCTTCTACCTCCAGCAACAAGGGTCTTTCTCTGCTCTTCCAGGTGCCTCAGCATCTTCACCCCAACTTGCTACACCCCATCCTTCACACAGTGCCTCTGGAGAGCTTTCCAGGACCAAGAGCAAGAGAAGATTGTTACATCAAATGTCTGACGTGCATCTGACAGCAACTCCTCCGCATCCTGCGTGTGTACAGGGGTCTGGGACCAGTTTGACCCCCCCAGTCTGACTACCCCAGTCAGAGGACTTCAGCGTGCCAGGGCAGGACCAGGCCCTTCCACTGGAACGTCTTGCGCTGATAACCAACATATTTGTGTCCCACACAGTCGATCTCCAGCGTGGTGCTCATAGTAGCGTTCTTGGAACGTCGAGAAAGATGCTGTCTTTCGAGAAGTCCTACAGGATATGGAACATGTCTAAAGTGACAGATCTAGGCTCTGAGCCTGAACAAGTTCATTATGCATTGCTTAACTTCATTCTGAATGAAATATGTGTAAGTCTCTGCAGGCTGGGGGCCAGGACTCTAGGAGCACCCTTACACCCCCACACACATGGAAGATAATACAACATATTTTCCATAATACAAGTGGCAAGATGCCAGAAGTTATCTTCCAAAATGTTTCACAGAATCTGTAATCCCCAGCAATAGTCAGCACTTTGCTGTTAGAATGCTTAAAGAGACTCAGTGCTTCCAAAGGCAGATAGCTCGTGATATCACAGTGGCGTAGAGCTAGTGCTGATTCAGAAGGGAAAGTACCTTGATGAATCAAAGCCCGCTCCCTGCAGCTTGCACAATATCCTCGGAGGTCGTCTGCCCAGGTGAAAATCTATCTCATGGTGATTGGTGCAGTTCTTGTCTAAGCTGTCCGGTTTTTACTGTCCCGTTGCTATTTCCCACAAAAGCATCAAAGAATCCCTTAAATAAATCCCAACATATTCCCAGTCCCAGTGAAAAGGGGTTTGGATCCAAGCTATCCTGACATGTCATCTACGAAACGACAAGGTGACTGATAGGATGAGCAAGTTGAAGTCTGAAATGGAAAATATTTCTGTTATCTCTGGAAAAGACTGGTGGCCACTAATCCATTTTAGGGCCAGTGACATGGATTGGCAACAGGACTTGTTTGGGCCTCTAGTAATTCACCATTTTTGTTTTTACCAGAATGTATTGCAACCCTTTTGGCAATAATTTGATAGTTCAAAGGAGCAAATCATTAGAGAGGTGACACATTATCAATAGAATTTATCCATTTCTATTTGTGTTTTGCCCACAGAAACACTCAGCTGAAGTGGAAAATACTCTTGCAATTAGAGGACAAAATATCTGGATGAGGAGAAGGATGAATAAGAAGTTCCAGGACAAGCAGTGTCTAAAGAGTCATTCCAGTGGGCTGTCTCATGTGAGATGACCTTGTCTCTTATCTCTCATGAGCAAGATTTTATACAGGACATTCCTGGGAAAATAATTGCTTCTTTGAGTCAATATTGGTACAGTGTGAGATACATGTTAGGCAGAAATTTCACATGCAGAGTTTGGGGATGTCTAAGACCTTTAAAAGGTTGTCTGAAGTGAACGAATGGTGAGTCAGTGACACATCAATGAGCTGAAATAATGGACTTTACTGATATACTGATATAGCTGTGTGCAATGCTTCCTCCAGTAACAAGGGGAGTAGTGAAATGTTCCACTATCAAAGACTTTTGTGGACACTGACCAGTCCCTTGCTGGGCAAACTCAATCCTACCATAAACAGGAACTCCACCAGCCCCAGGAGAGATGTGTGTTTTGTCACTGCTGCTCTTAGCAGATCCACAAAGGTGGAAACACTGGCATCTCCACACTGCTGAGGGGGAGATGCCCTAAAAGCAACGACAGAGTCCAAATCAGAACAGATGCAAGATGTTTTACGTTCATTCCCATGCTCCGGGGCACCATGCCACCACTCTGACAGAAGCACTGAAAAAATGGGGTTTACCAACATTTGTAACAGTTAATAAATATTTCAGAAACAAATGCAAGAGGAAAAGGACCCGTTGATGAAAGGTCACATTACTACTGAGTCACGCCGTTGTGTTCTCCTGATGCAGAGATCTCTGCAATGTGTGTCCTTAGCCTGCTGAAGTGATGGCTGTGAATTCCTTGGAGCTGTGCTGCTCTGCAGAGCTGTATCTCTCAGGAAGTCTCCAGACTGAGTAGACCAGGTGCTCTCTTCCAGCCAGAACAAAGATTGCCTTCCCTCTGTTGGGTCAGGCATGTACACTCCTAAATCTGCCACCATTAATGAGACCTGACCACAGTTCCCTGTGCTGGTCAGTCTCTCTGAGCCAAGGGCAATTACAGGACATGATCTTGCATCTGAGAGCTACTCTACAAGCTGATCAGTTGATATTTCAATGATTTTTTTGCATCTAGACCTCAACCTGTGCTCCCGGTTGACCAGCAGTCCCTTTGCTGTGCAGAGCAGTTAACCTGGCACAGACCCAAAGTTTATCCTGCTTATTTCCCACATACCCCGAAGCCCATGCACACACAAACATAAATACGTGTGTGAAACAATATACTCTGAAAGGCTACTGAGGCTGTGCACTCCAGCATTCAACAGCCCAGCGTGTCCAGAGTTAGCCTGGCTTTCCTCATCCAGATGAACAGTAATTGAGTTATCCACACCCTTTTCCTACAGGCATCCCCCTCACCCTGCATTGGCAATGGCTGCTGCTCCTCGGGGAGCAGCTCCCCCCATGATTTATTCTCCTCTTGTTTAATGTGCAGCAATGGGGCTTTTTACTGCCCGTTATTCAAACTGTGCTTTGGGCACAAAATTATTCATTTCCATATGGTTTTTCCATGGTGCTCGTGACAGCAGTGTCTGAGGGTTTCACATGCACCATTTCCTTCTCCAGTAACTTTGAGAGGATGCTGACCCTGTATTATCAGTGAGGAAAGAAGGCAGGCGGCGATGAATTAAAAAGGGTCTTCAGAATTCTGGATTCTCGTTGTGAGTCCCCTACAGCCTGAGGACTGTGATGACAGACATTCAGAGCTCGGCTCCCACTGAGCTCAGCTCCAGCACTCACTGCTCAACAAGCTCATCCTAAAGATCTCCCACCTAAAAACACCCAGGCAAGGCAGAACATGCAGGTAAGTGGGCACTGCTGCCCAGCGACTTTAATCTGGGAATGTTCTAAATTTTCTAAATAAGTTTGGTATTCCTGTAACTTTGTTTTCTGTGCGTAGTTTTCTCGGGTTTGAGTTCATTTTTTGAAGCAAACTTAAAATTCATAAATTTCATCACTGTTGAGCAAATTTTCCACGGTATGGGCTGGCAGCAGGATGGCTTGTTTTGAATTGGGATATGATTGGCATTTTGCAGGCTCCCTGGTAGCAGTAGTGACTGTTTAATTGATATGGGCTGGCCATGTAAAGGCACTGAGACATGGTTTGCCAGCCTGTTTTTGTTTGCTTTGTTTTTCCAATATTTTCTGGCTGCAAAAGAGTGATAACTGAATTGCTGCCTTCAGTTGTGAAAGACATCTCACCAAATTAATGAAACACTGCCATTCTATAGCACGACAAGTTCTACTCGGTTTATCAAAGTATTCACATGCAATTTCCAAAGGATTTGAGTTCAGGGAGGTGCCTTAAAAAATCTAAATCAAAATAAAAAACTCAGACTGTCCTGAGGACACTTTGGAATTTTTATGTATTACATAAGGGGTTTTTTTTAGTCAATCCAACCTTACTTGGGCTGTTCTGATGTCTGCAATCCCTCTCCACTGATACTACTGGAGAAGAGTTGTATGTATTGAATGTATCTTGGAGTTTGAAGCAGCCTTACCCCATGAAGTCAGCACTCTCCAGGTATTTGTATTGCCCTGTGGGTTAAAGCTTCCATTTTAACACATCTGAGGATGAAAAGTTTCTTTTCCTGTTCCTCTCCACCTCCACGAATCCTGTCAGTAAAGGTGAAGAGAAGCGATGTGAGACACTCTGAGGTGCT
The DNA here is from genome assembly GCA_035047845.1 of Dendrocincla fuliginosa. Classification (NCBI taxonomy): domain Eukaryota; kingdom Metazoa; phylum Chordata; class Aves; order Passeriformes; family Dendrocolaptidae; genus Dendrocincla; species Dendrocincla fuliginosa. The sequence continues at coordinate 3,309,935 of JAWWMO010000019.1, forward strand.
GTTTGTGCAAACATTTGTAATCCTAAACATGACCTCATGATGCAAACCAGGACTTTGGCGGCTCGAGACAAAACACAGCCTTTTGATGCATTGCACTGTAATTACTTCATGAAGCAAAATCCTCAGTCAAATTAATTTTCTTCATGCATGTCATAGGTATTAAACTGTGACTGTACACAAGGACTGGTCTTTCCTTTAGCTTGCCTGGCTCCAAAAGTAAATTGGAAAAGTAAGTGGCAAGGAAATAACAAACAGCTGAATGTTTTGAAGCCTTTTGTATTAAAACAACATCTATTTCCTCTTGCCTTCACTTCTCCCTGCCAGGCCAAGCTTTGGAAGACGAGGAGAGTGGGAGCAGGAACAGAAGCAAGTGTATGATAACCTACTAAGATAGTGTCTGTGGTGTGAAGTTCAAGGACCTGTTTCCTTACAAACCACTCAGTGTGTCTGGCACCAGGGAGCTGATGGGAACCACTCCCTGCACTGATCTGGCGATGCAGACCTGAGGATTATTTGCCTACAAACAGCTATTGTTTGCAGGATTGGCAAATGAAAAAATACCAAATATGTTTGTTTTTTCCACAGATCATGTTGCTTCCCACTTTCTCTTGATAAGAGGCATCTGGGGCCAGTGCCCAGGTTTCGGAAGTGGTGGTTGTTTAGGCAGGAGCAGAGGAGCCTAAAATGTGCTTTCTTCTTCTGCTCCTTCTCCCTGTCTCTTTGCTCTCACTCATCCTCACATCTGTTCTGGGCCCAATGCCCAACAGTCCTGCATTAACGCCTCAGTACACACAGGCTCGCACAGCTGAACCGTTTGCAATGCAACGTACCCGGTGCCGTCATGTCCTCCCAAATCAAGCCCCGGCAAACGATTTCTGTTTACGGGAAGAGCCGCTTGCCTTCATAATGCTCCTTGTGAGCTGTGCCCACTGACTCGAGCCACTCCACGTCTTCCCAGAGAAATGGTTTCGCAGGGCGCAGTCACGAATCTGGAAAATACAGGACAGAACAGGTAAACATCCTTAAAGACGATCCTGTCTCAGACCTTGATCCTGCAAACCCGCACGGGCTTAATGTTAAGCATATGAGCAGTCCCAGATGACTTCAGCAGCGCTACGCACATGCTCACAGTGCAGAGCGCTTGCCAGATCAGTGTCTTTATGCCTAATTGCAAAATAAAAGGCAAGTCTCCCAGTTCTATCAACTGTAATGAATTGCTATTAACAGCACAATTTAAAATAGCCGTGGGGCAGATCCCTGGCAGACCCACTGGGGATAAAGCGATGCGGACTTGTTGCAACAGAACCTGGAAATACTTTTGCTTGGATAAAGCGCTGTGCCAGTTATATGAAACGCTGACACTGTGATGAGATTGTTTTTGTAGGCTTTGACCTGTGCAAGGCGCTTTTTTTTGTGGTTATTCTTTGCACAATTCCTCTCTTTTCCACCTTTTGGGTTGAATTCTGCTGTTTGAACCAGGAGCTGGTAAACTGCTCTGCTTGGGGGTACTTCCTATAAGGATTTGGTGATGTTCCAGCGTCCAAAAGCACCTTTGCAAGCCACAGCGGGGAAAAACCCAAACCACGGCCCCTGTCCATCAGGCTTTTTGGCACTAGGTCGGCACCCACGACCCCGGGCTGCGTTCGGGGTCCCATCCGTGTCCCCTTTGGTGAGGGGCTGGGCAGCACAATAGGCGACATTGTGTCCCGTCGCTTCCACTAACGGCGAGACGGGGGACAGGCGAACCGGGGGCACGGAGAGCAAAACCCACCCGTGCCTGTTAATGAAGGGGCAGCCGCGGGCCCTCATTAGGAGCCCGGCACGGCCCGCCGGTGCCGGGGCCGGGCGCGGAAGGTGGCGCGGCCCCTCCGGGATGGCGTTTGCACCTGGGGCTGCCGCGCTTTAATGGACTTTAACACATGCAAACAAGAGCTTTTGTGTGCGGGCACAAAGGCTGCCCCGGCGCGGGGTTCTCCCCAACACTGCCGCATTGTTTCCCCTCCGCTGCTTCTTGTCACCCTCCTTGTCAGAGTTTAATGAGGACAACGAGGTTTCGCAGGCTCATTTCGCACTTCAGCAACTTTCTAACACTTCCCTAACGAGGGAGAAGGGGCCGGAGCGATCGGGGGCTCAGGGGAGAAGCCTCCCCGGCAGAGACCCGCAGCCCGGGGGTCGGGGCAGGTGCGCCCGGGGCCGAGCCGGGATGCGGGGGCTCAGCCCCTCCTAGCCCATCTACGGCACCTCGACGTGGCTCCACTAAAAAAAACCCTAAAACGATTAACCTCGCCGGGTTTAAGCTCGGCCGGGAGGGCAGGGGTGCCCCCCGTGTGCCGCAGGAGCAGCGATGCTGCGGGGAGGCGGTGGCCGCTGGGACCGCGCTGGGCAGCGGTGGGGACCGGCCCCGTGGCTCGCAGCGAGGCGCTTCCCCGCAGCAGGCAGCGTTCCCCGGAGCAGGTAGTTTTCCTGGGAGCAGGTAGTTTTCCCGGGAGCAGGCAGCATTCCCCGGAGAAGGTAGTTTTCCCCGGAGCAGGCAGCATTCCCCGGGCTCTCCGGGCCGGAGATCCGCCGTTTTCTCACCTCCCGCCGTCCCCGCCGAAGCCGAGCATCCCTGCCAGAGAGGAGGAGGAGGGAGCGGGGAGGATGCTCGGCTCCTGTTCCCCATCCCGGGGCAGTTTCTCCCCACCCCGACCGCGCGTTCTCCTGGCCCGGCTCGGCGCGTTGCGGGGAGCGGCGGGCGGGGGATGCCGAGCGGGCTCGGTAAAGCTCCCCAGACTCCGCTTTTGCACCGTTCAAAGCCCTCAAGGTGCTGTAACCGCTTTGGGCTTTAGGGGAGCGGCCGCCCCTGCCGAAACGCAGCCATCTGCCCCGGGCTGGCTTTATTTCCCCCTCTCCAGCCAGCCCGCGGTCCCAGGCACACCGGAGCTGCGGTTTTCGGTGTTTTAGAGGGAGATTTCGGGGAGGATTTGCCTTTAGCCTTTGCAAATCCTCGTCTCTGCCTCCTGTTCCCACGACCGAAGTCTCCCCTCCACTTTTTTTCTTACTCCCCTCTTCTGTGCGTGTGAGAAATCTGGAAAACTCAAGAAGTCGTTTAATGCAAAGGGATTTTAAAACACAAAAGTATGTGGTGAAAGAGAAAAAAACCCCAAAAAACAACACCCCAACCGCTTAATTAGATACTTACCGAAGGAGCCATTAGAGCCTGCTGGTTTATAAGTTCTCTGGCCACAAAGAAATTCAGTAATTACTAATTTTTTCCTCCCTTACAATGGGATGGGTTAAGGACGGAGTGTGATAAACTTAACTCTGTTCCCGTTTTTTTTGCAGATTAGCCTTTGGCATTCGCTGGTAAATACCAAGTGAATAGAGACTGTGTGACCACAGTCCCTTGAATTAGGGACAAACATTTCCTCTGTGCATTTTAAATAATGCTACTGCCAAATATTTTGTTACCAGAGATCATTATCCTTTTGAATGAAAACTCGAGGAGGAAAGGCATTGGTTTTGTCTTTGCTGGTGTGGAGCAGACTATATGATATCTAGAACAGCAACAAGCTTTCACAAATTGCTATATGATTTCTACTGCCAGGTTCTGTGATATTGGATACGACATAAAAATAAAAAAGCCGGGCAGATAGACACAGAAACTCACAGAAACCACCTGTATATTCTGTTTCAAAGGAAAATCTCAGCTATTGTCTTACTGGCTCTGGTTCTGTTAGGCCTTGGATCTGCTTAATCTTTAAAGCTATTCAAACCAATTCAATGATACAAGGCAGGTCTTCTATAATTAATCCGGATTCTTGAATTTTGATACAAACTTTTATGTAACCGAGAAGTTTCTCCCTTTTCCTTGCAAAGACACTAAATAGACACCAAGTCCTTCTGTCATGAGTGCTACCATGAACAAAGTTAAAAGGAACAAACCTGGAAATCTTCCCTTTGCGAGGAAGAAAGGGATGCAAACATAAAGTCATGGGAGAGCTGGTACTGGTGCCTGGACAGAGACCAAGGTTTAAAGTGGCCCCCATGCTACAAACCACAGGAACAGGGACACAGAAATAAATGGTGGTTTGTCCCAGGCAAAGCTCCTGCAGGATGTTAATTTGTCTGTTTATCTGAACCTCACAGGGACTCAGCACTGGCACTCAAAGGTCTCATTTGAACCTTTGGAAATGTTTGTTCTTTCACTGCTCCAGTCCAAAGAAAATGGAAATTATGCCATTGGGTATGGAAGAAGCCGTGACGTCCTCGCTGAGCCGCCAGTGTGGATGATGAAGCTTCAGCTGTGGTCTGCTCCTTCTCACGTTATGCAATTTTCTCGTGGTATTTGGCAGAACTGCTCCAGAATAGATACTTTGCAAAGCTGCACCCTGCTATGAGGCATTGCTGAAATCCACCAATGTATGACTCCCTTGTAGGAGTCAAAATTTTATCTGGGTTATGAGAAAACAAAGATTTATCTTGGGGTTTTATTTTTTTTTATTTGGGCTGTCTGGCCTGTGACTTCAGTGGAAAATCAAAACACTGAGAAAGTCTGTAGGTCTGGACCTGCTAAATAACTCATAGGTTGCAAATACAATTCCCACTCAGGCCACTGGTAAAACCCTCACAGAGCCAGCATGGACTCAGCTGGTGCCAGCAGCTCTTCAGGTTACCCCCCTGGCAGATCCACCAACAGGATCTGCTGTCTGACTCACCAGTTTTCCTTACCCTGTGGAGATTTTTCTTTTAATCATAGAAATGCAGCAAAAGAATCAAAACCTTTTGATTTGGAAATTGATATCTCTGGAAGTGAGGGTTTATACAGTGCAGTGTATGGAAAAGGACCCTCTGCCTTCAGGGGGTCTACCTGATGGGCCAAATAAGTTGGGTTTCCTGGATGTCCTACCCCTCATGCCAGGCAATATTCCACCTTGTACTCATTGAGGTGTAGCTCCAAACCACGTGCCCAGGATGCGAGCACTCCACGTCAGCCCTTCACCACTCACATCACCAGCCTCTCCAGAAAGGTGATGCCTAAGTCTTGTTCTCCAATCCCTACAGAGGCGTCACATCCTTAAGGTTGTCTAAAGCCTCCTTGGAGTGAGGCTGTTCATTCTAGGATGGGAAAAGAAGGAAAATACAGACCAGACTAGTTTCTCTGGTCCCCATGGAAGAGGGGAACCACCCAAAGTGCCCATGCAATGGCGCAGACAGGATGTTTTTTTGGGTGCCAGCAGCTCCCAATGCTGCTGCCGATCCCAATGCCAATGCCATTGGCTCTTGTCACAGCTGCTCAGTGCGCCGGCTGGGGAGGCCACTGCTGATAACACTCTCCAGGTGTTCAGCCCGAGAACAAAGGCCCTTTCAGTGGCTGCTGAGAAGGAAGAAGCCTCCTTGCTGGATGGAAAATGGCTTTCCTGCATGGCAATATTTGGTTACAGTACGATCTGTTACTTCAGAAGAAGCCCCGCACAAGGGAGGGTAATTTGACTCAGGCATGTAAAAAAGCACTGGGGGGGCTCTTGGCTCTTGTCTGCTCCTTCCTCTCCCCAAAGTACTGAAACAACATTGAGTTGTGATGTTTCATTTGAGCAAAGCAAACTTTGGGATCAGAATGTGCCTCATCTTGCTATGCCCATTGACATCAGGGTGAACTGGTGCATCATCCTGGAGGAACCAGGCTCCCTGCAGAGTCCCAGTCACTCACCTGGATGTTTAGCACCCAAAGCAGTGTCTTCTGAGCACAAAACTGAGCTGAGAAAAGCTGTGTGCTGGTGACAGCACAGTCCAGGGGCAGCTTTCCCTCAGTTCATGGACCAGAATTTCAGTGCTTGTGTTGGAACACCTTAATCAAATACTTTCACAGCAAAAACTCGCACTGTTGGCACAGGGACACCTGAAAGAGAATTTGGTCCTGTGCATGAGGGTGAGGAGGTGTATTTGGGTGTACTTCACAATGAGATTAGTCCTAGTCCATGCACTCTGTGTGTTCTGTCACTGGAGGGATTTCCATGAGGAAGGTTTTGTGTGTGTGACCACCAGCCACAGCCGTCTAGAGGTGGCGCATTCCCCCTTTCCCACACAGCCAGCTGCCAAGGGAAGGAGCATCCCCTGCACAAGCACTGCCCTCATGTTGTCCATAGATTATCAAAACCTGTGGTCCCAGCACCAGCTGAAGGCTTTCTGTGCCATCCTGCAGCCCTCACCATGGTTATAATCCCCATGAGATACTCCTAGAATGTTCCTTTATGATGGCTGCTCATTCTGCCCCTACATTACCCTGCACACTCTAAGCTGTTCTTCACATGGCAGAGAGATGGTGCACTCTGATATGTAGGAGGTGACTTACCTAAATTATTTTCCCCACTTCCTTCAGGTAGAAGTGAGGAGGACAATCCAAGCAAACTTCCCACACTGGGGAGGCTTTTCCCATCTCTGAAAGAGAAACAGAGGGATGCTGTGCTCGCCCCAAACGCGTGTGCTTAATGGAAGAGCAAGGACATGAAACTTCTTTTAAAATACCTGCCATTCATACATACATTATCTGTACATAAAGCTGAACTTCTCATTTTAAGTAAGCAGAAGAGCAGTAGCTCAGAATTTGCACTTTTCAATCAAGCAGTACTATTTCCTATAAAAGACAAGACTTCCCCAATTCTTCAAATGCACCAGCTAACATCTACACAAATACTGGGATTTGGCTGAGTACAGTTAAATATATTTGATTACTTCCCTTTTATCTAGTTCTAGGTTTACTGTACTTTTCCTTGGATGGCAAATAAGAAGCCCTTTTCTTCTAAGTGACAGCAGGGCAAAGAATCAGGTTGCTAATTTACCTGAGACCCAGGAGCGTGTAATGATAGATGTGTGCTGGAAACTACAGAGTGGGCTTTCTAATTTTGGGGGGAGGAGAGAAGGAAAGCGTGAGATTCGTTAATCTTTCAAATTGATGTTGCTTTTGCTGATGGACTTTCCTGGTTGTAATTACACACACGTCGGGAAACAAATGCAGTGAGGAGAAGAGCTGACAGGAAGCTGGAACGTAAGGAAATGTGCCATACAGGAAACAATTAAAATGGAAAATCACCATTCTCCAGGCAAACGAGGACACAACATGCTCGTGGGTACTCACAGGATCTCTCTCAAAGCCAAGGCCAGACTTACCTGCAGTGGTGTAAGCAGTGAGCACACACGTGGTCCAGGAGCAGTCAAACGAGCAGAAATCCCTGTGGGGATGTTCAGGGTTGGTCTCCAGACCAACAGGCCTGCAGGTCACCAGTGCTTCCAACAGCACGTGTCACCTGGTCTTCGCATGGAGCCTCTCTGTTGAAGGCTTCTCAGAGAGCTGTGAAGGAAAGGGGCAGGTGGGGAGGGAGGAGGGAGGAGGGCTGGCAGGCAGGAACTGAAGGGTTGCATCTATGGTTTAGGTTTGTTTCAAAATGGGTGTGTTTTCTGCCCAAGGGAAAACAAAACCCAGTGCTTGCCCACGTTCCCATGATGGCCAGATAAAACGGGCTAAAGCATGAGCAGCTTTGGGTGAAAAGACATTCTCTAGCTGGGAAAAGGAATCCGAGCCCAAGTTAAGTTTGCACTGGAGATCTGCCATTAGTCTGACTTCGGAAATGCTTATCTCCTCCTTTCCTGGAATTCCTTTGCCTTCTTCTGGAATCCTGTGGGCAGGTCAAGTCCAAGCCAGGCTTTCACTTGGAGAGGCACATTCACACCAGCCGGGAGAGCAGCAGTGCTGGAAGGTGAGGATGTCACACAACAGGCGAGTGCCAGGGACACTTCAGGTGAGCTGAAGCAAAATCATCTCATTTTAAAAAAAGATTTTAATATTCTAGTAAATGATACTTTCTTTTTGTTCCCAAGAATATTCAGCTTATTAGTTCTTCCCCAGCTCTACTTTAACTTGTTCAGATGTAAAGTCGGTTATACAGAAAAGCACAAAGATGCCATAATTTCCTGTAGGCATGTTTGTGTGTATTCTGCACTTCCAGCAGGCCCTAAAACATCTACAGGATCACCAAGCAAGCAGCTTTTGTCTGTCTTTGTTGTTCCATAGAAAAAAACATACCATGACTTTCAAGTAGAAAAAAAATTAGAGAAATAATAACATGACCCAACTGCGAAAATATTTTTTTTCATGAACTATACCAATGAATTGGAAATGCAAGTAGTAAAATGAATTGCCAAAAGTATCAAATATATGTTTTCAATAACTTTTTTTTTTGTTACCTAGTAAAATATTTTCCTGGAGAAGGGTTGTTAAACCCCTCGGTGCAATATAAAGGTGCAGTGATGTATTGTCTCAGAAGTGGTTTAATGGAGTTTTGGGGTTCCATTTTTTGTACATATTTTCAACACACGCGGTGCGTGATCAATTTGGATTTATAAAATGCTCTATATTTCTTTCTAAGCAATGATCTTAACTTTTAAAGAATGTTGCTTAGTTAGGAGAGCATGTGTGTGTGTTTGCATTTTGGCAAGGCAGCAAATCACATACGATATTTATGTCATTTGAGAAAAGTATTTTGTGTGGTTGCCAAAACCAGCCCTTTCTAAGAACCTAAAGGTATTTGATCTGCTCTAAACCACAGTTTTAGAGGAGGATTAGGTGTGCAGGAGCAGTGGGCAGAGGGAAGCTCTGTCCGCTCGCTGTGGTGTGAAAGGGCAGGATTTCAGATGAATGAGCCAGATCTTGTTTCAGCTCAACCTCTTTGACTTTTGGGAAAATCACTTTCAGACTTACCTGTGGCTTTGCTGCCAACGAGCTGGACTTTTGCAATGAGTTTAGTGGTCCAGGCTGGGTGGCACTGGGCAGAAGTCTGATCCCAGCTCTCCTGCCACAGCTCCTGTGAACAGCCCAGGGCGGTCAATTATTAAACGTGCAGAGCAAAGCTGGCCAAAGGCTGGTGTGCTGTGTCACACCAGCGATCCCCCCTCGGTAACTGACCCATTTCAGCTGTTTCACTGGGCAAAACCACCCAGCAGCTGAGTGGATGGGGATGGAGAAACATGGAGGAATTGGGATCATGATTTAGCTGTATCCGGACCAGGATCTGTGCCTGGACACCTGATATCAGCTGCTGTGATTCGTTCAGAAGGTGAAAGCCCAGTGCCCTGCTCACACCCCAGCTGGCCCTACAGACCCGCTGCACTGACATCGTTGTGCCAAATCCAATGATATAACCTTTCAGCCCGAGAATTTCTCCATTCCCCCTCCCTTCTTTTCTTGCTTTATCTCTTCTTTCTATCTTCAGCCTGTCAGGACTTTCACATACCTGCGGCTGACAGCTAAGAGATCAGGAACTTTGATGTTGTAAGGGATATTTTATCTCAGGTAATTCTCACCAATTCCTACCTTATTGTGTAGGATATCCAAGGACTCCGAGAGAGTGAGCAACGCCTTTGTCTGGTAAGATCAGAGCAATTTGCAAGCTTTTCTGGGAACAAGGTCCAATAAAGGGACTTTAGAGATATAATCTGTCAACCCCACTGAGCAGCGCTGTGACAGGAGCCTTTGGATTACTGACAGTTTAAGCATCGCCCAGGACAGAACCAGGCTGAGGGTTCAAGTTAGTTGCAGTAAGATTGTTTGCTGAGGAAGAAAAGTCTGTATACTCAAAGTCACCAAGTCTTCACCTGGTTTCTTCCTCAGACAAACAACTCACCCTGCAGGGAGCTGCTGTTTTTTGGTAGGAGTTTGGGGGGAAAAAACCCAAACACTCTTTGAGGTGCAACCTCTAATTCACAAAGTTGACCTGATTTTGTGGCTCTGACTTTGAAGAGTGACCCGGTGGAGCCAGTGCTGAGCCTGCAGCCACTGGGCAGGGGTGAACTGCCACCCCAGTGCCCCAGACTGGTGAGTTTGTCACCTGTGCTGTGTGGCTTTGGCATCACAGACAGCTGAGAGGACACACAAAGCCTCTTCTGCTGCCAGTCCTGTGGCAAGCACCACATGGGACTGCGGTAATGAGGGTTGTGGTGCTCTGAGCCCTGGTCCTTTAAACCTCCTCATTCCTCATGAGTCATGCCGAGCTGGCAGAGGTTTTACCTGGGACCAGCCATCCATCATCTCTTCAAGCAGCTGTGGTGTGGAGATCCCTAGAAAATGACTGATGGGAAATGCTCAGCAGTCTGTCCTCTATTGCCTTCACTACCCACGGGCTGGCTCACCTCACCAGGGTTTCACTGTCATGTTTCCTCACCATATTTGATTTTTGAGGAGTTTCCCCATTATTCAATGTATTTCTGAACTATTTTTATTCCCTCACTTGGCAAACATTTATTTGTTTTGCAAGGACACCAGTATCTTCTTTTTCAGCAAACACCCAGGCTTCACATCTTTATAAACATATGAACAAAAATCCCAGCTCACCTTCAGTGCCCACAGCTTGGTCTATCCCAGCTGTAGTTTTGGGGTAACACCTTTCTGCCAAGGCAAGTGATGGGCCTGGATCCTTCCACATCCATCTCCTTGTTTCCTTAGTCATCAAGCTGATCTTAATATGCACTCCTGGTAGGTGTTTAAGCTTCCGGAGTAATTGGTCTCTGCTGATCAATGATCAGATATGTCAGTGTCCAACCTACAATCAAGCCTTGGATTGCTCCCCAGGTTCCTTTTCTCTTGATGATCTCTCCAACTTTTCTCTCAAACCATCCTCCATGCCATATTTTCCACCCTCCTCAAGGATGTTGCTGTTCATCTGGCATTTTGAAGCCAACACTTTGTGACCTCGGGGTAGAAATCCTGTGGCTCAGTGGCAGCTCCCCAGAGTGAGGTGTAGCCCCAGCGCTGATGATACCAGCTGAGTGGTTTTGTTGGTTCCAAGAGAAATGCTGAGCCCTGGCCAAAAGAGGGGTCAGTTTGCAGGTAACCCCTTCCCAGCCCCTCCACTACCCCTGCCGAAAATGCTTTTGCTGATGGCAGAGGAGCCTCACCCTGCAGAGCTGTGCCCACCTGGAGAGGCACCAGCAAGCAACAGGCAGTGACCAGAGCAGGCAAACATCCAACCATCCAGCTGGAGCAGAGGGGCTGCCAGGTGAACATCCAACCATCCAGCCGGAGCAGAGGGGCTGCCAGGTGAACATCCAACCATC
>JAWWMO010000019.1:3321119-3349338 GCA_035047845.1 Dendrocincla fuliginosa
AGAGGGGCTGCCAGGTGAACATCCAACCATCCAGCCGGAGCAGAGGGGCTGCCAGGTGAACATCCAACCATCCAGCCGGAGCAGAGGGGCTGCCAGCAGCTGGACAGGATGAGAGCAGAGGATGCTGTAACTGCAGGCAGGTCCTGAGGCTGCACCCAGGACTGCATGGTGCAAATGTCACAATTTCAGTGTCTCCCCCTGCCCTGGGGTTTGCTATTCTTGTGACAGGTGTCATGGGGAACGCAGATGGCTGGAGGCAGCAGGAAGCAGCTGTGGGTGGTATAAGGGGAGAATCCTGCCAGCCCACGCTGGGCACGGATCTCAGCTCCTGCCACGGGGGGCAGAGCAGCGCTTGGCCCCAGGAGGGAGGCACTGGCCGTGCCTCGGAGCACCCGGCACCCGACAGGAGGCCCTTGCAACAGCCCCAGCCTGTTTGCTCAGTAATGAATTCCGCCTTGTTTCCCCAAATCTCCTCAGAATGACTCAGTTCGAATCCAATGATGCAATCCTGAAGGGAACCATTAGCTCCCAGCTAGGAGGGCCGGCCACTCTCCAGCAGCTCCAGCCCACGTGGCTGCTGATGCTGGTGGTGTGTCATGCAGCTCCCCATACCCGCTCCACACGTGCCAGCTCTTGGGTGGACATCCTTTCTAGGGATACCTCACCCATCTATCCCATTAGGCTCCTGCCAGCGCTTCCCCCTAGTCACCAGGAGCAGGATGGGAAGGGACAGGCTGTTTTCCATCAGGTGACAACACAGTGGTGGTGTCACCTCCATTCTGAGCTCAGCCCCTCCTGTCGATCCCTGATACAGTCCCTTCCTCACTGCAGCTTGAGGACCACATGGAGAAGGGACTCAGGGAGAGTTTTGCAGAGCAAACGCCTTTGCTGCTGCCTGCTACTCACGTGGACAGAAAATCTGACCAAATCTCAGCAGAAAAAATAAAGGACAGAATTTGCAAGCCACCACTGGCATCTTGTCTACCCTGGGAGACACACAAGAGGCAAAGCCATGCCGGATCCAGCCCCAAATTAATAGTTCTTCTACCAAGAACGTTTCCCAAAACAGTGTGAAGCAAATGGTGCATGGGCTGCTGAAATGCCACTAATTCCAGTTCCCACCCCAATCTCCGTGGCCCTGCTGAGGCAGAAGTCAGTGACAGCTTTACTGAGGGTCACACACTGATGTCATCTGTACATTTGCTCACTGAGGTTTGATTTTCCAGCTCGTGCTGCGACTCCAGCACAGGGTGTAAAGTGATTTACTGCAGAGAGACAGTGGCGAGGCCAAGAATAAACCCCAGGTATTGTTAGTCCCAGGAAACTATGACAACCAACCAGTGTTAGAAAACACTCCCTGCCACCGCCACACACTTCTGTTTATCAACAAAACCTGATTTACTTTGGTTTAGTCTTAGCAAGACACTGTTTCACTGGAGACCACTTAAAATGAGATTTATCTTCCTTGGAATAACTACAGACTCCTGCATTTGTAATTCATTCCCCTCCTATTTCTAATCTCATTTCTATTGAATGCATTGTTTTTCTTTCCATTATTTATAAAATGAGATCATTAAAAAGAAAATTGGAATTCAACAGGTTTGGGGCAGGAAGACACTTCCCTGCAGATGCATCCCAAACAGAATTCCTTGGACTGCTGCAGAGCCTTTCTCAGTTAAATGGGAGAGAAGAGCTATTTTTATGCCACAATTCATGCCTGTGTTTTGACGTTTTGGGGGGTCCCCAGTCTGCTCCCAACCCAAGCAGTTACAAACCTCTTTCAAATTCTCCAAAAGCAGCCATTTTTCATCATGAGTGGGATGAACATCAGGGATGGGGGAAGCAGCTCCTGATGGAAAGAACTGGGAGGTCCTCAAGGATGCTCTCTAATGCAGGCTGTTATATGACCCTCGGCAATACAGCAGCAGGTTCTGGATGCAAAGAGGAGATTTGTGGAGAAGGGTTGTCAGGGAATTGTTTTCTTCATTGAACTTCTACATTTGAAATACAAAAGAAAAAAGGAGCAAATTCTGATCTAAAAAAAAATAAAGGAAAAGACAGAGCAATTATCACCTAACAAGGCTTAAATCTGGAGTGAATCCACTGCAAAATACAGCTTTACTCTGGATTAATACTGGTATGAATTAGTGTAAGAGCTGCAAACCCCAGCTCTCTCCTCATTCCCAAAAGACACAACCATGAAGGTTTAAGCATCTACAGTTATGTATTGCATGAAATATTTCCTGGCTGGGAAAATCTCATGGGACAACGATCAGGAACAAGATGGTGCAAATAATTAGTATAATTGAAAGTAGAGACACACTACTAAAAATAAAGAGATGAAAGTGGCTTTCCCTTTGCCAGTTTTAATGTGAGCAATATTAGTAGCAGCTGCATTTCAACCCATTTTGCAGATAACTGTGAGGGGCATTCTGGAAGCTAAACAGTTTAATTGCACAGGCTACCCTTTAATTTAGGGTGGTGAGAATGATATGAAGGACTCATTAAACTGGGGCATTAACCATGGCAGAAAATAAAGTAGTCCCTTTGTTGGAGAAGATCTCCCTGCACTCCACTCACTACAGTAAATTGTTCCTGGGAATGGCGGCGGGGCAGGATGGGGAGATAGAGACACGTTGAGATAGAGGGAAGCAAATGAAAAATAATTGGTACAGTGCTCTGCAGATTGTATGTCACTGCAGACAGTTATTTAATAACTCTCCAATTATTGCTGCCAGCTGGGGTATATTAAGACACTGCGAGAAGTCAGGCCAAAATCCCCCAGGCACGACTGCTGACCCGGCCCCACGCTTCCTTCCTCCCCGAGGATGAGGAGGGGCACAGCAGGGGCAGCCCGGGGGGTGTGCTCCCCTTTTCCCAAGGGATTACAGAGCTTTATCCACCCCTCCTGCCCCCAGCTCTAAAGATGAGAGGTATAAAGCTGGTTGGGGTTCTCCTTCCCGTGGGACACAGGGTGACTCTGGGCAAGCCTTTCCTTCAGCTTAAGCGTAATTAAGTGTGGTGTGATGGGCAGTTCATTTAGCAGCAGCTCTGGATGGAGCCCAGGGCATCTCCCCACTGCCCCTGGAGCTGGCTGGGCTCTCACAGCTCTGGGCTTGTACTCACAAAGTCTGGGCAAGGTCCACTCCCTGTGGCTGGGAGCTCTCTGAACCATCTCAGCTCGCCTCTCCTCTCAGCAGTGCCTTGGTGCTTTGAATGTTTTCCTGTCTTTGATTTTACTGTCCCCACCTCCTACCCACTGCAAGAACTGTGTCACCCAATTCATCAGTTTATTGGGTGATATTGATTTGTAGAATCACAGAATCACAGAATGGTTTGGGTTGGGAGAGACCTTAAAGATCATCTCATTCCAGCTCCTCTGCCATGGGCAGGGACACCTTCCAGTAGACCAGGAGCTCAGGAGCAAACCACAGGTGACCTCCACACCAGAGTCCAGGGCTGGTGGCCAGCTAATACCAGAGTGGGACAAAAGAAAGGGCTAGAAGCACTTCAAGCTTGGAGCAAGAGTGCAGTGGTCACTGTGACAGTGAAGCAGCCAGAAGGACACTGGGGACCCATAGGACATTTCTGCAGTGAGCCTCACAACCTTAGGGGCTGTCACTGAAGCCCTGGAGACCAGAGCCCTGTGATTACACAGCCTCTCCATCTATTGAAGCACAACCTCAAATCCAACAGCCACCAGGATCTCTCTCAGACAGAACAAAGCTTCACATGGTGAACCTCCAGGGCTCAGAAGCCCAGCTGGAAACTGAGAGCCCAAAATACATTGCCTGAGACCTGCTGCTGTTGGCATCACCAACACCACAGCTCCACACAGGGCAGGCAACACCAGCCCAGTGGGGACAACTGGTGGATCCACCCCTCGGTCCTGGATGACAATCCCAAGGTGGGTGTGATGACAGTCACCTCTCCCTTATTTCCCAACAAACACAGCCTTTTCAAGGACTGCTTCCCCAGGCTCAGGATTGGGTCCATAAACCAGAAACTGCACTTGAATACCAAATGAAAAACATGACTCACAGACTGTAATTCCTTTCTGCAAATACCGGAGGAGAATATTTCATTTGGCACACAATCGAGCCTTACAGTTTAGAGCTCTTAATGTGATTAGGGACAGGTTCTGCAACACATTTGTAACTCCAGGTGATTTTGCTATATCTTTTTGGACTGTGACCAGACGTAAAAATGCCCTTTTGCTAGATTTGGATCCAACTAAAATTGAGGAGAATCAGATGTCGGCAAGACCTTTGCAGTTTGATCTTTACCCAGGGGTATCACAACACGTTTCAGCTACGGGCTGTGCTGAGCATCTTTGCAGTCTCAGGCTCTTTTTTGCATTAAGCCCCCATCTCCTCTGATGAGTGATAACTCTTCCATAGCACATCTTCTGTAAGCAAGAACGTGCCCCTCCTCTGAGGTACCATGATGTGCTTACAGGGAGGGAGAGAGCACAAACACTTCTCTTGGCTTTATGGACATGGCTTTGCTTCTTTTAAATCTTTGGGCACCCTGGTCTAGTGGAAGGTGTCCCTGACTGTGGCAGGGAAGTTGGAACAGGGTGATCTTTAAGGTCCCTTCCAACCCAAACCATTCTATGATTCTACAGTTCCTAAAGTGCTTCAGAAATGCCAATCTTGCCTAAAATGAGCTGAGACCAGGTGCCCCCTCCATTTAGAAGAGCCCAGCATTCAATCCAAACAGCAGAAGTCCCATCATGTTGCAGGATCAAGTCCCTTCTGGGAAACTTTCCAGTCTCACACTCTGTCTCTGCCAGTGTTTCTGCCTCAGCTACCAAAAGCTGGGCTGTAAACAAATTAAATTAAGAGCAAAATCTACCAGGGAAGGAGGTGGAAGGACAGCACTGCAGAGGAAACCAACATTGTTCTGTACATGCATTTGACAAAAAAAACAAGCCTGACCTTTACACTGTTGGTAAGAAAAAAACCCCAGTTTTCTTACTCATGAGGGCTCAAGCACCGGCTTCACCAGCACTGGTGGTCAGGCTGCCCATCCATCATCTTCCCCACATCTCCCCACGAACTTCTGGTGGAAGGAACATCCATTGCTCAACCAGAAACTGGATCAACCCCAAGATGTTACTCAAGATGTTACTATGGAATATTTATGGCATGACATTAAAAAAAAAAAGTAGGGGAAAAAGAAAGAAAATACACGTCCTAACAGATTTATCCCTTCCTAAGAAGAGGATAATGGAACTAAGGACAAACCCACATCATTTTACCACATGGTAGGTCAGAAAAGAATCAGCAATGGGAAAACCAGACCAGCACTGTGCACATGAAAGCCTTGCTGCCACTAAATGGCCAACACAGCCAGGACACAGGGTGAAGGAATACACTTGAAGTGTTTTACGAGGCTGTTGATCTCTCTGACCCTGAGAGCTCTGCTTTAGTAACACTGAGTAACACTGGTGTAGGACATGTTGGGTGGCAGCAGCCTGGGTATCCACTAACCTGGAGCTCCTCACGCCCCTCAGGAACAGGCAGGAGAAGGCCTAATGGCAGGAATACGAAGTCAGCAGCATTCAGATCAGAGAGGAGACATCTGGTTTGGAATGAGGGCAGCCAACCACTGGAACATGTCAGGAAGGAATGCGGCGGATGCCTCTGCGCTCGCCGTCTTCAAAGCTAGGAGTGAATTTCTCTTCTGGAGAGACGTGACCCAGCTACGGGTTACCAGGGCTGGGGGGAGAAGTGTCTTGCTCAGAGAGAACGATGGACATCTCTAAGTGTCCCGCTGGTGCTGTGGCAGTGCTGGACCACGGTGTCACTCAACAGGTCTATGTGTGTCTACACACATGAGTGTAACTGCAAGCCTGGGGGAGTTACAGAACCCCTGGCAGCAGCAGCAGGCAGAGACAAGCCCAGCAGCACTCGAGTGAATCTAAAAAACCCACGAATCTCAGGATTTCATCCTTGTGTGCTTTTCCAAACTTTTTTTTTTAAAATGCCATGGGACAAACATTAAGGCCAAACCCACATTTCTGCCCTTCACCCACTTTCACAACCCAGGCACGAGGCCAGGCTGTGAAAGCGGGACCAAGCAGGATGTGGTTTGGGGCTGTGGCTGTGCCAAGGTGATGGCTGCTGGGCCCCCAAGGGCCAGGCTGGATCCTCCAGCAGCACCATCCCCTGCCCTTTGCACAGGGCTCCATTTCTGGCCATTTAGGTCCCTGAGCTGCCTCACCCCGGGTCAGAAGGGTGATGGACCTGTGGACCAGCAAACCACAACCACGGCAACTGGGCACAGCCAGGCACGAGCTGTCTCTGCAGGGCCAGCAGCCCCATTTCTTGGTCCTTACTGCTGCCACCTCCCTCCTGCCAGCACCAAGACTGAAAACCCACCTGGTTATTGGTGCAAGAATGTCCCAGCTGTATTTGGAGTTTCCCAAGGTAGTTTGCTTACCTAGGCACAAGGAGCTGGCATACGCAGAGGGTCTTCTAGAACACAGGTACAAGATCAGTTATGGATAAAATGCTGCTTTTTTATAATTATTTTTCCCATTCCTACCCCCTCCCCCTTTTTAAACTATATTTTTTAAAACATCATTAATGTTACCCCCCTGTAGCATATGCAGTTGTGAGGGCAGTCAGCAAGGGGATGCAAGAAATGAAGGTCTAATTCCTCCCTCCAGCCCAGGGAGGTTCCTTCAGCTTCTGCCAAAGCTATATCTGAATGCAACAGGCATGAGAAAAAATAATAACAAAAATTATCACGATTCAGTAGGTCAGAAAGCAACACATGAAAAACACCCCCCAGATCCTATGACCTCATGGTCAGTTCCTAAGAAAAACTAACTGGAAGAAGTTCAAAGCTGCTGCAGTGACTGGGTTCACCCCATCAAACTTCAAAGTGCTCGGGGAACCTTGGAGCTGCTCTCTGTGCTGGGGACTGGTTAAAGCCTCACAGTCCACCACAGCAATGGAGTGGATCCAGGCATGGTCTGCAACAAGGGTATGAATAGCTCGGAAGCAAAACAAAAGCTCATCTTCCTCTGTTTGCTCTTTCAAAGGTTTCTTGAAACTTCCTGACATTCTTAACTGGTGTAAATCCCCATAAGCCAAGAAATCGGCAACTATAATTTAGGATACTGGACCAGTTCTAAGGGGAAAAGCATCCTCTGTTCAGTCCCATAAAAACACTGATATAAACTCCCCAAACGATCTGTTTTAAAACATATTCAATAGTTCTTGGACTGCAGTGGGCAAGAAGCTGGGTTGCTTTTACTGCCAAGAAAGAAAAAATTTCAACTTTTTCAAATATTTGCAACACCAGATGCCCCAGTAAAATTTTTTAGTCCATTTAAAAAAGCCCTTCTTTCTTAAAACACCATTTTGCAGAGAAAACATACCAGATGTAACCAATACTCGAGGCACTGCACAAGGACCACACGCTCCCAGCTCAGCCCGGGGGCAGGACACCCAGCACTGCAGGGAGGGACAGGATCAGAGGGATGTGAGCAGGGACTAGGAGAGATGTGCTGACCCTGGACCAAATCCTGCTGGGTGCTCAACACCCTCAGCTGGCTCAGGGAGTGACCTGGGAAGAGCTGGAGGCTGGTAACGAATATTGGGAGAGCAAGGAAAATCTGAAGGACTGGACTGCATGGAGATATATGGACCAGCTGACACATCTTAAATCACCCCTGACATCTTTTATTGCCCTGGCAATTGAAAGGTTATTGCTGGGAGCCTGTGGAGGGAGATGAAGATGACAGAGCATCAGAGCGTGGTCCCATCTGTGGGACATCCTTCACTTTGAACCGCTTCTGGCACCTTTCAAAGGGACTGGCTTCCTAAGGACAAAACCACATGACACAAACATTTTAGATGTGGAAAAAGAAAGGAACCCAACGTCCCCAAAGGTGAAGGCTCATGTCTCTGTGTCAAACCAACCAGCTCTAAGCGCTTTGCAATCAGTGAAGTCATTAAATCTGCCCTGTGTGAGGGTGCACGGACACGGCAGGGAGGGTGAGTGGGGGAGGCAGGGGCAGCAATCCTTGCACTGAGCTCAGTAATCCAAATTTTAATTTTAATTAACACAAGGTGTCACTAAAGAAGGTGATCAGAACAACAGGCTGGTCACTCAGCCTTCTTTTATTGGTTTCAGAGCAGTATTTCCCTTCTTGTTGGCTTGCAATTAGGAGAATCATAGAATGGTTTGAGCTGAAAAGGACCTTAAAACTCATTCCACCCTACCCATGGCAGCCCAGCCCAGGTTCCTCCAAGCCCCATCCAACCTGGCCTTGGACACTCCCAGGGCTGGGACAGCCACAGCTTCTCTGGGCACCCTGTGCCAGGGCCTGCCCACCCTCAGAATCACGAAATAATCACCATCAGCACTGAACCTGCAAACGAAACGCAGAGTGAGAGCCGAGGGCCCCCTCCAGCACTCGTGGGGCTGCTCGTGGGGAGGGTGTGTCTGGAGCTGCAGCCACCTGATGCAGGGTGAGGATGGAGGTTACACACAGCCCTCCACAAGAGACAGGCTTCAAGGAGGTGTTTTATGAGCTTTTTCCACAGCTTGGACCCTCTGAGAAGCTTCCAGGTGCACTTTCCATTGCTCCCTTGGTTCCAGGGCCACAGGGGCTTGTCCGTGGTGTACGAGGGGAGTGACAAGTAGCAGAGGGGGCTGCTAACCTGAGAAATTCTTCCTCTGACACAGTCACTCACCAGAGCGAGAATAAAAACTACTAAGGGTCACAAGGGAGTCCCTGGATAATGCAAATAACAGCACCAGTGAAGAGCTGCAAGCGCTGCAGATCCCTCCTGCAGGATGTCTATAGGTGGTCACCACCCCAGTGG
The DNA here is from genome assembly GCA_035047845.1 of Dendrocincla fuliginosa. Lineage (NCBI taxonomy): Eukaryota > Metazoa > Chordata > Aves > Passeriformes > Dendrocolaptidae > Dendrocincla > Dendrocincla fuliginosa. The sequence continues at coordinate 3,329,966 of JAWWMO010000019.1, forward strand.
GGCTAAAATCAGCCTAAACCTTCCACCTGCCCTCCCCAGTCCCCACCAGCTTCTGTCTTGCAGAACCACTAATTAATAAGCTTCCCACCACTGGCATGGCATCTAAAGGGACACCATCACGTAATATCTGTTTTCAATCACAAATTTGGGAAGAATAAGGCTTTATATACCTTGAGGCCCCAGGAGGAATGGGGTGGTGATGATGATGATCCTTTAAACAGCAGCAGATGTCAAGACCTGGAGGAATAATTTTTCTTCCAAAGAAGGAAGTGGTGATGAAACAAAGACACCTCCACTGAGCAGAACCTGCATTTCCTCCCATCACATGGGCTCCTTTGAGCCAGCACAAGGGAAATGCTCAGGACTCTGATGGGCTCTCAGGACCCACCACTGAGCAAAGCCAAGGTGCCCGTGCTGGCCACGCTGTGGGATGTCCCCAGCCAAGCAGCCACCAGAAGGGAACCAGCTCCTGGAGCACCATAATCCTCATTTCATCCAAGCATCTTTGCTCCAAGACACCTTCAGGTCAGGACACAGCCAAGCCCGCCTTGTCCAGGTCTTAGCAGAGCCCACACTGGCAATTCCCTGGCATTAGCACAGGACTCAGCTCAAGCTGATGCTTCAGTGGAGAAAAACCAACATAGAAATGCAAGACTGTGGTTCTCCAGCATAACCAGGACAGATTTTCAAGGGCACATCAGGAGGAGGTCGATGCTTAAAGCCTGGGCCCTGGTTTAGAGCAATTGGGCACCTGTCTCCCAGGTAAGGTTCACCTTACCCCATGGCACAAACCATGGCAGTGCTGTCCCCTTTGCATGGCCAGAGCAGAGGGCTCCTTGGCTTAGCAGAAGCAGCTCTGGGTATTTTCTCTAAGATGTCTGTGTAGGTGGTTCAATCCTCCTGATCATCTCAAGACTGGCAAAGCAGCTCAGCTGAAGGGAGAAGAAACCAGATCACAGCCTGAGGTAACTTCTCACTTCTCTATTTTCCCCCAAGAAAAACCCACTCCCTTCATCCAGCACCAGAAGTGGCAGTGAGTGTGTGAGCTCAGAGCAACCAGAGACTCTGCTCTGCAGCCAAAGCCTTGGGCTCATTTGGGTAGCCCTGGGCTGGAATATCTGCTCCTGGAGGCCAGGACACAGCCCTGGGCTCTGCCTGCAGCTGCTCTCACCCCTCTGTGGTGTCCCACAGCACGTCTCTGGTGGTCCCAAGTGATTTCCAGCTCCTTGCTAGCAGGACCAGGGCACAGCTTGTGTTTCTTCCCCACCCTCACAGTGCTATAATCAAAATGCCTTTTGTTTTGCTGGAGTTTGAGTCTGTGACTCCAAACTTACCCTTCTGGGATTGGATTTCGAACCCAAGTCCATGTTGGAAACCACTAATTTTGTTAGTCCCGATGTGGTAGAACTCTGCTTTTGGGCAGGGGAAAACTGCTTATTTCCATTATTTTTAATAAAAAATATTTCAGAACAATTTGACAGATTTCATCCCTAGTGGCTCTCAACCCCAGATCTAGTTTCGACTCAAGTACAGACCTAAAACTTGACCCTCCACTCAGCCTCAAACCCCAAACCTTTCCACAGCTCTGGGTGGAAAGTTACTGACCCTGTATCTGAGCCAATTTTCAAAAACAAAAATAACTTGCCTGATGAAATTTCTGTAGAAAAAAAAATAAAAATATATATACACTCGTACACACACACACACACACGCACACCACATATACCAGAAGGGATTAAATCCTCATGTTGCAAGAATTTAATTTAAAAAAGCCAAGCCATTGTAGGAATGCAAAACTATCACCTCAGCCTGGTAACCTTTGGCTTAGGCATGCACTTCCACAGCTCACAAAGGGGAGTGTTTCCTGTGCAGTGCGGGGAGGACCGGTGCCACTCAGGAATGCCTGGCTTTGGCCCAGTTAGCAGAGGAAACCAGCAGCCCTTTCCTAGTGGGGCCTCCTGGAGTTGGCCTCTCATCCCACGGCCTTGCTAGGATTCCCACTGTCTCCATCGTGCTCCGAGCGCCCCATTCCCAAAGGTGCTGCTGAGGAGGACCAAAGAAGGCTCTTTGCAAAATGATACCAAGGATTTTCCCACTGCAAATCCAGATTACTATTGTTTGGTTTGTTTTTTTTTAATCTTGGGACGTAATGCCCAATTTTCATCCACACACTGAACTCCAGGGTGCCAAAAGTAGATCCGTGCCCGCTGCTGTCACCTCACTGTGTGAGCACCACCAGTGTCTCCAGTCAAGTTCATCCAAACCAGAGAGAAATATCCCTTGGGAGATACTCAGGACCTGCCCAGGAGCAGGACTAAGTTCATTTCACACCGAGGTTAAGCATTTAACAGGACCCTGTGCATTAGCAGAATTCCTGGCACGTCCCAGCCTCGTTTAAAAGGTGGACAGGAAACTCTCTGCTGATCTCAAGTTAATCACAACAACCAAGGGACTGACCTGCAGGAAACAATCCTCTTGGTACTGACGTTACCCAAATAAAGCCAGCAGTTTCTCTGGTTTATTGGCTGTGTTTTCCCCCCCAGCAGGCTTAATTTATGGTAATTACTAGGAACTATGGATTAAATTAATAAAAAGGAAATTATTAAGCTTTCCTGACCCAGAGGCCAAAGGTAAATAAAAAGAAGCAAACTGCTCTAGATGGAAATGCTTCCCTGCTGCCTTTCAGACCAGCGGAGAAGTCTTTCAGTGCAGCAAGAGACAGGACAGGATTTTGGGAAGGAACTGCCTCATCTCAGACGCTGGGATTCTGGGGAGGACCATCTCATCCAGCAGCCCGGGGAGCCCTGAGCCACCACGGCACAGCTATTCCCTGGCAGGGGACTGAGCCATGTGCAGTGCACACAGCACAGAGGCGTGTTAGCAAAGAAAGAGAGGTCTCTGCTGGATGGGAAGAGACTATAAAAATAATACAATGCAGAAATCCAGCTTAATTCAAACTGCACCAAAGTCCAGGGTCCTGTTCTACATCCAGCTCTGCCAGGTGATCTGAAGGGGTAGTTCCCTCCTGCCTGGTCGGAGCACATTTATTACTGCTTATAATTCCTATATGCATCTCATACTTTAAATTAGCATTTTGACTGTTCTGTGCTGTTGCAGAGCCAGACTGTTGGCATTTGCCAGACCTGGCCTTGCCATTCCTGGGTATAAATATGGATTGTGTTCACCAGAGGCAGATGGGGAGGATGGAGGGAATGGCTCTTGCTCTGCTTTCCCTACAAGATCCGTGCAGAGCAGAGACACCGAGTTTTGCTCTCAGTAACGACCCTGGGGCTCATCAGCCTCTCCCCTGCCAAGGCCCTCCACATGTACACAGGTCCTACAAGGAGCACTTCCAACTTCACGAGCTCCATGTCCAGAGTAAAGTCTGTCAATGGCACAGCCTGAAACCCATCTCATGCTCTGCAGCCAACTCTGGGCTCTGCAAACAGCCTCATCCAACAAGGCCTGTGCCCTACCAAGAAGTTTCACAGCTTTTAATTCCACATATATCTATCGTAAAATAAAAAAAAAAAAAGATTTTGATAAAAGCTTCCAAAGAATATCTGCAATCACCTCCCTCCCTGCACAGATCAAGTAAACACAGCACACAGCTGAACTTGTATTTAAATACCCCCTGCCTGTATTTAAGAAAGAACTACTACAAGCTTGAACCCTGAGAAAGGCAGCGAAACCCTCCTGGCAGCAGCTCTGGCAGGGCAGGCACGAAGAAGCGTAACCAGCATTTACAGTGGCCAATTGTTGTAGTGAAAACAAAGCTGGCAGATTGGATGTCACTGGGGAGGGATATCAGCGTGTGATCTCGGGAAGGACGGGACACAGGGCTACCTGGAGCCTTGTCAAACTCAATGCTCTTATGTAGCAGGCTGAATAACAGGACAATGTTTACATTTCCCCTTGTGCCCTAAGTAGTGGGGAAGTTGGACACCTGAAAAGCCTGAGTGGTTTTTAAAGCAGCGCTGGTGTCGGGTCTTGATCACCAAAGCCTTGGCTGTTCCTTACCAGTATGGAAGAAAATAAAACCAGAAAAAAACCAAAATAACTTGAAGTTATTGCTGCTTCTCAGCCTGGACATCCAGTAAAAACAGTGTAAACGGTGGACAATCCAGGAGGTCTCTCACACTGGGGGCACATCTGCCTCATGCACAGTGAAAACAGCAACTCAAAACACAACCAGCCAGCTGAGCACCCGAGGAATTCCAGCCGAGAGGGAGTTTTCTTGAGCTTTTTCCACCTTAGCACATTGAAAAAGAATATTGAAAGTTCCCTACATATCCAAACAAAAGTTCATGGCAAAACCCACGAAGTGAGGTGTGTAGGAAGCAAACCTCCTGCGTGCACTGGGCAGCAATAAATGCTGTGCAACAAACACACAAGAACCACAGAATTACAGAGGATCCTGAGGAGGAAGGGACCTACAAGGCTCATCAGGCACAACTCCTGCCCTTCACTGGCCAACCTGTCCCAGAAATACTGGGTGGAGACAGCAAAAACATCAGATCTTTAATCGAGGGGATGAGAGGTCCTCATTGGATTTGTCTCTCAGCTCAGTGAAAGATAGGATGAGTTGTCTGATACATTTATCATTCCTCCTTACTGCTGCCCACTCTACAAAGAGGCCACCTCCTTCCACACCCTGAAGCTCCCAGCTCACTCTGACCCTCACAGAGCAGGCACCTGGGCTGCCCACAGCCCTGTGTCAGGAGCAATGCCCCACCAAACCCACCCTAAACGATGAGCTTGCCCGAAGCTGAACCCACTGAGGTCAAGGCAGAAAGGAGAGTTTTTCTAGTCATGCTCACCTGGACACTGGAGATGTCAGAGCCCTGACTTTACCCCACAGCACCAGCAAGGTGAGCTCTCCACGTGTTGCACCTCGGTGATCTCACAGGGTCTCCTCCAGCCCTGGCCACCACAAGGCTGGAGCAGTTCTTTGCCCTGATTTCCAGCCCAGCTGCACTGAAGGTGGTCACAAATCCTGTAGCACAGGGGCTTCAGGTGCTCCAGCAGCTGTTGAGCAGCCAGAATGTTCCTCAAACTGCGGTGACAACTCCATGGTGTAAAATTCTACTTTGCTATTACCGGCCGGGATCCCAACACGCTTCTATAGCCAAATTGATACTTTCAAAATTCAGCTTCATCACTCTGTTCTAAACTCATGTGCTCTCCAGAAAAGTGAGTCCCACTCCAGCTTGAATTGGACCATTTCATCCCATCCCAGGGTCAGATGATTGTCAGTCCATCAAACGCTTCTTTGAAAACTGATTTCTTGCAGATGACCATGATTGCTATAAAACAGTATTTAAAAACATTTTAATATTTGAAAAGAACTTTCCTCCCCTCTTATATCAACCACATGTTTGAGAAAGGGCCTGGGGTTTACCACTGCCTGGTGAGAAAAATAGCAAAAAGGAGAAAGGATAATGGGGTGATAATGACTGGAAATGTATGGAGTGAATTTGGGCTCCGTTTAAATACAAGAGGACAATTTGCAACTCGGTGGTGTAGGGAAACACAGAGAAATGTTTGTGGCTCAAGTGTGTATTTGAATATAGAAAAATGCTTTGTGGCAAACTATATTTCTTCTAGCCCAGACTGACTCTGACCAAGCTGGCAGCTGCTGAAGTTGTGGTGCTCACCCAGTCCCAGCAGATGGGCTCTGTCTGCCTGGGAATTTCTCAGGAGATTTCCTATTTCAGCATTGCCACTGTGGGATGGGGAGTGTTTGCAACCCCATCCCGTTGTAAAGCACATCCAGGGACGGAACTCCACCTCCACCTTGAGCCTCCAAACTCCTCCCTCTGTTTGATCTATCCCTTGGTGATGTCTTAGCTTGGCAGTCATTAGTAGAAGAGCCAACATGAAGCCATATTTTAATCAGAAACTTCAACAGAATAGTTCTATTGTTGGACTAGATGGTACCATTTGAGTTGCTGACCATTGTAGGTCCCATTCAACCCAATTTCTACTCTGCCCTGCTCTATTCTATCCTAATTGAAGGAAGCATAGAAGAACCAGGACTGGTCCCACTTGACTCAGGATATCACTGTCACGTTGTCCTTGGATGTTTCTGCAGTTTTTATGGCACTGCATTTGGAGGAGTTTGGTGACAACACTTAAACCTCCATTGTAGTCACTGCCAGACTTCCATGAACCAGGTTATTTTGATGCACCATTTGTCACATGCTCTTCTGGAGGCAGGGAGGTCAGGCTGAATTGGTCATGAAAAACTAGAAAATATTTTACAAAAACCTGGCTGAAAGTGAACTGTGACTTCAGGGCTTCTGCTCTGTGATCCCTCCTCACAGGAAGCCTCATTTTAAAGAGGAGTCACTTTGGGTAGGTCCTCAGTAAGGACCGAACTTGTAATTCTCCATGAAAACTGAAACCCATTGAAATAACCAGAGATGAAAAGTCACTCTGCAGAGAAGCTGTGGCTGCCTCAGCCCCGGATGTTCAAGGGCAGGCTGGGTGGGACCCTGAGCAACCTGACCTAGTGGGTGGCACTGGATTCACTTGTTCTTTTCCCCTCAGTGTGTCCTGCTCTTCCAAAAAAAGGTGCAGAGCAGGGAATAGACCAAGCACAAGAGTACAGAGAGGCTTCTAAAACCATCCTTCCCTGCTGAGCAACCGGGCTGGTTTTCCCTGGGTAAAAGATGAAGCAGATTGAACAAAACTCTTACCTGGCCATCTCCATCCCTGATAGAAACCCTCGATTGCCTTTGTCACTTTAGCACATGAACACGAGGCCAAATGAAACACATGTTTACAACTATAATGAGGATTAGCTTTGCACTAAAAAAGTTGAACTACAGTCAAAATTAGATGGTGACATGGGTATTTGCCAACAGCATTAAATGAGAAATAACAGAGTATGAGGTTTCTGGAATGAATAGAAAATGTATTGTTTAGAGACCCTTTTGGCCAAGTATCAACATATGCCAATACTTAAGGCTTCTTGTTCTTATTTACTTACCCCAACAATAAAACAATTGTTGTTTTGTGCCAACAGCCTGACAGACTGGTCCTGTACCTTAAGAAATACAGATTGGATATTATTTCTCTCGTATCAACTTCAGCCTACTTTAAAAAAAAAAGATGCAAAATAATTGAGTCCAGAGGAAAGGAAATGAGTGAAGGAGGTAATCGATTTTAATAACGTATAGCATCAACACACATTAAGAAAATATATAAAACAGAGGGGGAGAAAAGGCATTTTCCCATCTCAGAAGTCCAGCCAGTGTTTGCAGCTTCATCCAGCCCCGAGCAGGGGTTTCAGTGAAGCCTCAACAACAGCACTGGTTGGTGTTTGCCCAGCACCTCATTGAGCCCAGAGCAGTGAGGTGACCACCCTCATCCCATCACTAAAACAAGCAAACCCGTGGATTACAAACCCAGGAGATGCTCTCCAAACCAGACAACTTGAAAGGATTTGCAGCGGAAACATTGACTCTTCCCTGGTCTAACCACTCCTCTCTGTGGCATCCCCCACTGCCAGGCCAGCCCTGTGCTCAGAACCAACCACTCCTGCAGGAATGCCCACCTGGGATGTGCCTCTGCCCTCCCACCACAACACTATGGCTGGAAGAGAGAGAGAGCCATACCAGAGCCCGCTTGACTTCCAAACAGATATTGCTAATAAAGACACCAGGGAAGCCTTCACCTTTTGGGATGATTTCCCCCACCCTCCTCACTACACCCAGGCCAAGACAGGTTTGCTCAGCTGATTTTCAGGAGGCCTTTGGATGGGGCTGGATGGGGCTGACCTTGTACATGGCACAGGAGGACCCTGCTACTGACACTGGAAAAAGGTTCAGCTCTGTTACCAGCTCAGGGGAAATGTAAAAAACCCTGGAGTTTTGGTGCATTGTGTCCAGTCTGGTGCTTGAGAAAGTGTTGGTGTTATTGAAAAGAAAAACAGAAGTCATATTTATCTAACTTCCAGAGATGGAGTAAAGCTCAGCTCATTGCTGTTTCCAACCAAACCATAGCAATGGCTCCTGAGGGAATGTTTGTAGAAGCACCAACAATTATCAGCTACTCTGCTCTTAGGATTGGTTTGAAAATACACAGTCTGTCAGATCTGAAAGGGACATGTCACATCTGGGTGTTACCAACATGGTTAGTTCCCTACAAGAGCCTGTGCCTTTGAGTTCAGAACCTCCTGCCAGGTGTCAGTCCCTTACCCCAAAGTCTGCCTCAACAAGGAGAAGGAATTTTCAGCACTTTCTAGGCGGGGAGCTGTGACACTGGAAGTGACACGTGAATGGTGCCCTTTAGCCAGGATGCCCTAAATGGGACCCAGCAGGCACAAGGGCACCCCCACTGCTGCTGTTCCACATGGCTCACTCTCCATGGCCACGGAGACATGGCCAGGACTCAAAGAGAAGCCCCTGCACAGTGTCCCACTGGTGCCCTCCACTGCACACAGTGTTCTCTCGTGCCCTCAGCCCAACACCTGGCACGGGCACCTTCCTCCCAGGGTGAAAGAGGGGGTCTCTGCCCTGGGGTCTGGGCACACTCCCAGCTCAGTCTGCAGTATCTGCACATGGATACAGTGGTTGTACACATTCACCTCCTCCTTTACATCCTTTCAAAATACCTGCATAAAGGTATCAATTGTTTGCCACCTGCCCTCTGGACATCCTGCGAAGGTTTTGGCTCTGGGAACATGAAGCAGCATCTTAGCCTTAACTTTTCTGCCTTTTTTATACAGCTAAAAACAGATCCATTGATTTTTTTCCCCACCCTTCCCACCTTTTAATTTTGCAAAAATAAATGCCTTCCTGGACAATCAGAGCTCATTACTGAGACAGAGCACAGCTTCACAAGAATCAGAGACCCATTTAGGTTGGAGAAGATCACAGAACCATAGCATTTTTAAGGTTGGAGAAGGTCATTAAGATTGAGCCCAACCATTCCCCCAGCACTGCCAAGGCCACCACTAATCCGTGTACCCAAGTGCCACATCCACATCACTGTTAACTCACTGCAGGGGTGGTGACCCCACCACTGCCCAGGAAAGGCTGTTCTGACGGTGGCCAACTCTGTTGGTGAAGAAATGTTCCCAATATCCAATCCAAGCCTCCCCTTGAGGCTGTTTCCTCTCATCCTGTCCCTTGTCCCCTGGGAGCAGAGCCTGAACCCCACCTGGCTCCACCTTCCTGTCAGAGAGCTGTAGGGATGGAGAAGGTCCCTCCTGAGCCTCCTTTGCTCCAGGCTGAGCCTCTCCAGCAGCTCCTCATCAGACTTGTGCTCCAGACCCCTCTCCAGTTCCACTGCCCTTCTCTGGACACGCTCCAGCCCCTCAATGTCTTGGGTAAAGCACAGTGAAATGAGAGGTGAGTCTCAAAAGCAGCTTTGTCCCCCAGGAGCTGCTCTCCTCCCACAGCCTCTCATCCTCCTCTTGGCCTCCACCTTGGCAGCCTCCGGTTAATCCCGTCCCACTCCCACTGGGTCAGAGCACAAGCTTCCCAAAAATGTAATTGCCTGGGAAACCCACTATTCCTGCAGCTGGGTCTCCAGGAGGGGTTTTCACACACTCTCTGCTTTTCCAGCGGGGGACAAGGACATGGGAGTGGAGGAGGTGGTTACACAGCAACTCTTCCTGCCCCAGCAACTCCAAGAGCCCGGAGCAAAGATCTCCATCTGCACAGCCCGTGAGTCACCTCAGGGCTCGGGCACTTTACTCTGTATATCAGTCAACAGAAACAAACAACACAAATCCCCAGACATTAAAAAACCTCTTAAATTTATATTTTTTTTTAATTCCCACCCTAAAAGTTTGGCCACAGATCTCTAATTAGAATTTTCTGGAGATTTTAAATAAGAAAATAAATATTTAATTGTGGTTTCTATAAACATGAGGATAAATCACTACATGTAAATATTGGTTCTCAACAGTTACTAATGCCTCTCAGGGGGCTGTTTTTGTTTTCCTGAGACACAAAAACTAAGTTGTAAAAGATTTTCTTTTGTCCCTTTTGCTCATCATGGAGGGGAGTGGGGTTTGAAAAGATTTCTTGCCTTCACCACCAAATGCTTTCTAGCTGATGACTTTTGACAGCATTATTAAGTAAATTGAAGGGGAAGGTTAATTTCCAAGATGATACATTTTCAAGTCATGAGAAATAAAACTGAAGCTTTTATTCCAGAAATGAAGAGGCAGAAAATGTAAGGAAGACACTGAGACAGACACTGTACCACCCACCAGTTCCCCTTCTAAAGCTTCCAAGCTGACTGGCAGACAGAGCCATAATGAGGAAATTAGAAGAGTTTTGGGGTTTGGATGAGCAACACGATGTGTGTGAGCATCCCTGAGGCTTAGCCAGGCTGCATGAGCTTCTTGGATCCAGCTCAGGGCTTGCAAGATTTACAAGGATGTGCCGAGGTTTAACATATTTACAGCTTCTCATTGGGTTAAAAAAATGCCCTGAGAGCATCATCACCTCTTCCAGTATTGCCCTGTGCCAGCTGTGGGTTATCAGTCCAGGTGTGCATGAGTGAGGGAAGGGAAAAGCAGGGGAGAACAGACCCGAGGGAAGGGAAAAGCAGGGGAGAACAGACCTGAGCAAACCTTCCCTGAGCAGCAGTGTGGGGTTGTGCAGCTGCAGTGACACCTTACAGAGTCTGACCTCACAAAGACAAAAAGAAGGCCCAAGAGAGGGCAAATCATGATCTGAGGTGGGTATCAGGATCTGAAGATACTGTAAGTGTGTCACCACAGCTGAAATACCACTGCTAATCCTCTGGTTGCTCTGACAGAACAACCTTTGGAGGCAAGTGTTTGTGTGCCATGCGTGGCTCGTAGCAGGTCTCCTGAGACCAGCCATGGGTGGGAGCCCAGCTGAGCTGCAGGTACCAGGCCCCCCTCCCCAAACTGCCCCTCTCCTCTCAGGGCATCCCCCTGCCCCTCCAGCACAGCTCTGTGCATGGCCACAGCCTGAACCAACCTGAGGCACTGCTCTCACCTCTAAACAACCCAACAAAGCCATCCCAACTGATGAGATACTTCTGCTGTTTTGGTTTTTTAGTGCCAGAGCAGCTCCCTGATCGTGGCCACAGTCCATGTACAACTGAGGAGCAGGGGCTGCAGCCTGGGAGCAGGAGCAGACAGAGGAAGAGGAATCAGCACAACCAGCTGAAACCACCACGAAACAGCAGCCAAGACAGAGGGACCTGGAGCAGAAGCCCTGGGAGAGAGAAGGTAGCCTGGGGTCTTCAGATGGGGTCACTGATCAAACCCAAAGCTTCCTGAGCAGGGAAAACACAGACCCTTTGGGTGAGCAACTGTGTCAGGGCAGGAGGTGTTTGCCCATGGAAACCCATCCACAGCGCCCTAACACCTCCAGGGAAAGCCCTAAGCAGGTCAGGGACAGGGACTCTATTGTTTCAAACCAGTGACATTTTGCATTTGGCTCTTGTGCAAAGGCTGCAGCTTTGGTGTCTTGTTGAGTTTGCCTGACCCTGAGAAACCACAGCCCTTTGCTGGGGCAGAGCCCAGTGATGGGGCTGACAGGCAGGCAGAGCCACAGCCCCGAGCTCCCCTGGCCCTTCCACCCGCCCCTGCGGTGCCCACGCTCCCCACACACACACAGAGATGTGGTTCCCACCCAGCACAGCTGCCAGGCTCCAGCTGGGCAGCACACAGGGGCACACCCCCCGGGCACAGCCATGCTAACCACGCAGTCACAGGCATGGCCCAGCCACAGAGCCCAGAAACTGCTCCCAACGTGCTCGTCGTGCATGTCAGGCCAGTCCTCGTGCTTTCCATGGGCACAGGGGAGAGGTGGGTGTCCTGCTTGGTTTCATAACAGTGCTGCACGCTGATGTGCAATAAATAAGGATGAAATGGAAATAATCCAACCCATTCCTCTTTGAGCACAGTTCAAGGAAAATATTGCAGCGAGAGACCATAAGCAGACCCAATAAATTTGCTCCCTCCTCCCGCCTCGTTCCCCTTTTGTTATTAGGGTGTGACTAAAAGTTTGCAGCATCAACTTTAGGTCTTCATTAGGGATTCTTGCTGTGAGCTCCAGGGATATTTTAAAATCAAATTAAAGATACCACAGGAAGTTGCAGCAGGCACCCAGACATGAAGCAAACCTGTGAGTTGGGCTGTGTGAAACACACAGTCCTGCTCCCAGGATTTTCCCTTTATCCTGAGCCTCGGATTCCTCTGGTGGTGCATTATCTCCTGTGGATATTGCACCAAGGGAAGGCACGGGGGGTTCCATCGACTGCATCCAGCTGCCCTCAAATATTTATATCCAAAGGACTGCTTGACTTTCTTGAGTCAAAACCAGAGAAAGTGGGGCTGTGTTACAAGGCAAAGCTTATTCCCTGGGCTACTGCTTAAGACATCATTGTCTGACTGTGCTTTCTACCCAGCACTCGCTTCAGACGACTGAACTTGACCTATCCACCCATCATAAATTAAATTCTTTGATCTCATCTGTAGCAACACAGAGCCCTAACAACAATAGATCAAACTGCAGCAGGGACAATATGCTTATTCTTTACCGACTAAATTTTAATTAGTAAACAGGGCGGGGGAAGAATCCACCTTTGCAGAACAAAAAGGGAATGAAAAAGCATTTAGTGCTTGAAAGAAATCACTGATAAAGAGCAGAGGCATCTTTCAGAGCTCTACATCCTTGTTCTGTTCCTCTGGAAAACCACATCATCCCCAAACCATTAAAAGCAGGATGAATTTGACATTGTAAGGAATGGCCGTGAAAGCAAACATCAAAAGGAGCTGGGGAGGAGGAAGCAGATCAGGTGGGAGAGAAACGACCCCGTGCCTTTTATCAGCAGCTCACTCAGAACCCCGTGGGTGATGATCCCTCTGTGCCCGTGTTTGGGCTGCCTGGTCCCCGTGGTGGGTACAGTAAAGGCACAGGCAAGGCTCCCACACCTCCAGGGCTGTTTCCTGTTTGCAGAGCAGCCTGGAAGAACCACACGGCTCCTGTCCTTTATTTGCTGTTTGCACAGGGTGGATTTATTATCACAGAGATCCTCGTGGGTTCCCCTTTCCACCATATAGCTCCAGTCAGTTTGTGATTTCCAGCTGAGCTTGTCTGCTTTTGGCAGCCTGGCTCCTTCCAGGCCAACAGGAATATTTAATCCAAGTTTTCCTACCAGCAGTGGCACTTGTCAACGAAGGGATTTCCTGTGGCTGTGCATCTCAGGCCACTTTATGCCAAAGTAGATGCAAATCCTAAGTAAAATCGTCTTTTGCTGGAGCACCCACGAGGTTCCCTCCCTTCCTGCTCCCTGGAGCCTCAGTGGCAGCTCAGCTGGTCCCTCGTGGGATGCCAACAGGCACCTCTCACCCACCCTAGCCCACGGCTCTCCCCAGACCAGCAGGTATTTTGCAGACCACGAGGTGCAGAAAGTCTCCTTGGGAGAAAAGAGCATGGAGTGGTGGAGATGATGTGCTCACATCAGGCTTGTTTCCTTGGGAAAGCAGCTTAAACCCCCAACAAGGCTTATTAAACCTGACACAGGAAAAAAACAAGCCCAAACCAACCCAAACTGCTCCTGTGGTGTTACCACATCCCAGGCAAACAGATCCAGACCGCGAGTGGGAAGCGAGCCCACAGACAGGGGCACTTCCCCCAACCTCCCTGAGCACTCAGCTCCTTGAGTTTAACCTCTGCAAACGCCTCTTGTGCCAGCAATGCCCTCACTGGGCTTGAAAACACCAGCCCACTCCACGTGTCCTCAGGTTGGATGTGACACCAAATCCCTGCTGGGCTGAGGTGCTGGCATTTCATCAGCTGTGGTGTCTGCTTGTAAACAGCTCCCACCTTAAAATACAGTAACAATGCAATTCTAATCAATAATTCAATTAAAAAAGGGAACTTCCAAGCAGTGAATAATCTACCCACTGCAAACTCTTTTCCAGCTGGTTGTCGCTGTTCCTGAGCTGTTTTACAAATAGCAGAATCCCCCACGGCTTGTTCACCACTGAAACACAGCCCCTCTGCAGGGCAAGGCTGTGGGAGAGGCAGAGGAAAGGCTGGGATGAGTTTCATGTAGGGAAAATCTCCTTAGGCAAACTAGAATTCAGGCTGGACACTGGGGCAGACACTGGGGCCTCTAGCAAGTGTCAAGTGACCCTCAAGGAGTAGAGGAAGGTGAGCTGGCCTTGTTTCCATGTTGATTTCCAGGACAGAGGACCCACAGGTTCCTCCTCCACTGGGTCTGGTGTGTGATGGGAACCAACACCCAGCCAGGCTCCAGGCACAGCTCCCAAACCAAAACCACTTCAGTTCTCTTTCTACTTTTTACACCTCCACTCCTGCAAAGACACTTCATTTTTACGAGATGGATCATACACAAACCAACAACAGATTTCATTGAGAGGAGAAAGACCACCGAGAACACGACCATGGCTACTTCTTTAGAGGAGTTTTCAGTTTTCCCTTAGCAGTTAAAAATTAAACAAAGATGGTGAAGTTTCCCCATTGAAGTCTCTGTGAGCACGGAGAGGATGAAACCCTGCCCGTGCCAAACCAAATAAAGGACTCACAGTTTGTGTGGCACATGTAAATGCCCCGAGAGGACCCCGAAGGCACAAACCTCTGCCAGTTGTGCAGCCACAGCACCCAGGAAGAACAGGAGAACAAACCAGCAAAACCCACCCAGAGCATGGGCAGGACCCAGCCTTTGGTTCAGTCACAGCTGGAAGGACAAAAAGGGGGAATCCATCACCTCATGGATTTCCTAACCACGGTTACAACTTGCATCCATCAATTCCTGATGCAGCCAGAGCTGCTGGGCAGTTCAGAGAACCAGCACTGGACACCTGGAAGGAGAGGGACTTGCTTCTCCTCCCCTTGCCACGCAGCCCGAGGCCATTCTGCTCCTTGGGGGGATAACAGATGGTTCTGCCACCTACCACCCCTCCCTGCCTCGGCAGAGCCTTGCGTAGTGTGTGTGGTCCAGACTTGGGTCATGCAACCAGCCAAAGCCCTCAACTCCATTTCCAGTTCACATCACTCTAATAGGCCCTCAGCTGGCCCGAGAAATCCCCAAACATCTCTTTCTGCAAACAAGGAATTGGGTTTCCTTTGTCTTGCAATCAGGGGAGACAAATTCTCCCCTCAACCACAGTTTAATTTATTCCTTTTGGTCGTTGCTGCCTCCACCTAGTGCAGCTGTCTAGACTGGGGTGGTGGTGGTGGTTTGCTTGCCTTTTTTTTTTTTTCCCTTTCTAGCTGGGGATTTTTGGAAGCTGCCTTTGCTTCTTTCCGAAACAAGTTTATTTTTAGTGTCACTTTTTCCATTGGCAAAAGATATCATGGCTGAGAGAGCTGCTCTTGGAGGAGCTGCACTGCTCTCCCTGTGAAATGGGAAAAATCTGCGTGGTTGGAGGCAGGAGCAGGAGAAGCAGCCAAGGTACCAGCGAGATGCTCCAAGCACAGAGGGTCCCGCACATGCCAGAGGAGGTGCTGCCCTTGGGAACTGCACAAGTCCCTTTCAGACCCCAAACTGCTTAATCAGGGAGGGTCATGGCACCTTCTGACATCCTCTTGGCCTGATCCCCCCTTGGATGGAGCTGCGTGTGGGAGGATGCCAACACGGCTTGCACCTGCCCACGCCACAGCACTCTCCACTCTTCTCCTGTCGGCTTCCAAGAGCAAGTAAACACTTGTCAATGAGCCACCTGAGAGCTCTAAACCTGGCTAACCTTGCCACAGGAACCCTCCACCAGCACTGAACGGCTCCCAGGCGACTTCTCAGGAAAGGGAATCACAAACACAGCCTAATTTTCTTCCTTGCTTTGCTGTCGACTACCCTGCAGCCTCCTGGCTGCCTTCTCGCTGTGCTGACCTGGCTTGCTCCTTGCTCTTTCACATGGGCATTTCTCACGCTTTGCCTTCAAAATAAGGACCCCTCTGGTCTTCCCACGATTTTGCTGGTGTGTTTTCCAAAAGCTTCGGCTGGGAAAGGGATGGCAGCATTCAGCCCTGGGTCCTGTTCTCACCTGCAGAGTTTAATCCCACCCCAGTGGTCGCCTGCTTAATCACCACTACTTTACTACCTTGCAAAGAGGAAGGGTGTAAAAATCCAACATTATTTTTGTAAAGGGAGATGCAGACTTGAAATAATTGGATAAAAATAAGTCCAGTCTCTTATTTTTCCAGCGCCACTTCTGAGCATTCACAGCCCCCAGCCCAGAGATTTCCCATCAGCAGCCCAGCTTTGCTGAGCTCCACACATCCCAAAGACTGCCAGAGCAGGAGGGCAGAAGGAAGGAAAGTCATGTATGTTAGGGCAAAGCTGCAGGCCTTGAGAGAGGGGAGGAAGAGGTGGGGGAGGGCATTAAAACACACACACAAAACCCCAGAATTAAGCAAGCGAGACCATTCCAGTTGAGCTGTTTCAGCCATTGTCTTACAACAACTTTAAACCCAATTGCTTCTTTTTAATGAGGTATTTTCTTCCTCTTAACCACCCAAATCTAATCCATGATGTTAGTCCAACTCAGAGAACTTAAAATCAGAACATTGGGGTCTTTCTTAATCCTCTTAACTTGCCAAAGGTTTTCTGATCACACACCTCTTCCTTCCTACTTAAGACTGGTTTTTTTCCACCACTCTTTGTCTTCTGTTTACAGCTGTGAGAAATTAGGATCCAGGCAGTGAAATCTCTACATAACAAATGAGCATTTAGAGACGGCTTGCATGTTTCATTGAAGGAAACCAGGCATGTTTTCTTAATTATTTCATCAATTCACATGTAGCTAACTGTTGCCTGGGCTCAGATACTCAGCATTTCTTGAAGGACATTCTTTAATCCACAATCTTTCATTCTACTGCATAATTACTTTCAAAAGGTAAACCTTGTCTCACGCTACGGCCAGTTGGTGCCTCTCACATGATGTGGTGGGTTAATAACTCTACAGTGGTGGGACAGGATCTCACAAGAAACACAGGAATCCCCACCTTACAATTGTGCCAGGCCCTCCTGAAGCTCAGTATCCCAGCAGAGGATGCAGGGCCTGACCACTGCTGTGGACTCCTCATCTGAAGCAGCTGGAAAAGCTCTGCTCCAGCACTGACAGATTTCAGGGCTCCCAGCCAGAGGTGTGTAGATAGATCCAATATCCACTGTCCCCTCAAACTCAGATCTTCCACAATCCTGGCCAGGCTGGCACAGGACACTGAGACAATCTTGGGCACCCAAGGGATGCCCTGCTACGAAGAGCAGGGAGCCACACTGGAGTGCAAATTGCACGTCAGGCTGGACCCCTGTTGTCCTTCATGGAGTTGAATGACCAGTGAGGGCAGCAGGTGTCCTCAGTGCTTCTCCAAGCCAAGCCACTTCCAGTTTCCCCTCCAGGCCTGTGCAGAGCTGGAGCTGCTGGCCGAGCTCTGGCTCCTGGAGTCAATCCTTGCTGTCAGACCACACTGCACCACCCAGCAGAGCCGAGGAGCCTCTCCCATCCCACCAGCAGCACGTGCTGAGGAGCTGCTCTCCAGCCATGGGATCAGAGGGTGCTGAACCACGCAGAGCATGAGTAAGCAACTGTGCAAGGGACAGTCCCTGCCACGTCCCCATCCTAATCAGGCTTGGGAACAAAATCAACCAGAGACTTCCTCCTTGCCCCTCAGTGCTTTGCTCTGCTTGGAGATACGAGTGTTACCAAGTGGGCCACTGAGTTGGGATGAACTGGGAGTCAAGCAAAGGGCTTGAACCAGAACACGACCTGGCACCCATCCCAAGTTCCTTTCGGGTTTGGTTAGCATTCCCCACCCATCATTTTTCATGTGCATGTGCCACATCACTTCCTGGTTCTGATTTGCCTGCTATTTGCCCCACGGGTAGGGTGTTACCCATCGAGACTCAAAAACCAGCAAGTAAGCCCTCCTCCCCCTCCTCATAAACCCCACACCCATCTCTGAGGGATCCAAGCATCCCTAGCAGGAAGGAGTCCAAGAATTCTTTATGCACATAAGAATGTCCCCTTGCCACATCATAATCCTGTTTGCTACCAGTGCCACACACTGATGGTCTAGGTCAAACTCCAGATGTTAATAAACCTCAGCAACAACTGCTCAGAGAAAATGCAGATAATTGGTCTCATACCTGCTATTAGAAGAATAAAAAAAAAGCCAACAAAATACATCACAAAAAAAAGAAGTGCAATAAAAAAATGCATCTTGGTTGCTTTTAACATTCTTTTCTAAAGGCTAATTTTAGTTCTATGGCTGGAGCTTAAAGGCAGCTGCACATCTGGGGTGATCTGCCAAGCTCTGGGGGTCCAGCCCCCAGCACTTGGGTCCTGCTTTGCTGGAACTAAAGGTTTGGGATGCAAAAACACAAAGCACAGAGGGTTAATTAACGAGGCATTCAAGATGTTTTGCTGTGCTCTCAGCCTTGGACAAACTTGGATGTGGATGGCCTCGCTGTGGTCAGGTGCTGACTGCAAACCAGCTCCTTCTGTTCCTGTTGCTCAGCTATAAAAGCATTAATACTTGGCTTGTTGTCACCCTTTTTTCCCCTGCCTGTGCTGCTACCGTGAGTTGCTCAACTGTGCTGTGCCTGGAGGAATCCCTGAGCAGGAGACACTGCCCTGGCATTTGGGCCGTGCTGGCTGTAGGTGCGTGTCTTCTGCCTCTGCATTACCATATATGCCCTTCCCAACCAGTTTCCAGGCAGACGTTTATGTTTTGCCACTGCATTGGCCGGGGTTCTGAGGGGGTCAGATATGGGCAAATCCTGCTGCTCGTGCAGATAATGCAAATCCCCCACAGATAAGGGAGGTGAATTATCTGCAGGACGTCACAGGAGTTACACGCCAAGCAAGAGTTTCACAATTAATCAGGAGTCAGAGTTGTGTGGATTAAACTCCAGGCTAACCTGACCCATTGGCAACGTTATTAATCACCTGTCTCCCAGGGTATCCAGTCCTTGCTCCCTTCCAGCCAGGAGTGGGTCATGTTGTTGGTTTGCAGGGAAGTTGCTGCTCCATCACACACAGAGCACTGACACCCAGCACCAGTGTCCTCTTGGAGGTGTGTTCCTGTGTGGAAATCATCCCATTCAGATACCTGAAGCTCAGCTCCACTTCCCTGCAGCCCTTCATTTCCACAGTGTGCAAAATAATTCTGCCCAGGGAGCATCTTCTGTACGGTGGGAGCTTCCTGGGGCACCTGAAGGGGCAGTGAGCAGGTCAGAGAACCACCAGCTCTGCTGGTCTTTCACAGTGTACCTATAAAATGACCCAGAATTGCCATTAGCCTTTTTGGAGACAGTTGTAAAGCTCTCCAGGACAGACAGTGGGGCTCTGGAGAAGTGTTTCTGCAGGTTTGTTTCCTGTGTCCCTCCAAGGAAGGTGGGGA
>JAWWMO010000019.1:3349438-3376804 GCA_035047845.1 Dendrocincla fuliginosa
CTCCAGGACAGACAGTGGGGCTCTGGAGAAGTGTTTCTGCAGGTTTGTTTCCTGTGTCCCTCCAAGGAAGGTGGGGAGGACTGAATTTGTGAAGCTTCATACACAACCTGCTCTCTGAGCAACACTTCATGCAGGCTTTCTGTGCCTGCCACCTCCTCATTCCCTGAGTTTGTGTCCATCTCCCCATGGATACATATGGGTATATATGGATATATACACAACAAGCACCCTGCTCTAACATTTGGGCTCTCTCCTGACTTCCCCTACAACAAAACCCATCCATGGGTGTCCCACCTCGTGCCCTTCCATCCATCCTGATAACCTTTCTCGTTACGTGCCGGGCTTTAACAGACAGAGCCGTGAGCAGCACTTTTCATGCTATTTACAGGGAGGAAATTTATAAAACATGTTAAAAACTTTACAAGGAGAGCAAGCCTTTCCAAAATAAATCAGGAGCACCAAGAGTTGTGCCAGAATCTGTTTGCTTCATGTAAGAGGCAGGGTCTCTGCAGGGCCTCATACCTGGGAGAAGGGAACAGCTTGGAGGTGAGGACGGTGCCTGTTCCCTGCACACACTTTGGCCATCAGGATTCCCTCCAAACTTTGTGTTCTCATTTAGAGCCTGTTTAGGTGAAAGAGGCTGACGCTGGAGAGGAGAATCAGATGCTGGAGCAGCAGTACTTCCTTCAGCAGGGGAAGGGAGGCAGCTGGAGAAGAGGGGATGTGTCAAAGCCGATGTGCATCGGGCGGCTGTTCCCCCAGTGTCTTTCCCCAGCTGCCGTGGGCTGTGTAATGTGGGTACTTTGGAGCACTCATGCAGCAAATATTTTTTCCCCAAGCACTTTTCATGCTGGAGTTTTAGGTTTTCGGAGGGATTTTTTTTATTATTATTATTTTTAAAAACCCCAATTTTCTTTTTTTCTTTTTTTTTTGAAGGAAGATCAACGGCTTAATGAAAAAAGCCTGAGATGCAAGAGCGAGGCTATCGCTTCAAGAGTGCTTCCAGATTTACATAAATAACATTCCTGCTGCATAAACATCTTGGCAAAGGCAGAGCATCCAGCCCCCCCTCCTACTCCATTGGCCTCCACTACATTCTGCAGAATATTAAAACCCCTTGATGGTAACGTGTTCTCGGCCAGAAACAAATCATTAGTTTGGATGAGGGCATCAAACTGCATCTGCTCTGTTCCCTGAAGTTCCAAGTGCAAGAGATTTAGGAGGGAGGGGAGAGGATTTCTTTGATAGAAGGATTTAGAAAAACAGCAAATTGATCGAATTTTTAAGCAGCTACAGAGAGGAGGGGATGAGGCTCTCACAGAGACACATGGGAATGGTCTGGGATAATTAAAGGTGGAGATGGGCTCAAGCTGTGCAGTTTGGAGGTGGATCTGAACGCTCCAGGCTTTTGGGTCAGAGCTTTCGTTCTGCCCACTGCACATGGCTGAGATGGTCCATTGATCAACTTGATCGAGAGTCTGGAAAGGTTAAATCCAGGCTCCTGTCTGAGCAGAAGGAAGGAAAAAAGACAGTAGGAAGAGGGGAGTTATGAAATACTGCAGGGACTTGACTCAGCAGGCACGGGGAGCTTCCCTTTGTGCTGCAGGCTCCTCTGAGCCCTCGGCATGGGGCAGAGGAGCCTTGGGAGTGCTCCAGCACGGGGCTCTGAAGGTCCTGGGTGTTGCCCTCATGGCCAAAACTCCCTGTGAGAGGGCAGGGAAGTGGAATGGGACACACGGGGCCAGTTTCGAATTCACCTCTGGGTTTTCCTGCACAGAATGAATTATTCTGGGGGCAGCTCTACCCTTTCAAGAAGGCACCACATGGCCAAAGCCACCCAAAATAGCTCCTACCCACCAGGGCAGCAAGTGATTGATCCTTCCACAGGAGCAACTCACCTTTGGCAGCAACGTGAATGAAAATTAGGGACAGTTGAGGGGCTTTTTCCCTTTTCAATCCAGCCTGTGTCTCTTGTGCTTTTCCCCTCCAGCTTTTCTGCTTCCTCTGAGGTTCTTTGAGCCCACAAGAACATCCTGCAGGGACAAATGATTTCTTACTGGTCTTAATCAAGCCTAATCTTTCATGACAGGACAGAACAGGCTGGCCATCTATTAGATTCAGCACAGCTACTCCAAGCAGTGCTGTTATGTCAAAATTCTGCAAGCTCGGCTTTGATAGGCTTTGGGGATTTTCTCAATGGTGCCTTATGAGCCTGGTGGTGCCCCTCACATTTCAATGACCACGAGATGAACATTAAATGTACTTCCTTTCCCACAGCTGGATACTGTCCCATCTGTTCTGAGACAGCCAAAGTGTCAAGTAAGCCAGGCAAGGCAGACAATTTTTCATGCAAATCTGTTGACTTTAGGATTTTGAAATATATGCCTTTTTAATAACGCACAGATTATCTCACAAAACACCCAGGTCATTTGCAAGAGTTCCTCCAGCAGTCCTTGGCATCAGCAGCCAGCACTGCAATGCACATCTATCACCCTCAGAGGAAAACCTGGCAGAAGGACAGAAAGAAATGCCATGTGCAGTCCCTGCACTGAGTTAGCCTGGGATGTTGTATCTGACAGAGCTGGGCCTGGATGCTCCAGGGGGATGTGCACAACCCCCAGACTGCACCCTCACAGCACTCTCCAGCTGTGCAGCACAGGTGGAAGGCAGAAAAACCAGATTTAAAGCATTGCATCAGGATCCCATCACAGCCATGGCCTCCTTCCCTGGCACCTCCAGCGTCCCTGTGCCTCCTGTGGCAGGGTGGGCAAACCCAGAGCGCCCTTCTGAGGGCACCACGTGGCTGGGCCAGCAGCACCCCCAGAATCAGCTCTCAAAATGATTTACACCAAGCCAAGGAAATAACCTGCTAAATCCACCAATGTCACAGGTGGCCAGCCCAGTATAAACATGAGCTCACAACTAATTTAACTCCCAAATCAGCCAAGCTCTCAGCCAAAGAGCAGCCTCAGCTCCAAGCACGCTACGACTCACTCATCTGATCTCCTGGAACAAGGAGAACAAATGAAGTGACTTGTGCCCATGAAACCCCACACCACAGTGACACAAAAGAGCTTTTCTCACCTCCTGGTTTTCAAACCATCCTTTAGATCCCCTTGCTTTTTAATGAGATGCTCCACAGTAACAGGGCCTGGAAGAAGCAGCTGGCAAAGCAGCCTGTGCTGAAAGCCAAAGGTGTTACCTGCCTTCCTGCCATACTTCACACGGTAAATTTGCCATCAGGTCGGGACACAAGACCCCTGCTGCCAGGAGGAGGATGCTCACAGGAGCTTCCAGCCTCTGCATTTCATGTCCTTTTCCCAGAAGAGCCTGCTCTGGTGGGCACCCAGAACACACCTGGATTTATCTGGGGTCTGGGGAAGGATCAAACCAAGAAGAAACAGGAGAAACCAAACTGACCCCAGACAAACACATACCTCCCTTTCTTTTGAAACTTATGTATTTGACTTACCCAAGTGCAGGTCATTTCTCCATATTTAAAGTCTGGTTTAAGAGGGCCCATAATAGCACTGGGAAGCTCACACAGCTGGGATAGTGGGACACTTCCATCCTCTGGGGTAACAAGAGGAAAAGGGAACTTGCTGCACTCAAGACCTCCAGCTCTTCCAGCAGCTTCTCCTTGGGCAGCTCTGCAATCACAGAGAAGGTGCCTGCCCTTGTAGCACCAAAATTACCACGAAAGAGGCAGTCATGGTGGAGCAAACCAGCCTCAGGTAGACCCAAGGCACTGGCTTAAAAATTAGCCCATTCCCCTTGCCCCAACACATATTTTTCTTGAGAATGGAGGAACCACAGGTTTCTGGATAACTTGGGAGCTTTGCCCCTTCCTCCAATTCCCTCCTTTAAGAGAAAATAATAATAAAAGAAAAAGAGTGAAATTAGAAAAACACAGCTTATTTGCTGAAACTCTGCTTTAAAGAGCCGAGTTCCTCAATGCCCAGAGCGTGATGCAGAACAGCTGACTTTATGTAAGGCTTGTTATTAGAAACAGCCCATTGCTGGGCTGGGAGTGCAGGAGATGCACCTCGTGCAGACATCCCATCAACGTCTGTCTGTCCGTCCATCCCTCCATCCCCACGGCCTGGCTGGCAGTGAGGAGTGCCTGGGGCAGCTCCTGACTCAGAGATTCCTCCCTGCTATTTGCCAGGGGAGGAAGCAGGAGCTCTTTAGCAGAGGGTCTGAGCAGACTCGATGCCAGCTTCTTGCTGGTAAATCCCACTTCCAGCCTCCCTCGCGGGCGCCAACAGATGGTTCTGCTTTTCAGAGTAATGGAAATTTTATGGACCATTTTCTTCTCCTTCTCCTTTTCCCTAGGATGGAGCAGCACATCCAAAATGCCCTGAGAAACACAGTGGTCTCCTCCTGAAATGCACTTCAGAGCGGTGTCTCCAGGAAACCAGTCAGAGCACTGGAGAGTCACCTGGAGACCCACACACCATCTGCCACCAGGCAGCTCCCCAGGGGCTTCACTGTCCGACAGCTCTCCATGGAGAAGCTCAGAATCCTCCTGAAGGGTGAGTTGGTGGCTCCCAAGCTGGGTGGAGAGCCCAGGAGTACCCACAAAAGCGGGTTAAAAAGATTTGGGAACTGTGGTGTTATTTTTACGCCCTTGTTTTGGTCAACACTCCTTGCAGTTGGAGAAACTGAGGCACAGAGAGTCATTCCCTGGAGATGCCCTGAATCAGAGCAGGGCTGGGACCGAATCCTCCTTTCCAAGGTCCTGTCCCCCAAAACACAAACAGCGTGACGGGACAGGGAGAGGGGAAACCTTTGCCAAAGTGTGGGAGAAAAGGGTCCGAGGCACATCCCCAGGACCCCCATTTCCCCTGGCTTCACCCTCCTGTCTCTGGGCTCACCAAGGGTGAGTGAAGCCCAGCAACCCCCAGAGCGCCCGAGTCGTGTTGTAACGTCTTGCTCCTCAAGCAAAAACCAAACAAAGACTTGGGGAATCCCATTGACTCACACCCCTTTTAATTATTATTTTTTTAAGGGCCCAGGACTTAGTGAATGAGAATATTATCCCATGGGGATTGAGAGCACAATGGAAACAGGAAACTTGCAGAAAGCATTTCTGGGGAGATATTATCTCAGTGCTGTAGGACACAAGATTTACTTAATTGCAGCCAAGGAAGTTTTAGATTACGCTTTGCAGTGTCTGCACGAAGGGCTCAGCTATCACAGGGAAGGCTCCTGCCATGGTGATTTCCTTTAAGATATGTGCCTTTCCCTGGCCACGATAACTGCAGGGGATTTGGTGATAATGCAAGTGGGTTTGGAATGCTTCAAAGCCTTCGAGGACATTCAGGCCATCCCAACCCATGGTAATGAATATAAAATTGCTTTTTTAGCAGATGACATCCAGCTTTCTCTCAGTGAAACACAAGCCTCTATTCAGTGCCTTGGAGAAGTTTGAGAGGTTAACAATCCTCTTTCTGGGTCTTTTTGTGTGCATAAATATGACCAAGACTGAGGCAATGCCTCCAGGCACCTCCCCAGCAAAATCCCTCTTAATTTTCCATGCCAATAGTCCCTAGAAGGATTCAAATCCATAAGAAGCCAAATCTCTCTTCACTTAAATAAACTTATAACAGTAAGTCTCCAACCCTTTTATGTGACACACATCATGGTTTTCAAAGATGGTCTAACTCCCCATTATCTATGCTTGGGTAGGTCCACTCACTGCAAATGGCCATCCTCCTGAGCACTTCATTTTCTGCAGGGTCCCTGGCACTTGAGCATTTAACAGCACTTGAACCTCATCCCACACCCCATCCCTCCAAAGAAAACTGGCAAAACAGAGGAGAAAAGCCAGTGGAACACTCAGCAGTTTATACAGCCCTAGATGGGAGCAATTTCACCCAAGAATCTGAGTTCCTCGTACTGCAGGAACGACAGGAACTGGTTCACTGCAGGTTTGTGTCCTGTGTCCCCAGTTTTCACTGCTTACCCTTCATATCCCTTCTCCTGGTGCCTCTGGTGTTCTCAGACCTCATGGCTGGGTCACCATGGCTTCCTTGGAGCTGGGTGTGAACCAACCACCTCCAGCATCCCGAGCTGACCAGGATTTGAAGGTTCAGGCACCAGTCTGGGATCACTTGAGCTCTTCCAACCTTGTGTGTGATGGAACATCACCCGCTGCATCTCTGCTTTCATTCCCTTGCCAGTTCTACTGAGACCTGCTGAGGATGCAGCAGCTTTGGAACTTCCACCCCTTCTTCCATGGCTGAACTGGGGTGGTGGGTCCAAACATCTTGGGAGAACTGGTGGATAGAAATAAGCCTATTTGAAACTGGGTTTATTTTAGGGGAAAGCTCAGATCATCTCCCCATGGAACAGCCACGTGCTGTTCCCTGTTCCAGACCAGCTTCTTGTTGCCACCACGTGGCTCCAGGGAAACCAGATCATCAGGGTCATCCTGCCATCCTGCAAAAGGGGTGACATGGAATGAATAAGCAGGGACTTCTCCAGCAGCCCAGGGGGACACCAGCACCACCAGGGGCTCCTCCAGTATCCCAGGGGACACCAGTGTCTCCAGTAAAGCTGAAAGGTGCTCAAAGGAATCAGCAAAACCTTCTGTTGACTTGCCACAATGGAAGGAGTGATCCTAACACTGGAAGGTTCCATCTCCAGCCTTCAGAGCCAAGACACAGGGTCAACAAAACAACCCCAAAGGAGGTTGCCCAAGTTCCCTGGATCTCTGCTGCTCTGGGAAGGATGCAAGGTTATGCAGGCAGCGAGATGGTGGTTCAACAGCCCGGGCTCTGTGCACACAGAGGGGTGTACTGGGACATTCCACATACAGGGGCCAGCAGGGCACTGGCACGAGCTCCCAAAATCTCCAAGGCAATTGTTGCATACCCCTAGACAGAAGGATTTAGAAGTCAAAAGTCAAGTGAAAAGAAAAAAACCCCAACCAACAAAAGACCCAGTTGTAGGAGAGAAATTGAGGAGCTGTTTGTGTTTACTTTGTTGGGAAGCACAACCAGAGCACTTGTGGCCTCTGAGTGCTCCTGGATCTGTTATTGCATCTGTTCCACCAGATTCTCCTGCCACAGTCCCTCTCCTTTCCCCAATAAACCCCAGGAGCTGCATGCCAAGTGCCATGGCCTCCTCCAGCTACTGCGTTTGAAGCCACCAGGAGGTTTCGACAGCGACTGCGAAACGATGCAACCAATTATTGCCATGGGCTGCCTTCCAAGGTATCCAAAGGAGAACCATCTTTCAAGTAATGCCACAAGAGGAAATCATGATCAATTTTCAATACTCGTTACTTCTTTCCTGAAGTTTCTACAGCTCCTTCTGAAGATTCCTGTGTACCCTCACACCACTGTGAGCCTTTGATTGTCCCCCAGAGACCTGAAAGCATTGCCAGGGTTATCTACCAGTGCTTATCCACACGTTCAGCTGTGGCCCTTCCAAGGAGCTGGAGCTCTGAGCTTCCTTTCAAAAGGTGGCACCACCAGACCCCAGCACTGGTGGTTCTGCAGCTGAACAGCCCTTTAAATATTCCATGAACAGCCAGAAAAGTCTCTCCCCTTTCAACGGCACGGGTGCCAATCCAGGGCTGGGATGAAGAGGGATGTGAGACCTTCCCTTTGGCAGCATCTCCATTTTGCTCACTAAACATCACCTGAGGGACTCAAGTCACCACCTGCTTTTTGCAAACCCCTTGTGCAAAAATTATACAAACAAGACTTAAATGGAGATCTCAGAAGCAAATTCATTTTTCCAAGACTCCAAACAAACAAAAATTTGTTTCTCTTTCTTCACGCTCTGAACGAAGATTCCAAAAGGATCCTCTTTCATCCACCATCCAGCTAATCCATCCTTGCTGCCAATGGGAGGAGAAGCATCCGTGGGGAAGGCTGCCCTTTGCCACACACAGTCATTCTAATATTTTAAGAATATTGGGTTTTTATTTATTTTTAAACAAAATGAGAAATACTTGGGTGTTGCTAAGGCTTCGCTGCCCTGGCTCATGGCTGCATGGCTTCCACCAACAGCCCCAGGAGACACAAAGCTGTTCCCCTCACTGCTGATTACCAGTGCCCAAGAGTCCCCTGCTTCTTTAAGCCAATTCCAACCATTTCAATGGATAACAATCCTTTTCAGCTTCTGCACCAACACAATACCAGTTTGCTCTTAAAAACAAAGGACTTTCTAGGAGACCAGTCCTTGAAATACCTCAACACTTGAGCACTCAACATCACATCTATTATTAATAAATATATATAAATATATAACCATCATTTAGAGCTGTGATGAGAAATGGTAACAAAAACCTATCACAGTAGTTGTTCACCTGCAAGTCTTAGGTATTTTTCCAAAATAAACAAAGCACAGTCTGGCCTCTCTCCCTTTCAGCTTCCCCTGCCACAACCCACCCCCCAACCTCGAGCAGGGAAGAACAAGCCATAGTGCAGAACAAAACCAAAATAAAATTGAAACCTGATAAGGCCACATTCTCAGGGAGAAGCCATGTGTGAGATATTTTTGCTTAATTATTTCAAGCAATGTATGGCCCCTTGGCTGTCACCAAGGCTGGCCCTGTCAGGCTAATATCATGAGGAACTATTGTGCAGGGAATCACTAGATACTCCAAGTATTTGAGACCCAGCTAATCAGCTCATGTTTCATATTCTTTTTCCAACTTTTAGACCGAAATAGAGCCCTCAGTGGTTTGCACCAAGCCCTTTTCCTCCTCTTGTAGGTATTAGAGAGGTATTTGGGAGCAGAGATGTGACGCTTTGTGGCTTTGCATGCGCAGACATTGCTACTGGCACTGGGTAAAAAGCGAGTTTTCAGCCTCACCAGACCCACAGAAAATGCAGGGTTGCACATAAATAGTGATTATTGGTTATGGCTAAAGCAACAACTCAGCAGGAGGACATTCCAGGGCCCGGGTTTCAGCAGGTCATGCCTCAGTGCCTCGTGGAGCTGGTTGAGAAGACAGGTGCTTTCAGCCCTAAATGATACAGGATATTGAAAAAGCACCCAGTGATGATACAAGAAAGGCAGCTGTTTGCTTTCCAAATAGCTCCCCTTTGAGCTGAGCTGGGGTTTCATATCTACAGGGAATAATGACATTGTTTAAGTAACCTGGTGTATGGTGCAACTCTGCTTCCATGAGGGCTTTTCCAAAGGGGAAGGGAAAGGAAACTCCAGCTCAAAAGTGCCAGAACACCTGGATGTACAGAAAGTCTCCAACCTGCTTCCTGAGTGCAGCAGCAATAGCAGAACCCCTGATCCCCAAACAGAGCTCATTAATGGGCTTTAATGTTTGCAAGAGAAGCAAAGGAGAAAGGTAAGGGTAGGGGTGGTGTCCTGAGCAGTGCAGTGCAGGGCAAATCACTGCGTGGGAAAGAAGAAGCTGCCCAGGGTGAAATGCCACAAGTGAAAAGAGAGACTTCAGGCGAGCAGGGAGACCTGGCAGCACTTCCAGGTGGAGAAACAGAACAGCAGAACAGAGATTTAGATAGCACAGAGTTCCATCATCACAAGGAAAGAGGGAACCCCAAAAGGTGGTTTCAGCCAGCCCTTGTTGGGGAAGGGGGGGAACCTGCCTTGTCTGCAAACACCACGTGAAGGGAGAACTCCTAAGCCAGCTGTGAGGAACGTCCCTGGTGCAAAGGGAGGGGTGGGAAATGAGGGAATCCAGTCATTCAAAAAGCATTATTCCAGGAAGTTAAATCTCTTAACGAGGCAGAGCTCGTGCCTTGTAAAATGTGGAAATAATGCCTCTGACAGGAAAAGGAGTAGGACCATGAGCCCCCCGCTCCTGGAGAAGCGGCGGCTCCGGGAAGGGCTGCACGCACTCGAGCACGGAGCCAAACACAGCTGCCCTGGGTAACAACTGCAGCCTGGCTTGGATTTGCAAACCAAACACTGCAAGAGCCTGCTGGCTTTGGATGTGCTCTGCTGCCTTTGCAGCACAGGAGCAGTGCTGCCATTCCCAGCTGACACAGACACCAAACCAGAGAACCACAGGATGGTTGGCATTGGAAGGAACCTTAAAGATCATCTCGTTCCAACTCCTCTCCCTGCCATGGGCAGGGACACCTTCCACTGGACCAGGTTGCTCAAAGCCCCAGATTCCAGGGATGGGACACCCACAGCTTCTCTGGGCAACATAAAATTAAAGGTAATAAATGACTCTTGTAATTAAACAACAGAAGCATCTCGGGTAACTGGACTAAAGCTTAGCAGATCAAAGTTGAAGCAGCTGCTTCAGCTCTGCCTGTGTCAGGGCATCCCTCCTGCAGGCACAGGCTCCTGTGCAAAGGGAACATCCTCCATTATTTCCAGTTACTGGAAAATTCAAATGTGCAATACTCACTCTGGTTGCTTTCCAAGATAAAGTCTGAGCTTCCAGCTACTGGTCTTACTCTCACTCCTAGGAGCTGGAACAGGGACATGATCATTCCTCTGGGTTTTGAGTCTTCTTCATCCCTTAAGTTGTGACTTTCAGGCTTCTTAAACCACACAAATGTTCCCATTAGAATGTTTATCTGAAAGAAAGATGGATCAGTTGTTCCTTCACTTTAAGGCTTCTCTTACATCCACCCTTGTCTACCACCATCAGCTCAAGTGGCCATCCAGAGTGGCCAGGACATCCAGGCACTTACATTCCAACCTCCCCTCCTTGTTACATGTACTTTATTTGTTTATCTCTCAAAAGATGAATTTCTACCCCACTGTACATTGTGTTTGTTTATGAGGAACTGCTCCTGTCTGCATGAACTTCCCTGTAGGAGTTTAGAAGAGGTCCTGCCCTGCTGTGGCTGCTCAACTGCAAGGGTCAGAGCGTAGATGAAATTACCCAAACCCATTAAACTTTAACTGAATCAAAACAAAACACGCCCCCTGGAACAGCAGCAGCAGTGCTTGAAGGAGCAGATGGAGCCCCTGGAGCCCAGAAAATCTCTTAACCTTGCAACTGTAGTGGCTGATGTGTCTGATGGAGGGGAAAAGAAGCACAAAGGGACAGGAGGATTTGTCACCCCAAGAGCCTGTTCCCTGTAGCTGCTCGTGGAGTCAGGGGAAACTCTTGGAGGTCTTCTGAGCTTCCCACCCAAGTGCATTGCCCACCTGCATGGCAGGCAGCTCCCAAAATAAGGCACTTCTGGTGAGCCTCATTTCTGCCCCTTTCCCTGAGAACTGAGCCACTTGTTTCTGGCTGAAAACACCTCCTTTATCCCCGATTCCCTCCTTTATTTCCTTGTTCAGAGGTTGAAGTCCCTGTTCAGCTGATTGCTCTTAATTGGTATTAATGATTAGTATTGATATGCCCTTCCCAAACTATGAGAAAAGCTCAAGTCTTGGCCTTTCCCATCCTCAGTCACCAAGGATGGGACGTTGTGGATGGTCCACATTCATAACTGGCTCATAAAAGGGAACACAAAGGCAATTAATCTTCCCCACAGAGCAAAATCTTTCAGGGTATTTAAAAGTGGAACCTACTGGGAAGTGTTGCAAGAACGGGCTGCCCAGGGCAGTGGTGGAGTCCCACCCCTGCAGGGATTTAAAAGCCATGTGGATGTGGCCCTTGGGGACATGGATCAGTGGTGGCCTTGGCTGTGCTGGGGCAATGGGGGGATGTGATGATCCCAAAGGTCTTTTCCAACCTAAACGATTGTGTGATTCTATGAAAATAAAACTGAATTGCATCTGCCTTTGAACCCCAAGGGTAACAGAGTAGCACACACGGAGAAAACCATGACTGATGCCACACAGGCAGCAGTGGCCACTGACTCAGCTGTTGCCATGAGATGGCCTGCCATTTCCAGGGGCAACACTTAAAAAGCACTGGCACGATGTTCAGCAGCTGGCACAGCTGCAGAGAGGACAGAGAGCCCAGCAGAGAAAGGGATGCCACTCTGCTTTGTAAATCCACAGCCCACCCAAGCCCCAAGCACGATGTCCAGCTCGAGAATTGCCCTTCCCTGCATCTCAGGAGTTTGTAATAAAACCAGAAAAGTGATAAAAACAGGCTGCACACCAGAAAAAATGAACATGAATGACAACTGGAGGTAAAGAATGAAGATGCACCGAATGGAAAAGCTGAAGAGAAGAAACAATTCACCTTTTTCCTCAAAACATCCAAAAGTTAGGGGAAAACCAACAAAAGAATCAGTGAGAAAAGGAAAGTATGTTTTCCTGTACAACAGACATTTGCTTGTGAAACTCATTGCCATGGGATGTTCCAGATCCCAGATTACAAGGGGACCAGAGAGAGGGATCTTGCCCTCCTCTTCTTTTCCTGTAAGAGCCATAGCTACTGTCGAAAGTGAGGTGGGTCTATCATGAATGAAAATGAGGAATTCCTGAGGAAGGAGCTTCTGGGAAGTGAGCAGGATGTCCATGTCCCCTGTGCTTGGCCCCAGCCCACGGCAGATGGGGCTTGGGACCAGAAACCTCGAGGGCCTCTCAGTCCTACAACCACCCCCCACGTCCCTGGCAATGAGAAGAAGCACAAAGTGCTGGAGATTTTCCCAAGCTCTTGGGAGATTCAGGCTCTGGGTTGCCCTGAGCAGCACAAAAGGGGCTGATGTCTCTTCTAGACCTGCTCTGGTTTGTTAATCAACCTCAAAGAACAAGGACCATCCTCACAAGGCAAGGCTTTTCCACTGGTGTTTTGCTGTCCCCTGTCCTTGCAGTCTGAAACCTGCACACACTGACTCACTTGACACATTTTCTTGTGTTTTTGTCAGGAGTGTGTAAGAATTCAAACCAACCCTGTTCTCAAAGCTCTTAGCCCCATCAGCAGGTGCTCTGCTTCTTGGCTTTCCACCTCACAGTATTCCAGAAAGCAACATGGATTATCCCAAAGGTGCTCTCCTGGAATTTCAGTGCCATGTACAGACCTCCACAGAGTTTAAAAAATAATTAAGATTTTTTTTTTCCCCACTACAAGGTGATTAAACTGTACTATGCCATTGCCTGACCTGAGGGATTAGGCTCATAAAAATCAAGGTCCATCCTTGCTACACTTTGGAGCTGCCAGAAGCCACCAGATCAGACCAGCAGCAGTTGTGGCCTCCAGTGGAGCCACCACAGGGCAGGGCCTGCTCATCTACAGCTGCCAGGACCCTATTTACACATTCAGTGTGAGATTCCAGCCTTGTTTCCTACCACTGGGGCATGATTTACCTTGACTTTCTCCCAGGCCTTGGCCACGTCCCCTTGCTCCTCCTCAGAGTGTTGCTGGGCTCCATCTCCCCTCCTGCCTCCACCTTGTGTAACGAGAACATCACGTCATTCCATGTTTCTGGATGCAAGTAAAGGAAAACCACATTTTCTGAGATCCCCCATGACAATGCAGCTGATTTAGTGATAATGGAGATGACGCACTCGAGGTCGGAGGGGGCCAGGAGGTTCCATCTGCCAGGCAACTACTCAGCCTGACAAACAGCTGCTGCCTCAGAAAGGAGGGCTGAAAGGTTTCAGAGGGAGCTGTTTTCTCCACACCTGCAGCACCCAGAAAATTCCATAAAAAACCCCAGAGCAGGGAGTGTTGCACATACCAACCAAGCTGGGATCTCACCACCCCCTGCACCACGGGGATCCTCCTGGGTGCAGCTCCCCATCCTTTGGGGCTCACTTGCTTTGATATTCAGAAGACCCTCGCTATGGATCATATGGTTTCCCTTTCACTGAGGTATGAACTTCCCAGAAACAGAATACAGCTGGTACTTTAGTCCCAGGCATCTCTCTGTCCCCCCTGACCCCACACCAACATTCCCTGCCTCCTCTGAGGACACAGCCTGTAAGCACCAGGTGAAACCAGCCCATAGGAGGGTGCTCAGACCCTCACTGCTAACCAGCTGATCTTCCCAGAAAGACAAAAGACGAGCTCACATCTGCCAGGCCTGCCCAGCACAGACTGCTGTGAGCATGAGACGTATCACAGGGTGGGTGGGAGCTGAGTTGGTCTTTAAAAGACCCTCCCAAACACAGCCCACCCAGGAGGGTCCTACCTTACCATACCAGCACCTCCATTTCGGCAGCTGGATGAGGCATGGACAGCCCTGGTTGTTTTTATGGTTCTGAGGATTTTGATGGAAAGCTGTTGGATGTGTTACTGAAGTTCATTTATGTTGACACTGTGTATTCTTTTTGCCTCTGTAATTCTAATTTCCTTTAGTTCCTTTAGTAGAGGAGCTCTAACCATCTTGTCCTTATTGGAGTAGCTGTTTCAGCAGGAGTGACCCAGACATCAGACTGCACAGAGGGTACCTGAGACAAGTGACCAGAAACCATCTGCCCCACTGAGCAAAATGCACAAGTCCTCCTTCCCAAAAGCTCAGTCTTCCCCCAGACCACCTGCTGGACAAGCAAATTGTCTGATGCTTCCTAACCTTCCCCTCTCTTAGGGCATTTTTAGTTGTTTCAATACTTCCAGTTCATGAATTTTCCTATAGAACGGGGAAAAAAATCTAATTCTTGTTTAGAGTTCTTCACTCCCCAAGTGACAAGGGTTAAACAACTTAAATTCTTCCCACATCTCTCTCAGCATCCCTCTCTTTCCTCTCCTGTCATTCCTACTGTGGCCCACAGAGGAGTTACCAGAAATCTTCATCTTGAGTCATATCTTGCTGTTACTCATCCTTAATCACATTACACCTAGACTACTGAAATATGTGTTTAAAATATTCCAGGAACTCTCCAGCTCACTGAAGCACTCGGGGTCTGGAATCCTTTGGCCAGGAACATCTCATTTTCCAGGAAATGGATGATATCAGCCCATTATCTGTCAGCTGCACTGCCCCTCATCCCAGCCTTCACAGCTCTCTGCTGATTTAGTCTCCTCATCCACCCACCTCACTGCACCAGACGCAAGAAGTGACGACAGTTGGGAGCACATTCTGCCATTTTCAAGTATTTTGCTGAAGCCATCAAAATCCATCCCCCCAGATGATCCTTGCCTGCCCTGGGGCAGAGGGAGAGCGAGCACTGACCTCCTGTGGCACTCTGGAAAGGCTCTGGGCCCCCAACCTGCTGGACTGATCGAGCAAATCCATCAGTGAGGGGGAATTTTGCAGAGCTCACCCTTTCACCCCACCAGGAGTGGCTGACACAAGTCACAGGTAACGTCCCACTACACAGACTGAGAGGTTTGTGCCAAGGAGGGCTTTGCTGAGGCACCACTCACTTTGGAAAATCCAGCTGTGAGAAAGGCAAGGGCATGAGAACAGGTCAGAGACAGCAGGAAATGGGGGTCTGACTCCTTATCTCAAAAGGTTATGGTTTTTTGGGAATAACTAACTAACTGGAGTTTATTCACACTGAATTCAGGACAACTAAACCACAATATTACTCACAAAGAAACCAGATGTTCTGGGCTTTCCTTACCTAGTAAGAGCAGCAGCAGCTGGATTCTTGCAAATACACAAAGTGACAGGAAATAGTGGGGAAGTCTGTAATTTATTATTTTTTTTTTAATTTGTAGTGGTTTTTTTCTCTACTGTAGTGTGTATGTGTAGAGAAAAACACACTCTTTGATTAGAACATGAAAGCCTGACATACTCAGGCAACAGATCCTGAACTCTGGTTTTAGTAGAGATTAAATTAAAATACAGCAAAATATCCCAGGAGCGAGAAGAACAAAAGGAAGCATCGACAGGCACCCACGCTGGGTCAGGGGCTGCTGCACCAAGCCCACTGCCATCCTTCCAGGAGGACAGCCTTGGGGAAGCACTGCAATGGGATAATCCCTAAAAACCAGGTCACACAGTGCTGAGGGGCAGTGAGTGCCCTCAGTCCCTGCTGCTGAGAGCCAGGCTGTGGGTCAGCCCCAGCACACAGATACACCCAGCAATGGCATCACCCCTTAGAAACCCTGTCAAACAACTGGACCACAGCTGCCAGCAAAGAGAGCATCCCCACACCTCCCTCCAGCCCGAAGGCTCACTTCAGGGCCATCAACCCAGCAGCTCTTGGTAAGGACAGCTTGCTTAAAAAAAAATTATTGCTGGGTGTATTGCATCCCTCAGTTTTTTTGTTTCCCCGTTTTGGACCAAATTCCTTATTTATGCTCCTACTGACCACAGCTTCTCCAGAAAGCTCCCCTGCCACTTGAAGCCAGCTGGTGTGACTGTGAGCAAAACACAATGACTCCTCTTCTGGATCAGCTTTTACAGTCCCACCCTGGAGGTCTTTCTCCGTTATCTCCAACTCTTCCTTACTTCTTTTCAACATCTGGGAAGCTCTCTTGAGGCTCCAGAAATAAGCACACACTATACATCCTGCCCCTCCACCCCCCATGACATAGTGTAATGAATACAGAAAACACATGCTCCAGGATAATTTGTTATCTCATGCAGAGCCATTAGCAGCAGCTTCCTCCCCTGGATAGAGTCAAGGCAAGCTCAGAGACAAGTATTCCAGGTTGCACACATGCCACATGTCTCCTTGTTCCTTCCCACTAGGGGCTATCCTTCCTGATTATGAAGCTCAAGGAAAAGGAGCCAAACTTAGGAGATCCCCTGGGATACTGATCTGCCTGTCCTGTAATGCAAAGCAGCTTACTGGAGCCACTTGAACAACTCAAAAGCCATATAAAACCAACACAGATTTCCCTCATTCCCACCAGCAAAACACCACCTCATGATTCCTGCTCATAAAAAGGTAATGGCACTGATGGGACACTTTGGAAGTTCTCCAGGCTGAGGAGCAGAGGGATTACTCAGGGCTCTCATAGCTTAACAGCAGATACTGCAGGCACGAGGGATGGGGGAGAAGGATGGAAATCACCTACTCTGCCATCTCAAGGGAGAACTTTACAGTGAACCCAACAGATTCATGTTCTGTACACAAAGAAACTGAGCTTTGACACGCTGGTCAACATGCTTCCTGTCCTCTTTTTTTTGCCAGAAGCTACAAAAACTGCTAATCTCTTCCAGTTTCAGCTCGAGTGGCTGCTGGCTCTCTTGTGCAGGCTCAGGGCTTTCAGCTCTCGAGGTCACCACACCAAGACAGTGGCCAGTACAGACAACACAAGAGTGCCCAGAGCTGGGCTGTTCTTTGGCTCTGGTGAGCTGGTTTTATTCACAACACAGGAAGAGCCTTCCCAAGACAGGGAAGCTCCAGGTGAAACCAGAGTGGTCGGTAACACTTTGCTTCTCTCCTCTCTCAGACCCAAGGCCAGATCCCAGCAGTGGTGGTGGGAAGACCCAGTGACTCCAGCAGGCTTTGGCCCAAAGTGCTGATGGGGATGGAGTTTTGGAAGCATGGAGGTGGCTAACAGATCCCAGAACATGACACAGCACTTGGAGCATCTGCATACAAATGCTCTTTGCCTGCTTATTGCTTCATCTGCTGCTTGTAAGTCTTTTTAACACACCCTTTAATTTTGTTATTACAAAAAGGAGTGCATGCAAATAACTGCCTGAAGTGAACTCCAGCAGGGAAGAATCCATTCACTGCTGTGCTTACATTCAAAAAGGTGTTAGAAACCCTCAAAAAGAAAGGGTGGTTTGAGGGGAGAAGGGGAAACCCCTGTGGATTCAGGCAACTGCTGCAAACACACAGCCCTGAGTGACACGAGCTGGGAGGCAGAACCCAAAATGCAAATGTTCCTATTAAAACAAACTGCTAATTAAGAGCAGGGTCCATTACAGAGATTACACATCCTTAACGACTCTACCAGGCGTGCACATTTGCAGCCCCATGCACAAGCTCCAGTCTGAACCCAGCAGCTCCCTGTCCCTCCTGACCCTCGTGGCCATCACAGCTCCAATGTTTAG
Organism: Dendrocincla fuliginosa; assembly: GCA_035047845.1. NCBI lineage: Eukaryota > Metazoa > Chordata > Aves > Passeriformes > Dendrocolaptidae > Dendrocincla > Dendrocincla fuliginosa. The sequence continues at coordinate 3,367,204 of JAWWMO010000019.1, forward strand.
TCTGGAAAATTCAGGGCCAGCCTTCGAGGGGAGCCATGAGAAAGGAGCAGCCGTGGCAGGGCCAAGTGACACCGTGCCCTGTCCCCTGCACGGGGTAAGGACCCCAGGAAGAGCTCCCAGTGTGATCCAGCCCCATTCCCAGCCCTCCCATGGGCTCCTCTGTCTAGCCAGAATGGGAGAGCTGCAACAGCAACTCACTCAAAAAATACCAAAAGTGACCCTGCCCAAGGATTATCTGCAAAATCTCCCCCATCTCGTTTTTAATGATATGAAAGTATTTTCAATTTTAGCGATGTCAGGGTTTGGGCCACATAAACAAGCTACAGACACCGAGTGCTGAGTTGCCTGGATGCAGATTGGTATAAAATTAGGAAAAAAGTGCAGAAATGACTTGTCAGATTTTAACCCTGGAGAAATAAACTCAAATGTTGATGCAAGACAAAAAGTATTTCTCAAGGCAGGGCCTCCCATCATTCCCATTATTTGCCTTCCTATTGCCACCTGTTATTTTGAGAACTGTTTCAATAGAAGAAACACAGAACTAGACTATCACACATAGCATTATTTCTCTAGCACTAAAAATGGCTTTTAAAAATACACAGTTAATCCAGCGCAGAGAAATTTGATTTACTGAAATAACTGGACAGCTTGAACTCCAGGAGATTTTCCCAACCTTCAGAGAGTACCTTGCTGTTGAACTCTGGGGGCCAGACCTTGGTCCTCATGTCCAAATCCAAGTGGACATCTTTGGAAGGCACATTAGGTTGCTCTCCAGAACTTCCCTTTCAAGGCAATCTATCAAAGAGGAAAAAATAAAGACTTGCTACATCATCCTGATCTGTGTTAATTGAAGAAACACTGTTGGTGTCAATGACAGCTCAGCAGAACGAGTTATGGAGAGCAAAGTCTGAGTGACCATGAAGAGCTGGGCAGCCTGTCCTGTGTGCCAGCAGCTCTGAAATGAGCAGCTCAGCGTCACAGCCACCAGGGAAAGGGTATTTCTTGAAAAATTGTACCTTGCACAACTGAAACAACAAAGTGCCAATTGTTTTCTTCTGCACTGAATCACTTCCAAAGAAATCACAGCCCGAGCCTACTCCTAATCTTAGCCGTGGCTTTAATATTGCTCACCAAGTAGGACCCCGTTTGAGACAGTATTTTTTAATCATCTCGAGCCTCTGCTTACCCTACAAGAGATGAAAAATGCAGAAACAGCTTTTCCTTCCTGGCCATCAAAGCAGGTGCTTGCTTGGGGATGGGAAGGGGAAGAAGAAAGCAGGGCCCAAACATCCACCAAGCTGCTCACATGGAAATCCCGAGGTGTGAAGTGGGCCCTCTTTGTGTACATTACTGAATAATAAATCTGGTTGGATTTAAAGCCTTACATTAAGGAGAACAAAGTTCTTCAGCTCAAGGAGCAAGTATTTTTGCTCCACATCATCCCTTTGCTTGCACAGCAAGAAAAAAATCCCAATGACCCAGTGTAGACCACGGAGCCTCTTTGGAACAAGCCCAGGATTTACACTGAATTCACAACACTCACAAACCCGATGGTAACCTAAATGTTAACTTATGACAAGGGCAACCAGAGTTTCCTTGGGCACAAAAAGCCCAGTGATGCAATCAAGGGGTTTGTTCAGGCAGATGCACCTATTCTGTGTCCATGGAGAGTTGCTCTCATTTTCAGCACCACACACATTTCCACATCATGCTCAGGGCAGAGGAGAACCATTCTGCTCCCAGAGCACGGGCAGCACAGGGCTGAACAGACACATCCTCAACACTGTGCCTTCTCAAGACTTCTGTTCTGAGTTATGCTGTCCCAAAAAAGAAAAGAGAAGCTTTTCCTCAGAGTACACACGATCACCATTGAACACACTGTCAGAAATGAAGGCTGAATGCACCAATTCTTACTTAGAAGAGCAGCAGGAACTTTGTAAAGGCACAAAGAAACAGGTCATCACACTCGGCCATTCCTTCTTCTCTCACCTCCAAATAGAGGAAGGCAGATTTCTGCTGGCTTTTTTTTCTTCCTTTTCAATTTGCTTACAGTCATTTTGCCTTGTATGCTAGAGATTCCCACTATTACAGCTCTTGAGGGCTTGGATTCCACAGAATACCCCCAAGGATGAGTAATGGTCTCATTTTCCATCTGCAATACCTTGAAGAGCCAAGGGCAACCCAGTGACACCGGAGGATTTGGACCACAAGGCTCAGTTTTGCCTTCTGCTCTTGCCAAAGGTCACTGCTGAAAGCCCCCAAACAGGACTTTATAAAAGCAGCTTTTCAAGGTTCAATAGAAATCCAAATGAACTTATTTCCTTTGTCCTGGATTTCTGAGTCATCTTCTCCAAGGGAGGGGAGAGGAAATAGAATCAGAAAAGGGAATTATTCCTATTCTACAAGAGGGAGCAGATCTACACTAGTCATCCTTTATCTTGTCATCTTCCTGACCACAGCATTGTGAAAAGCCCACAAGCAGAAATGGCAACAAACATCAATGAAATACTGGGCTCTTTATATCATTAGTCCTGCCACGAGGAGGAAGGGAACCCATGGCATCTTTCAATCCTGCCTTTGTTGCTCACACCACGCCTTCTGGAAGGGGCAGCACACAAAAAGTTATGCAAAGCCAAGGCATTCCTGGTAGCTTGAGAAGAAGAATTCATTCCATGGCACAAAACTTTCATTTCAGTGTGTCTTTGTTGCCCGAGCTGACAAAACCTGCAAGAACCTGCCACAAGCCCACGGCTGTCCTGTGGTGGGGGCATCAAACAGCCCCCTCCCATCAACTTCTTCACTGGATTCCCAAGACCAGAACGCTGGAAGCGTGGGGAGATGTGGGGTGGAGTTGAGGGAAGGTTGTACCGAGTCCTGGGTCTACCAACATGCCAAAGGGTGAAGCCACAACCTCCCAAACTGCCCCTCTGCAAGAGGTGATGAAGCTGCTCTGCACTGAAACAGGAGCTGCCACCACCACGGCTTCTGAGCTTGCCCACTTCAGAAACATTTTCTGGGAAACTGCATTATCTGGGACCTGCCTGTTACCACAGCAGATCTTGGAAGAGCTTTCCAGTGAAAGCTCAAGCAAAGACCTAAACCCCGAAAACCCCCTTTTCCCAGTAACTGAAAGGAAAGCCCACTCAAATCCCTAATCTGCACTTTCCCTTCCCTTTCCATCTAAAAGAGCATTTTGCTGCAAGTGTCAAGCGATATGAATCATCTTTAAAGCTTTCAGTTTAATTAGACAAGGATAAGGAGATTTAAACGATGTCACTGGAATCTCATTCTCTGCATGAACCTCTGTCATGAAGCACAAGGGTGAAATCAGTAAAAGTGAAAAAGCGCTGGTTTCGTTAAGCTTATTTGTTACAGCCACTGCTCTTGAACAAAGTGGGTTTTCTGGCCGGGAAGCTCCGCAGGAGCAGAGGGCGAGGTCGGGATGGCAATCCATCATCCTGGGGGGACAACTGCACTGGAAGGTCCCAGCTGTGCGTGGCAGCAACACGAGGCAGCTGCGAGGAGCCGCTTCGAGAGGCACTGCTGCTGAGAAACACGACGGCTCTGCGCTGGGGGAGCATCTTCTGGAAAGGCAGATGAGTCAAGGGAACTTCAGCGAGCGTCAGCTCCGCTCCTGCCCTTGGAACACATCCCACGGCCAGCCAGGGAGGGACAGCTGTGGAGCTGGAGCTGACCTTCATCCGCACGCTGCAAGAAAACCCCCAGTGTCTTCACAGGACAGAAAACAGACATTCAGGGTTCCAGCTCAAAGGAGAGTTTGTTTTGGTGCTGAATAGTTGACTTTGCTGACGCTGTAATTAATATATGTGGGAAAGGAGATGGGAGAGGACACGGGTGAGGAAACTGAGAGAGATGAAGCCTCAAGCTGTGCATTTTCCTCTGTGTGGACAGGGCACCTGACTGCTGTCCCAGCTCAGGACCAGTCCAGATTTATGCTTCAGCAAGAGTTTCCTCCAGCACCAGCTCTGACACGGCTCTGACAGAGGGAAAACTTCAATGGGTGAGCAATCAGAGCAACCACCGAGGTTTCTGCCTACAGGGGCTCTCCTGCTTGGAGCACTCGATGTTCTCTTGACTCTGCAGGTAAGGGGGAAAAAACCATCCCAACCAAACACCCAAACCCAAAGCCCACACGTTTTTTATGCTCTTTTCTGGGCAACCAAGTGGCTTTGCTTTGCTACTTCACAACCCAGAGAATCCTCCAAAGCAGGTGTGGGTTTACTGTGCCTTGTCAGAATCAAAGAGCCTCAGAGTGGAGCCGTCCCATGCACTGATGACACATGACAGCAACAAAACCAGCGTTTTGGGCACTGAGGGAAGCTCTACAGCTGATGTTAGAGAGGAAGTCTGAATAGGAATCATTTACTACTGCCAGGATTACACAAGAAAATGATATCATCAGCAGGATGAAAGACTGTACAGAGAGACAGCAACATTCATTACTTCCCAGCTGAACTCAGGACTCAACCTGGAAACAAAAGCTTCAGCTCCTCTGCGGTTGGGTAATTAAACACAGAAGGGGCTGAACAGAAAAGGCTTTTCATTCACCACCACACAGACCTTAAAGGTGCACTCAAACTTCTTTCCTGGAGCTAAACTTTCAGCCACTCACCAGGATAAATTCATTCGCTCGAGTAGATGGAAGTCAGAGCTTCCTTTCTGGTGTTCCATCACCCACTGAAGAGATGTCCACGAGGAGGGCAGTGTTCCTGTAGCACTTCTGGCTGTTGAGGGTCAGGGTCATGCCTCTTTTGGAGGTTTAGAGCAGCGTTCCTGGGTGTCCAACAGCCCTGCCCACAGCAGAAGGGCCTGCAGAGGTGAAGGGGGGCACTTCTGCTGGAGGAAGCAGCAATCCCTACTTGCTGACCCCGAGCCACTGGCAAAGAGTCTTTGCAATGGAACACCCCAAGTCTTACCCAGTCCAGATGTAGCTCCTAACAATGACAACCCAATTCTCACTGGAGAGATAGTTTTGCATGGCATAATTCACTGCAAGTGAAAGCTCTGCGAGCCAAGAGAGAGATCTAATCTGATTATTTCTGGTTCCTCAGGGCTGAAGGTGAGAGGGAAATTTAAAAGCAAACAAAGCCACGTTGCTCAACACGGAATGCTGCAACATAAAGAAGTGAAAATTAAGGCCCTGCACAAAACATGTCAATTCTCAACAGATACGGCACTCACATATTAATATTTCTGACAAGCCAAGAATGTCAGATTTCTAAGCACAATATGAATCACATTAGAATTAAGAACAGCTGAGTCTGCACAACAGATTAAACAAGTATTTATGAAGCACAGGAAATACTCAAAGCCAGCAAGTTCAGCTGTATATACCAATATAACTAATAACTGCTATGCTAAAAAGCTAATTTATGGGCAAGATACCTACAAATTAACAGAGTATTGGGCTGGGCATCTGGGCAAAAATAGGGGGCACTAAAATGCCCTTTAAAACAAGGGGTCTATTCTCATTAAAAGCTGAAGGAAGACCAATGAATTGGGAAAGCAATTCAAGGTCACTGAAGTTTTTCTCTGGTCAAAATGGCAGATTTCAAAAATGCTGGCCAAATGTCTTGAGAAGTAACCAGTGTTGTGGCCAAGCTTGGGAAGAAGAAACACAAACCACGAGACTCAATTTGCAGCAAAGCTTATCTGAAGGTGTTTACAGGTAAGATGGGAACTCCCCTGTCTGGGCATCTGCACCTATCCAAGAATTCTTAGTTGGAACCATTAAAGTGTATTTTACTATTGGTTGATAACAGCTGATGAGATTCCTTAAAAACCCTTTAATTTAATTTACTTGGACATGAACAAATTAGAAGCAGACTTACAGGATATAGCAATAATAATGCAGATATGTCACTCTAAGATTTTGCTGTGCCCTTAATCAGTTTGATTCATTAAAATAGTAACTGGTTGTGATGAGGAAGAAGTTTGCTACGTGCTGAGAATCTTAAAAACCCATGAGACAGATCAGTGATCTGGAATGGGACATCAGAACTGAATCAATGAAAATACCGGGTAAGACATTTTGGTTTTAGGAAAAAAAGTATTAAATCTTTAGGCAAGCAACCAGATTTAAATAATATAAAGTATTAGGAGTCCTGGCTTAGGCAGGGACACCTTCCACTAGACCAGGTTGCTTCAAGCCTGTCCTGGCTGGCCTTGGACACTTCCAAAGGACATGGCACATAAATACAACCCCACCAGAGCTCAAGGCGAGGTGCTCCTGGAACCAGAATTGGCCTCAGTTCATTTGCCCAGGGAGATTGCAGATAAAGAGAGACAAAAAAGCCCCATGAGCATCAGTCACCTGTTCCCAAGAGACATCAGGGCGAGCCCCATCCAGCTGGGAACCTGCCTGGAAGGACTTTCAGGGTCAGCCTTGGGGATTGTGTAAGTTCTGTTGTGCTCTCTGCCTGTGGGACAACTTTACCAGACCTGCAATCACAGCACGGAGAGGTGGGAATGCCAGGGCAAATCCCCAGCCCTTAATTGCTTTGCCTGCATCAGGGTGGGAACTTTAATTCAAGCCTTCCACTCATCAGGAGGGTGCCTGAACCAGCAGAAAACACAGTGGGATTTTTCTGGCTCACTAACCATTAAATAGCTCACACCAAGTCAAAAAGGAACAGGCTCAAATACTCTCAGAGATTATTTTATACCGAGGACATTCAAACTTCTGAGCCCAACAACTCACATACCAAACATTTCTGTAAGATCAAGAGCCACATTTGGTGCTCCCTCTCACACAATCCCCCACACATCTAAACTGCAGCCTCTTACCAACCAGCCTGGTCACTTTATTTGCAGACTGGCTGCTCTAAAAATGACTTGGCTTTGCTTTCTTGCAGCTATATTAAACCCCACTATGAGATGAGCAACTCCCCCGAGAGCCAGGGGTGGATCTCAAGGTGAGCTCCTTGAGACAGGCACAGCTTGAAGTCACATTTCAATAACCCACATCCTGCAAGTTTAAAACTCAAGCACTTGGATGAAGCTGAATCTAAATTTCTGTTCTCCCTTACAAATGTTACAGCCAGGTAGGAACAGATGAGAACCTAAAAATCACACAGGATTGGCTTGAAACTGGTGAGGACACAGACATGGAACGTTTTCCAGCATCACTTCAGGCTTTGACTTACCATGGACAAGCTGTGACTGTTCCAGCCCAGAGATGCTACTCAAAGTCTTAAACCCATTGTGAATGCAGACTGCAAGCAAGAACACGCTCAGCAAAGAACAGAAGGACCTGCTGCTGTGCTAACACAGATAAAATTTAATCTCTAATGGCTTTAATTAAGGCTTTAAAAGAAAATGAGTGCACATTTTATCGCAGACCTACTTTAAGCTGCTGTATTAGAGAATAAGCTGATACGTTCAAGTTATGGAGGGGACCATCAAGCTGAAATGACTCTCACCAATTCAGGACTGGATATCAAAGGATTTAAGCAACTCTATCAAAACAGGCTGTGTTTTCAGGGGAAAAAATAATTTGTCTACTGGTTGCTTCTAAAGTTGGCCCCAACTACAAAATCCCTCCTACTGCTCCTTCCCAACATATTTTGCAAATACTTTCCAAAAATACTCTCCTCATTAGGCCATAAAACAGGACTGCAAGCTGGCCAACCAAATCAATTAGTTGCTCTTTCACACCAGATTAAATGTTGAGTAACCACCACCTTCAGTGGAGTAAATCAGAAATGAGGACAGACTTCAGCAGAACAATTCCATTAATTCCCAGTTACTTGTGACAGAGCACAAGCTGATCTGATCTACTTGGAGAGTATTAAGACTGCAATTAAACTCTATTTTTGCAAGTCAGAATAGAAGAGTTATGGCCAATCTTGTGCTCTTTAACAGATAATAGATGCTCTTTGCTGCACATCGATCACTTACAGACCTAAATTCCCTCCTCAGAGCATTCACCCTTGCATAACCTACTGCCTCCAAGCTTGCTTCTCATCCACCTGCCCCAAACTTTTCAGGGAGGTTTCATGGATGCTGAGGAGTTTGCAACAACACTGCAACACATCCAGTCAAGGGGTGGGAAACACTGACCCTGCAGCACCCACCACCCCCAGACACGCCTGTCGTAGCTCCACACAAACTCTACCACGCAGAGGAACCTGCCTGGAGAAGGCACAGAAATGCCTTCTGAGCCTTCCCAAGCACCTCTGTGTCAAACATCCTTCCTGCAGCCACAGAGACATTCCAGACTTACCTGGGACCTCCCAGACAGCCACCAGCAGCACCAGAGAGCCCAGATGTGGAGGAAACAGCTGGAGCTCTGCCTTCTTCACCAGACAGCTGGAGATCTCCCAATAAAAGCCGAGGCAGCCGTCGATCCCAAGGTTTTGCTGCTCCAGCTGCACGTTGGGGCTCCCTGGGGAAGGCCCTGGCTGAAGGAGTGCTGGGACCGTGGTTGCAGAGCAGTGTCTGTGTCTGCTTGGCTTCTGATTGCCATGGGATTAAAGCACAGGGTGAGCCTTAGCTTGGCTAATGGCATCGGGTCGAGAAGTAGAATCAGAGAGGAGATTCAACATGCCAGTGATCAAGGAACAACATTTAGCCTTTCAATACTCTCCCAGTTTCAAAGAACAGGATAAAACCTTTGAGGTGGTGGCAGCCCCAACCAAAGTGGGGGTGAGAGACCAGGGCAAGGAGAATTTAAATGCTGCAGTCCAGGCTGCTCGGGGAAAGACATAGCAGAGCCTGTTCTTTGATTATTTTTCTTTCTAAAGTACCATTCTTTTCTTATTTACTATGGTAAAAATATGGTTTTTGCCATATAAAATAAGTACACTTCCCTATCCCCCACTTCTACCAATATACATGAAGACTGTATATTCTCAACACGTCACTTGTCAACAGCTTGTAAATCAGGTTTTTCTAAATTGTAACATTAGTCATTAATTGTTTTAAACTTAACAAGTGAACACTCACACAGGAAATATGATACATAAACAGGAACAAAGTCTTCAGCAAACAGAGCAGCCAAAGCCTGGCCAGTGTGTTCCAGCAACCATCCACAGCTCCAAGCACAACGGGTACTTGCACAGCCAATGTTCTCCCTGGGCTGTTTGGGGAGTTTGCTGCTGAGCAAGGAAAACCATCATTCTTTGCCCCATTCCCCATTAGCAGCAATGTCTTTAAATCCAGTCTCCCTCCTCTCCCCATGTTTAGGGTCCAAACCCTTATTGTAGCTTTTGGTTGTGCATTTACTCCCGTGACTGAACCCAAATGCTCCAGTTACAATTTGTGTGCCAGGAGTATTCACATGCATCCCCTTATTCAGCTTTTATAGGGAGTAAATAGCACCAAAACATGACCTGTGTTTGGTCCATTTTTGTGCCTCAGTCAGCCCATGAGCTCGGGGAAGAGAGGGGACCCTGCCCCAAACCCCTGCAGTGGCTGGTGGCATGTGAGCAGGGAAAACCCAACCCTCATGGCCAAGGACCAGTCTGTTCCCCTTCCAAAGGCCAGCTCTGGAGGGGGTTTTGCTTCCCTGGGAGGGTGGGCAGGCCCTGGCACAGGGTGCCCAGAGAAGCTGTGGCTGCCCCTGGATCCCTGGGAGTGT
>JAWWMO010000019.1:3376811-3396967 GCA_035047845.1 Dendrocincla fuliginosa
CCAGGTTGGACAGGGCTTGGAGCAACCTGGGCTGGTGGGAGGTGTCCCTGCCCATGGCAGGGGGTGGGATGGGATGATCTTCAAGGCCCCTTCCAGCCCAAACCATTCCAAGAGTTTTATGCTCATATTTACTGGTAAAAAAATCACCTTACAGTTCATGAGACATCTCAGCTCCCATTTGTGGGGGAAAATTAGAGTCCCAAACACATCACCAAAATCCAGCACCACCGGAGAAGGGACCAGGAGCAGAAGAGACAGACAAACATTGAGAGAAAAGGTGTAAAGTGGTATTATGTTATTAAAACATTACATTAGAAATAAACAGAACATAAACCAAAAATAGGTTTGAACCAGGTTTAACTTTTTTCTTTTTTTTTTCTTTTTTTTTTTTTTTTTAAATTCAAATTGACCCAAAGCAAAAAACTTACATTGCAAAGGAAGAACAAAGTACATGATGGTATCAGTAACAGCATTATGGAAGCTGGACTTGTGGGCAGGTTTTCCATCCAGCCCAGCCCACCCTGGTAAACACACCACATTTTTCCTTTTGCCTCTGGGTATTTATCTGATGAGTTTGTCCAGATGTGTTCTCCTATGATTGCCAACCAGAGCCAGAAAACTGCATTTTCCACGCTATTCCAAGGAAGCCAGAGTTATTCCAAGCATGAGTGATAAGGAATTAAAAAAAAAAAAAGAAAACAAACCCAAAACAAAACAAACCACTCGAGCTTTTCAAACTAACAAGTATTGTCTATAATGTAAATAGTTTAGAAATATGGTAATTAAATAATCTAAAAAACACTCTTACTCTGCTGTACATTTATAAACATAAATATTTACAAAAACTTTCTGCTTTGTTTTAAAGGATGAGGTTTGCAGTTTGTTAATGATCAGAGTCTTTTACTCATATTGATTCTTTGGTGTGTTTGCCAATTTTTTAAGGTTTATTAAAAGTGTTCAACCGTGAATTTCAAGGTAACGGAACGAGGCTACATCACAAGTCCATGTTATGCACTTTTCCTTCCACATTCTAGTCCAAATGAAAAACAAAGTTCAGTTTGTCCTTCAAAGCATTTGTGCACAACATTGAAAATCATAAAAAAGGACCCAATTGCCCATTGCTGAAATTTGGAGAGGATTATCAATGGATAATCCCATTTCCTTTGCACTTGAGCACAGGGATAACTGGAGAGAGAGAACAGGACCCTCGGGGTTTTCAGAGGGTGCTTTGCAGAACTCGGGGGAGAAACCAGCTCCAAGAGATGGCTTGGCATTGTAAAGAAAGCTGAGGGCTTCCCTCCACCTTGGGGAGGGGAGAGGATGAAAACTCATTTTAAAAAAAGGCTTTTTACTGGCCTGAAACGTTTGTGTGTTCCCTTTCGATGTCAGTTATTGAAAAGAAGTAACAAAAAAACAAACCTCAAACAATAAATAATGGAATTACACATTTCTTCATTAAATAGCATTCTTGTTACCAACAAAGTCTTCCATAATTTTCTTCAGTCACAGCAACAGACAGAACAAATAATTTGCCTTAATATAGATTGCAACTAAAATATACTCTAGATTACCTTAGAAAATATGACTGTAAAAATTCAGTGGGGAAGGACATTGGCTTAGACCAAGCTACAAATGTAGTGAACAATACTAAGTCTGCTTTTTGTTTTTGAAAGAAAGCAACTTTCAGATCCTGATCTCCTGTCACCCAATACAGGATTTATGCTTTAAACCTGCCCGTGTGTCCTGTCTCAGCCCTGCAGGGCTCACACATGGGACTTCCTGCTCTCACACCCCACCCACGCCCCCAGGTTGTCCCTCCTGGTGCCACCACCAGAGATACAACCTGGAGCCAGGACTGCAAAGCTCTCCAACCTGGTGTGTGCTGGGAGGTTGGACTTGCTCGTTCAGGCTGCTGAGACTTGGTCACTTTTGGTCTCTGCTCCAGCAGGCTGGACTTGAACCGACACAAGCTGCAGATAAAAAGGTTCACCATCCCATCACCAATCCTCTGAGCCATGAATCTCCCAAATCCCTTATTGTCTGGAAAGCTGATGCAAGGCCAGGCACAAAAGGGAGGGATAATCCCCCGTGCCCGCCACGGTTCCGGTGGGCGAGGTTCGTGTCCGAGGAGCTGCACTGTGGGGTTAGGAGGTATCAAAAGGAACCAGCACAGTTAAACAATGGCAGTGTACCTGCTTCACCTCTGCTTTCCATGGGCTTAATATTGAATAGTTTGGAAGCGACAGCGTGAAACTCAAAGGCACCACCGTTCCTTTCACCTGCCACTTCCACTGGGGAAACGGGCACCAAACCACTCCTGGTATCTGAGAGGCTCTTTGGGAGCCCATCGGATGCCAAAGCAAAGGGAGAGGACTGGCAAGAGCCTTATGGTGACCCTGCAATGCCTGGAAAACAGAGTGAAACAGCTGCACACCTTGGCCCAACCCTCTTTTGATCAAGAAATTGATTTTTTCCTATGATCAGAAACCAAACTTTAACAGATCTTTCAACAGCAAGTCTGAAAACCACATTCAGTGGCCAAATTTCAGTTGCTGCTTTCAGATCAACTGCAAAATTTAAACCTTCAGCGTGAAGGGGGCTTTTCTTTTTAGTGCACAGGTAAGATCTTAGGAACTTCTGTGCACTTCCCACTTGAAACAAACCAAACTGCAGAGCAACCAAAACAGCCACGAATCCATCACTGCTTTTAAAACAAAAGGGTTTGGCCCATTTCCTTTTTTTTTTTAGTGGACACAATTTGGCTGCGAACCCGTAGATAAAATTCCAACTGCAAGTGAAATAAAGCAGGTTATACATTCATGAAATGTAGGAAGAACAGCTGCTGCATCCCCCCTGTAATGTCACCTCAGCACTACAGCGAGGCAGCAGCTCCTGTGCTCACAGATAATGCACTGACACCACATGGGCAAGAGTGGGGGAGTCACACATCAAGGGAAAGGACATCAGAGAGATTATTGCACAGGAGGCACTGTATGAGCAACAGAATACATTGGCTTCAAAAAATCTAAATTTGTTTCCTTTTTAAGTTAATGTAAAAAATACAGAGGCTATGCCTCTCTGTAGTGTACTGTCACTGGTAAAAATAGACTTACAAACAGCCACCCATTTAACAGGGAATGTCAGGGGAGGGGGCCTGAATTTCATGGGCATCCCAACTCCAGTAATTAGGGAAAGGAAAAAAAAAAACCCAAACCAATGTATAGACCCTCAAATTGAACAGGGCAACTGCTTTTTATCTTCAATTTCCCAATGATATTCACACAGCACCCAAGGACACGTGGATTATCAGCTCTTCCCTCTGTCCTGCAAAAACATACACCTGGCAGAGACAAGGGGCCCAGCAGACAGGGCTCTGGAGCTCTTTCTGTATCCTTCTGCAGGACTGGTGCCTTGGATTTCCAAACTTTATTTGCTTGGATCACTGCTCAGCATCCAACTCAAGCCCCCAGCTTCCCTTGAGGGGCCACCTTCCATCTGCACTGCAGGTCTGAACACGTCAGGTGAAAACAAACAGAAAACCAACAGCCATTTGTAAAATGCAATATTGTATAGAAAGCTTGGACCTTGGAAACTTGGACCAAGAAACCAAAAATTAAGACCTTCTAGCGTGTGGTATAAAAAACCCAAGGAAGTGTATACCTGCCTTCTGACTTCACAGCAAAATCAGAATTTGCATAGGATATACTTTGTGCAAGGCAACAAGCCTCTTCAGTATCTGGAATATAACTAAACTTGCTCAGAGTTCTTCTCTTCATGGATATCAGATATCATCAAATTTGTGTTTTAAGTAGTCTTTCATGACCTTGGCAATGGGTAGTTCATCAAGTAGTTTGAGGTTTTGAAGGCCTATACACTGACGGATTTTAATTCGGCATAGATCTTGCAAGTTCCTGGGCTGTCCTGAAAAGACAAAAGGGACACAGAAAAGTAAAATGATCACACTTTACACACACTTTGAGACATCAGTAAAATCACTGGGGTTTGCTCTTTTCTAAGAGGGAGAGGGAAGAATTACCAGAGGCAAAGGATGGGAGTCAATGCCTTTCTATGAGATCAAGGGATGAATCCTAAAAGCTTTTTTCCATACACACAATTTCCCTGCCGCCAGTGGAAAGGGAGATTATCCATATGAAGATTCCCACCAGGTGGCAACATATGCCTATGCATTGGAGAACAGCAAAACTCCTCCATTGAACTCTCTCTGCATTTTTTTCTATCCTTGTAAAGGAAGAAAAATCCTGTTCTCTCGTAACTTGGGGGAAAAACCCCTCAAGTCTCGCTTTTCTCTCAAACAATGAGACAAAAACCTCTAAGTTCAACTGTAACAGGACTGGGCAGTTCCCTCAGAGAGTGAGGATTTATAAAAATGACTCAAGGATCGCGTGGCAGAGTTAAAGATTGGGGATTTTTTTCCTTTTCTAATGAAAGGACAAAGCCTTTGGATGCAGCCAGAACCTTGTCAAACAAAATGAGGAAAATGTGAGTTAATCAGTGTCCACAGAGCAAAAGCTTTCCTGGCATCGCCCAACCTTCAGCATTTCTGGCAAGGATTTCCCACAACAACCACTTCTCCTTCCAACTCCTCCTTACCAGGAAACTACCCAAACACCTTGAGAACCAGTTGGTTTTTGGTCTCCTATGCAAAGAAACAAAGCAAGGTCAATCTGGTCTTGCATCTGAAGGCAGCCCGCAATGGATCCAAGGCAGCCAAGCAAGAGAAGAGGAGCAGAACCACGGCCACTGACAAAGCCTGTCCCAGTAAACCCTGGCAGCTTCAGCACCGGGGCCTTTGGGCCTTCCCAGCCAGAGACAGCACACACATCTCTGTCTGTAAGAGCTGTGAAGAGCTTGCCCTTTGTAAATCTGCCTCGTGTTTTCTGAACCCATTCATGCTTTCAGTATCCAAAACATCCTGTGGCAACAAATTTCACAATATAATGAGGCGTTGGCTGGAAAACTACAAAGTAATGTTATTTATTTTAGATCTGCTTCCTGATGGCTTCGTTGCATGCCTGCCATTCTTGGAGTTACAAGAAAACTAATGAATAATTGTTCCCACGCCAGTCATGATTTACATACCTTTATATAAACCTCTGGCCTCCACTCCTGCTCAGCACCTCTTCCCAAAGCTGCAGATTCTAGTTAATAACCCCCAACATGGGAACCACTCCAACTCCCTGACCAAACTGTCTGCTCTTCCCCCCTCACTCTACCATAGCTTTTTTGGATTTATTCCAGTAGCACATCCAAGCTGTGCTAATCAATATTTTGATCATCCCCTTAACAGTGTAAGCCTCTTAATTCATTTTTTTTCTCTCCAAGCCACGACACAGTTACAGGACCTGATGACTGTCCAAGTCAAAATACTCAGCACCACCAACAATGTGGGTGCTCCTGTTGGTATCAAGATAATCCGTCGTCAACAGAGCAACTTACTTTGGTCTTTTATGATCTGTATAATAAGATATCTGTATAATCTGCCAATGTATCTGTATAATAAGATGGTATTACAGTCCATGGTGCAGGGCTGCTTTGGCAGAGGCAGGCAGGTGATTTCACTGAGCTGACTGCTCGAACCAAGCACTGCAGACCAGCAAGAGCGACTTGAAATAACCCCCATGGACATCTCCAATTAACTTTCCTGAGCTGCCACCAATTAAGCAGGACATTTTCAGGAGGAAATGCCCTCTGGACAGGGCTTGGGGCAGGTGGGCAGGATTTGCTCTCAGCTCACCACCCCGGATCTGCTCACAGGGGACAGGAGGGTTTTTCCACCCAGAGCTCGTCCCTTCCTCCATCCTCCTCCTCCTCCTCCTCTTCCTCCTTCAGCAACAAACAATCTATCAGCTAAACAGGCACTGACATTAGGAGTTTATTAAACTTTCCTGGGAAGCACAGAATAAAGAGATTATGAAACTATTTCCTGTTTTCTACTTTGGGCATTCTGGCCGAGGTTTCAGTTGCCCTTTGCAGTGAATTCCTGTTCCCCCCACGTGGGTTTCCCTATAGAAAAGGGCTGACAGACAGGTAGACACTGGGATTTATCCTAAGCACTAAAATTATCTGAGGTAAGCCAGCAGAAGTAATGCAGGAGAATAGTCTCAGCCTGCTTTTAAAGAAATTAGATTTGAAATTAAAGAACAGGAAAATCTGAGCTTCCTTCGTGGAAATTGGAAATACTTTTATTACAGTTATCACCACGATACCTCAATGGCAATTTATTTTCAGTTCACTCCTTCACCCAAGGCTTAGAATACAGACCAACAGTTAATTTGTTCACTGGTGGTTTCTTCTTAGCCATTTTTTTTTCCACCTGAAGGAAAGAATTTGGACAACTTGGACAACAGCTGAACGTTCAAGCTTTGGGGAAGGGAAAGTTACTTTTGGTAAGAAACCAAGCAGAGGAATCTTTGTGGTGATAAAGAAAGAGTTCTAATGCTTTGAATGTGAATGCAAACAGGGCCCAGAAAGGATGCACCATTTCAAAAGTTAAATGCAACCAGCAGCATTAGAAGTTAAAAGGGACTAGAGATCTATGTGTGGTTTTCTGTAGCAGAGTACACAATAAATCAGCTGTGAGACACTGATCTCTGGTTTCGGAAAGAAATGCCTTTTAATGAACATCCTACGGGTTTGTCGAGCACAGAAAGGAACAGACAACTGAAAAACACCCAGAAGAAATTGGTCACCAGTAAATTCAAAAAGACACGATTATCAAATGTAGGACATTTTCCCCTGATAAGCCCAAAAAATCTTTCCTGGGAATGTGTTAACAAGGGCCATTTCCAGTGTTAAGCACCAGTTGCTACATCTAGTGGCTGTCGGTGTCTTAGGTCACGCCTCGCAAATTCCAGGGTTATTAATGCATTTGGGATTTATTAGAAACGGTGTCTGGAACACTTACTCATTCTTGGTTGCATCTGAATGAAAAAGAAAAAAAATCAAGGATTACAGAGCCATGTCAGTGAACCTTAGTTTGGCAAATGAAAAATGTTATTAGGAATCTGGCAAAGCGAGGCAAGTTAAATGATGAATAAAGTCCTGTTTGAAAACGATCAGGAAGGAGCAACTTTGCTTATCCCCTGCATCCCACCTTTGGGGGGTTATTTAGGGCACATAAGCTGCAAAGGAAGAGAATGAAAAGAGAAAGGAAGGAAGAACTCACAGAGCCATGAAAGGTACGACTGACCTAGTGACCACTGTCATGAAAACTGTGCCATCGAACGGCTGATCACCTTAAAAACACCCACCCCACACACCCTGAGCCACAAAGGGCCACCTCGGGCTCTCTCCGGGGTGAGCTTTTCTATCTCCATGAATCACACTTCAGTAGGGACAAAATTCAAGCCTTTTCCTCAATCAGTTCCTCAACTACTAACAAAGTAAATTCCTGAGCTTTGTTCCTCCTTAGATAATTAATGATTATTTTATTGAAATAATTCAATGAGCCTTTTAAATTACTATTAATAGATCGGCCTTTGCTGATAAAGCAAAGGGAAAACAATGCACGTTTTAACAGCAAGAAATTATCACAATGAATGCCAAAATCCACTCAAACTCCCATTGCTTCCCTTTTTGCAGTTCCAAGATTTTCCTGCTCCTCTGGCTGAGTTTGCTGTTCTATCCCAGGGACGGACAAAACTTCCACTTGGGATTTCTGACCTGCACAAAGAACTCTGTCAGTGCTAAACCTGCTCTGCAGCTGATGCATTTCCACCTGTGCCTGCTGCTTCTCCCTCCCCACGAAACAAAACATTCACTCACCTCAGAGGTCTAAATTTAAGGTTCATTAAGGCATTTCAGACCCAGGAGCTCTGACAACACTGATTTTTGGGGACTTTCACCCGGTCCTGGCAAGGTGGAAAGGAGGGAATCCCCACTCGGTTCCTCCACTGAAGACACAGAGCAAAATACAAAGCAAAAAAAAAAAAAATCACGGCGTGACCTTTGTGTTACCCAGGAGAAAATCTGGGAATCACCGAAATGAGCGTGCTGTGGGCTGCAAGAAGATCCTCCCTGATGTATTGTTCCAACGATTAGAAGAAAAGTGCTTTTAAAGCAAACAATCAGTGTCGCTGGTTTGAAGTGGAGAGGCCGTTTGTGAAGGAATTAGAAAATGAAAAATACCACCAGTGACACATTTCAGAAGCCGCCCACAGCCCTCTCTGCAATATTAATGCATCTCTCCAAAAGGGCTCTTTCTCAAACCGGGCCCCCTGGGAATTGGGAAAGGCTGAAAACAGTAGCAAGAAACTGTTTGGTCGTTTCGGTTTAGCTACAAAGGAAGCTTCAAAATCAGGGGCTTTAAACATTTTACACAAAAATGCTGAGGGAAGGCTGATGTGCACTGGCAGCAGGTGAGCTCCTCTGGAATATCAGAATTATCTGCAGATAAATCTTAAATCTGCCAGCACTAAACTGAGTTTTGGCTTTTTTCTGGGGGGTGGAAACGAAGATAATCAAACTCATCAACTGGAATTCACATCCACCAGCCAAGAAACAGGCTGGGGAGGATGCACAAAACCCAGGATCACCTGGCAAGGGCTGTGGCTGAGCAGGAATTCAGCTTTTAATCCTTTTAACAGGATATCATACAAATAATTTTAATAGTTCTAATTTAAATTTGTGTGTCTCTGTTAGAATGTCTGAGCCTGAAGTGTCTTCATTGCTCTTTGGAAAATAACTCTCCACAAGGAGCTGTAGCTGTCTATTAAATTTCAGTGTGCCTGGCACAGAAAATACAGACCAAGGAGTGTCTTTGGGCCTGAAAATTCATATATGAATTTCAGAATGTCAGTAAAGCTCAGTGTTACACTTCACAGGTGTATTTAGCAATTAAATTAAGATTTGAATATGCTTGGAAAGATATTTTTTTTAAATTTGTAACACCTCTGTAAGTTCAGTGTCACTGAAATTGCTACAGAAATTCAGCTCAGAATTTCAATACCATAAAGTCTGTCCAGTTTAAGGAGACTGACCATCAAGGCAGGCTCCAGATGCACTGTTATGCCATTTTTACATTATTTTTGCAGAGCTGGACAATGGCAATGGAGCATGGCTGCACCTTAAATGCCATAAAATAGTTTTTAATTTATTTTTTTTTTACATAGGCCTCTTAAAAAAATTCTTTCAAAGTATGTAACTGGAGCTACACCAAGTGATTCAACTACTTAATATAAAGTCAACTGCACTGTGAGGTAGCAGAAAACTATAAAGTAATATAATTATCCCAGCTCCCTGTGCCACCCTGGATGACAAAGTCACTACTGCAAGATTTCCAGCAGCACCCAAGGAAACAACCAAAGCCTGGAATTCCTGTAAAGTCCTTCTATCTTACAACAACCAGGAAAATACCATTTCCTTTGCAATTGTCCACATCATAAAACATGTAGAAACCTACTTAATTCACTGGGACACTTCTGTATTCAAAGTTTAAACTACGCAAAGACACTTTGAAAAATGTTTTTCCAGTTTAAAAAAAGAAATAAAAAATTCCAGAGCAAAGTTATCTTGATCTAGCAAAGGGACAGGGACAAAGAATGGAGAAGGATTTCCTTACCAGGACTTCTGAGTTTTTCTGCACATTTGCAGTGCTGTATAAAGTTAAACACAAAATTACACTCTCCAGTCAAGCCAAAGATCTGCCCTTTGAAAAATTATCAAAAATGCAGCTGAAATGTTGGTTGAATTCATCTTGTAGATCTCATTCCAGACCTGAGATGAGTCCTGTGATCCCCTTTCCCAACGTGCCACGCTACACTGCCCTGCCCACATCCCCCCAAAAATTCCAGTCCCTTTGCTGAGCTCTGTGCCTGACACAGACAAGCAGCTCACCCAGCTCCTCTCAGCTGTGGAGAGAGGGAAGTTTTCAAGCTTTTTAAATCCCAATTTTTAGGATCATAATAGAGTCCCTACTATCTTAAAGCTTACTGGAGTATTTTTCCAACCATTGCATTTTTCCTACCTCCCACATTCTAAGTTTTAATATTCTCAAATTCCATTCAGCTTCCAAATATATCATTTCACCCAGGGCTGGGAATGCACATTAATTCTGTAGATATATA
Source organism: Dendrocincla fuliginosa (assembly GCA_035047845.1). Lineage (NCBI taxonomy): Eukaryota > Metazoa > Chordata > Aves > Passeriformes > Dendrocolaptidae > Dendrocincla > Dendrocincla fuliginosa. Next base: position 3,386,897 of record JAWWMO010000019.1, read on the forward strand.
CACTACCATCTCTGTCTCCATATATATTTAGACATGCATCTCTATTTTAATTTGCTTTAGTGCATTCCAGGCTTAACCCATTAACACTCCTGAAGAGTTCAGAGCATGTGAGCCTGAACATTGCACTGCAGTGCTCAAACCAACCCTTTATCAGATGATCTCAAGTACTATATTTATATATATATAAATACATATGTGTATATATCCACAACCAATTAAGGTGGTTGCCAAAAGATGGGGTTTTTTTTGAGTAGGAAAGCATAACACAGATAAGGAAAAGAAAGGTGATCCACAAAATCATTCAGTTTTCATCTTCAACACTGGGGTTTTTTCCCACAGGGAGATTTTACTTATTGCTGTATTATAAAAAAGAAAGAAGAGGAAAAATTAAAATACATGAGTGACTGAACACCAAGTCAACAGCAGCCTCATGATGAGAAACTCTGCTGTTCCTGAATTCCAGCTTTGTGCTTAAACACTGAAACACACCAACAGAATAACTTGGAATTATTCGAGGAGCAAAGGAATGTCTACCTGTAACCAGGAAGAATATCAGACCTTCAGGGCCAACCCCCCAAATCCACTGTCTTCTTGCAGCCTCTCAGAGCCAATACTGAGCATTTCTGAGAGCTTGGTTTCTTGCCTGTCATTGCCAAGGGGGGCCCTGGGCTAAAGACTGCCCTTATTACCCGTTACAATACCTACCAAAACAGAAAGAAATTCACACGTGATGTTTTCTGAGGAACTGAAACTCTACAAATACGTTTTCCAAGTCTAAAAAACAGCCACTCACATCTCAGACTGCCAAACAGTGTCCCATTTATATGCAGCATTCAAGTGCTTTCACTTGAAGACACAGATCGGTTTGGTAACTTCCTTAATTCATATCTATTAATCTTAAAAGCTTCAAAATGTTAATCTGCTGTAAGAATAAAAACTAGCTCCTGTTCTACTATCAAATATACTCTTCAAAACTTCAGATGCACCTATAAAACTTACAGCTATGGATTATTAAGCACTGAGTGTAACATTCAAAGAAACAAACTCGACATTCCCACTGAGCCCCATGACCAAGGCACCGTTACCAACCACCAAAGAGTTTCAGGAAGAATTCCAACAGAAGAATTCCCTAAAAACTGTGCAGATTTTCCTTCTAGAAAATACATATTGCAGCAGCCTCATAAACAAGATTCTTCCTCGCAGTGCTGGAGCACAAGATCTCCACAATGCCCTGGACACAGTCAGACTTCACTGGGAACTCCACTACCAAAGTCCCAGCTCCCTCTTTATCCATCTCATCTCTCCTACAGCATCTTATTAAAGTAATTACTCAGGAAAGCCAGGGGAGACAGTGTTTGGATATTTATAATCAGGGCAGCAGCAGAGCTTGTTTATAGCTGTTTGCAAACATACATTCATAATTATTTTGCTCAGAAGCACAGAGCTGAAGTGTTTTTGTCAGCACTGCTTTCCCAATTCTCCCTTCATTAGCACAAACTGGGAGAGTTCCAACACTTACACTGGCCAGAAATTAAAGCTATTTTTTTGGTAGCAGAATCTGCTTCTCACTTAACATTAAAGCCTTAAGGTAAGGAATCTGCAAACTAAAAGTTACAGTACTTGTTTCCATTAGTCTTTAGACATGGAGGAAACAGGGAAGCAGCCTGAGCCTTCATGGTTACTGATACATCCTAAGACTATAAAAGAAGTCTGGATATTATATCATCTCCTAAAATCCCTGACAGGGTTACTAAACAGTGAGAGGCTCCCCAAAAAGCAAAGGAGAAAGCAGCATGTTTGAATGAGAAGGGGCAGGCAGATTACAGCAAAAATCTATTAATTGCTTGTATTTCTTATCATCAGCTTCCCCCTTTCCAAAGATTCTCTTTTCATTTCAGATATGAGCAAACCCAACACCATAAGCCACACAGAAAAAACCCGAAATTCCAAATGCTTATTTGTGTCAGCTACTGACAACAGATCTCAGCTGATTCACTTCCAGCCCACACTGACTTTCAGTGTCTTTGTTACAGAGTATACAGGTTGCCTAATTCCCATTAAAAAAAACGAGAACACATCCAAAAAAATAAAAGGAGTTTCAGGAGAAAAGAAGGGATACACGAAATACCCCATTCTCTGTAGTGCAAAGATCATTGTAGTTGGATGCTCATTTATCAGGCCATCTTAACATGTTTGAGTTGGCAAACTCTGCTAAATGCTAATCAGCAATTCCTAAATGCTTTAGGCAATACTACAATTATGAAACACCATTACAGCATTCCACGTTGAGAGAGGAGGAGAAAACCTTCACTGCATGTGGTGCACCAAATCCTGGCTACCAGAAGTGCCCCAAATCTTCGGAGCCTGATCCTTTTTCTAAGTATCAGCAGTCCTGACAGTTCAAATCTCTTGTGTTTCAGAGACATCAACAACATCAAATCAAAGCCATGAAACCCCTCCAAGGTGCAGGGATGAAGTGGGGCATTTTGTTGGCTGGTTCAGGGAAGGGGGGAACACAAAGCAGCCAAAGCTCTTTCCTGCCCCGCTCTCAGCACAGATGGAAAAGCAGCAACTGCAGGGAGTTTGTGTGGCAACAAAAATCCAAACCAAAAGGCACTCAAACCCCCTGAACAAACAACACAACAAGCCCCCCAAACCTTATGTGCTAAGGCTGTTAATGAGATTTTACAGTTCACTCTCTTCAAATGAATGCTTCCTGTAGATATCTAAACAGAACTAGTTAAATGAAACAGACTTCATATCAGCACCTTTGCCGAGCAAGAGATTCCCAGCATCACAACCCCTTCACCTTCCCAGACACTTCCTAGAGCATTTAAAGAGCATCAAGGGGCAGAGAGGAAGGTTTTCTTTTTTTTTTTCCTGGGGCTAAATTCAAAGCAGGGTTTTAGAGGACATGATGTCCTGTGATTAACTTCTCTTACATACATACTTGTCACTTCTTGTAAGAAATCCAGACAGGGTCGGCTACTTCCAGAAATACTTATTGAAACAGCCAGTGGGGTCTGTCCTTCATAGTTCCTTGTGTTAGTGTCTGCTCCGTAATTATACAACATTTGTGCACAGAGCACATCATCTCTAAGAGCAGACAAGTGCAAGGGTGTCTGTCCGTCTTCCAAGCGCCCCAAGTTTGTATCGGCCCCTCTCTGGAGGAACATGCGGCAGTAGGAGTGATTGCTTTTGATCACAGCGTATCGCAACAGGAAACCGTTCTGAATGTCGATGTTGGCATTGTGATCCAGGAGGATTTTCACACAGCTCGACCTCTCCCGGATAATGGCCAGCTGCAGTGGGGTAGTACCTTTATCGCTGAGCGGATCAACCTCAGCCTTGAACTCCAGGAGGAGCCTGACAAAGGAGTCCCTGCCGTAGTGGGCGGCGACGTGCAGGGGCGTCCAGCCATCGTTGCTCTTGGCGTTGATGATGTCGCCGCGGTAGTCGGACTCCAGCATGAGGCGCGCGATGCGGGCCCGGCCGTGCATGGCCGCGTAGTGCAGCGCCGTGAAGCCGCCGATCAAGTCCTTCACCGTGGGGTCAGCTGCAGGCAAAAGGAAATTAAGAGCAGTTAGAGGGGGTCGCAGCGATCTAAAGGGAGAAAGGAATTCCTACAGTAATTGGGACTCGGCTCGGGCAGAGCACGACAGGATTTGTTTCTGCGCTTCGAGCTCGTTCTTGCTTTCATGAACGTGCTGGTTTTAAGGCAAAGTTAACATTTTATTTAAGAACGAGTTACACAAAAAAAAGGCTTTTTTCTTTCACTTACATCTGTTCCCGTTAACAAATACTTTTCCACATCTTCCTTGTGCTCTTAGGCTAATTACTCAAATGTCTCTGTCCATCCAGTTTTCCTCCAGCTCTACAATATTACATTTCTTTTTTATTTTCCCCTGTGTTGCTTCTTGGTCTTAAAAAGAAGCATGTGTAGAAACATCTGCTGTCCCAAATTGCGGATGTCTTGTGGTCTGGCAGCATTGTATTGTTTTCAGGGCGTAATGCTGTATTAGGTAAAACGTTTCTCTGTGGCCTGCAGGATTTCCAGAGCATGTAGGATATATGTTATTTCAGATCAGCTTGATAAAGTCTGTTTTAGCAGATGATGGAGCTGTTCAGAATTTGTTCTGAATATACAATTTCCCAAAAACTTAAGACTGGATGAGAATGTAAGCACCCACTTCTGAAAGGAGTCAGGTAACACATTAATGCAGAATACAGGTAATTACACAGATTTATTTCCCCTCAACACAGCACAAAAACTCAGACTGATTTATGATTCTAGAAATTAAAATAAATCAATTGACTTCATTTCCTCAGGACACCCAAACTTGTAGAGCAAGTAACTAATTAATCACCCAAGGCAAGGTGCCATTTCTCAGCCCAGAGAACAAGCCAGGCTGGGAGGTTTCTCCCTCCACCATCCACAGATGCCGCTGTTGGACACAGCACAAACACTTTCCCAAGCTAAGTTAGACACCAGAATCCCTGCTCTGAGTCCCCAGTACAGTATTAACTGCAGGCCCCCTTAGTCTGAGCACACCTGAACACACAAAGGTGCTAACACAAAGCAGGAATAAGCTTCCCAACCCGCTGTGATCATATCCAGATAACACTGACACAGACATCATGCCAAAAGAAAAACACTGGCAAGAAACAGGGAAAATACAATTGCAAAGGTGATCAGGCAACTGGAAGCATATTTTGAAACTCAGAGTGAGGACTGAGGGGAAGAAAACCAACCCACTAACAAAAAAAAAAACCACCATACAAACTAATCCAGCCTGACTACACAGAGAAATAAGATGTGAAAACTGCCTCTAGTGTATAGAACAGGAACAAACACAGGAATAACAAGAGGGAGATTAGGGAAAGTTTAGCCCCCTGTCAGTGCCAGCTTTCCTAGCATTCTATAAGAGCAGAGGTTTTGGTGCCCTGCAAAGTGCCACTAACCTGAGCTAAAGCAATGCATGGGGAGCAGCAAAATGCAGGCAGTGGCTGAGCAGGTGGCTCTGAGCTGCACTGGGATGGTGGCCAAGGCACAGCAGCGCAGCAGCACAACCCACACAGGCACTCGAGACAAGGATACTATTTCAAAGCTCTTCACGCTGCTCACACTGCCCCACATCTTCCTCTGAGGGCTGAGAAACAAAGTGGGCAGCACCAGCACCAGGGGTAAGAGGCAGAGGGATAATGCACTCTGAGAGTTAGGGAGGAAGATGGACAGTGAGGGCCGTTTGCCACCCCAAAAAAGAAGTTTTTAAATAGAAATAACATTCATCTTGTGCCTTCTTGCTCCCACGCAGCACTGGGCAGGCAAGGCAATCATTTCTATCCCCAGTGAGGTGCAGGACGCTGCCCCAAGCCTGTCATTTCCAAATTCCAGCAGATATGCCACAACTTTTGTGTGAGCATGTAGATGGATTTTTATACCAGTTGTAATCCAAGCCCAACGATTTCCTTGCAACATAAAGATGCTTTTTACCTGTGCTTTTAAGCACCTTTCCATGCCTTCCCTACTCCCAAAATGTCATTGGTTTTGACCACTAAACTGAACAAAAAAAATAGTAAGTCATGTAAGAGAAGTGTCTCAGCAAAAAAAACCCTCTCAACTGGGCAACCAAGCAACACAAACAACCTTCCAAAAACAAACCCGTTAGAAAAACCTCGTGAAAAAATACTGCAATTCCCATTAAGATTACGGACTTCCAGCGAGCCAAGAGCACCAGCGTGCCCCGGGATTAGGAAAAGGATTTCAGGAGACCAAAAGGGCTGCTGCTATTCCATCAATGTCCTGCTGCCACCTCCTGGAAAACTGCTGAACTTCCCAAGTTGGGATCTAGAGGAAGTCCCGTGTCCATTCAGTCCCTGCCTTGATAAAAACACCTCAAAGCTGATGCTGCCTGAAGAACTTGGGTTGTTGTGGGGGTTTTAATCTGGGTTTTTTTAAAAGGCTTCGGTATTGGTATCATGTTGTAAAGTAACTCTGTCCCCCTGGAACACGAGCAGAGTGAAAATGAACTGGTAATGACTGTCGGCAAATCTTTCTTTCCAAGCTTCCCACTAATTTGGGGAGAGCAGAATCTAGAACTGCACTTGGTCACTTCTTAAGTTCTGAAATATAAAACGTAATACCATGGCAGAAAGCTTGAACTGCCTGTCAGGGGTACCAATTCCTGCAGTCACTTGAGATGGGAAATTTGCAACACAGAATGACACTCAGGTTATTTTATCTCATGTTAAAATTGGGCACCTAAACCGGCCATTTAAACTCCACTGCTAATGCAACTCTTTTCTAACACTGCAATCTAGAGGATATACAGAGTTCTAAATAAGAGTCTAATATGTTAGAGTTTCAACTCACAGCTTGGTGGGACAGTTTCCCCTCTTTCTTGCCATCTCCCTGAGGTCTCTCTGTCACAGTCCAGTTTGGGAAGCCAAGAAAGCCAGGCTTCTGGCTTCACAGGGCACTTCTATTAGTTTAAGCTTATTTTCCCCAGCCAAGGCTTAGTTCTGACCACAAGGGTTAGAAACATGGCTGCATGGGGCTTCTGTTTTGAATTTCCTAAGATAACACTGATATAAGAGATGTCCAGGAAAGCATCACTGCTCAGAGACAGGAACACTTCAGGAGCTTAGGGGGGTGAGCATTTGGCCTTCTGTAGATCCTCCCAGATTCTGCCTGACTCTATGAAAATTTAGATACCTCGAAGCCAAGACTGAAAATAAATAAATACGGCTGTTTGGTTATTTCTTTCTGTTACTCTTCAATTTCCAGGAGCTTTAGTGGATCTTTTCTGCACTCTAGTATGAGTAACCAGGAGCTGTCCTGCTCAGTTGTTATTGGGAAGATATCACTGAGGGACAGCTAACTACCCACTTTCAAGATTTTCTTTTGTTCTCCTGTTAACAGTGGTTGGAATTAATAAAACATCGTTCTTGTCCAGTGTTTGTCTCTACATGTCATACTGAAAATTAAAAAATTACCTTGAAGAGATAAAAGGCTAGTTACATAAAAATCCAAGGTTACTAAAAACTACACTCCCTATTTTTGTGTTGCTTTTCTGTAGAGCTTTGTGACTCCAGATTGGTTTTATGGATGGGAAGAGCTGGCTTCATAGAATCTTCACTTTATTAACCTGAGAAAAATACACTAAGAAAGTCAAATTCACTATTTCTCGTGGTTCCGATGAACCTTTTGCATTTCATCAGTTGCTAAAGAACATTTATAATCTGACCTATCACCTCTGTATCCAGTTGGTATTTCTGCTGGCTTCATCCTTTAGGTTGGAATGGTTTTTTCTGCATCTCCCCCATCTATCTGTGTCTCCTCGCTCAGGAGATAATAAAAAGCTTCCTCCTGTTGCACCACCTCCACTCCAATCAGCCAATGTGATGCCCAGCACTGTCCTCTGGCTCTTTTCTTTGCTGCTGAGCAATGATGGAAGGGAAGAGAAAAAGCAAAAGCAGGAGGTGGCCAGGTCATGACTCCCCTAAGAACCCACCTCTTAATTCCAGGTCAGTGACCAGATCCCTTCTCAGCCATTCTTAGCCAAACTCCATCTCCATCCCACTCCCATGCAAGGCTGTGTTGGGAACCTGCCAGCACCTCAGATCTCAGGCTCAGCACTCAGAGTGGTTTTCCCAGTCCTGTGCTAGGAAAACATTCCCAGCTCTGCTAAGCTTCATCATCCCTCTGGACATCCATAACTATCACTTCTCTCCCCCTTTCCTCCAGAACTCCATACCCTCCCTCTCACTATCTATTCCTTAACAATATATAGTCAGTTCAATCCTCTCTTTAACAGAAGATTCACACCAGAGAATTAGTTTTTCCTTCACCCCAATATCTTTTTGGTGCACAGGGATTAAGCACCAACAGCAAAATAATCCACTTCAGAGGGAGAAAAGTAGAGGTCGTGTGAGGAAAGGTAGACACAAACCTCTCACTAATGAGGCTGGTGTGATTAACTCAGCTTGTAAGAGTCAGCTCACTCACTGCTTATTAACTCATTTGTGACATTATTATGTTTTAAATGCTCATTATTTTTATGCCTCTGTTTTGAGGGAAAACAAGGCAAGGCACAAAGCAGTGCCAGTTTTCAGAAGGGAGGCTCAGCTACAGGAAAGCTGCTGTAGATGACTAAGCCTCACACCAGTTGTTACTCAACTTTCTCATCCCTGTGATTCAACTCTGTGCTGCTTCAGGACAAGGGTGTTTCATTACAGGCAGTTTTCATGAGGCATCAGATTCAGCTGGTACTTCACATGGAGGAAAGGGTAACAACCAAACACTGCATCAGCAGCTATCTATGTAGGATCAACACCTATAAAATGAAAATACACAGGGACATAGAAGGGGAGGGTTTTATCACCTTTAAATTTACAGAGAAAAAGTTAAAAGCAACGTATTTCACTTACAGCCTTAAATTTCTGAACTATCAAACAGAAGGCTTGAGAGTATCCACACATATTATGTTTAAAAGTAGAATTTTTCCCTCCCTTTCCAATAAGTACATGAGGGTTTGATCTCTTCTGTGGTTACCATGTGTAATAGGCATATCCACAGGGTCCAGTTGCTCAGGCTGCATTTCACCACTGCTCTTAAGGAACAAACCACTACTTGTGCCACTACCACAGCCTGTTCATGCCATTCCATTTTCAGCACGAGCCAAACAGCTGGAAAACACTGGGGCAGACACAAGGGGCCCACATGGCCTCAGAGACACAAAGAATCAAAGAGATAACTTCAGTTTTCCTGGAACTGAAAACCTCTTAGTTCATAATTCACTTGCTAAGAACAGTGCTGGACTGCAGGATGGTGTTCTTTAGGAGCACTGAGCAGAATGTGGAGAACATCTACTGATTTGGGGTTTTCCTCTGCAGTATCATATTAAAAGATTAAAACTACCCATTTCTAAAACTTTAGGTGGCCTTGCAAGACGATAAAGCAGTAGGAAATTCTGATTGTACCACCTGAGGGATAACAACCATCACTTAAACCAGCAAAACTCCATTGGTTCTTGGCATAAAGCTGCACCGTGGATGGGTGCAGGAGGCCTGGAAACTCACCTGGATGAGCTGGTACTGAAGGCCTTGCACAGAGGACTGTTTATAAAGTTCAGCAGGCTCTGCTAAAAAGCTTAGGGAAACTGTCTTGAATGCAACTTGCTAACTTGTTTTAGAATTCTGAAACAAACCTCCCTAGGATTTCAATTCAAGGACCTGCCCTCTTCTAAAGAAAATACTCCCTAGGAGAGAAGAAAAGCTTGGAGAGAGTGCTGTGAGTGCATTTAATTTTATAATGAGTCCTTCTGCCCTATTTCCATAATGCTTATTCATTCTTTTAACAATTGCCAGGCAATCCTGGAGGGGGCAAAAGAAAAGGTACGGTATTAAGATATAAAGCTAATCTCTGGCCTCACCCACAGAAGTAAACAGAGATGAATCACTACTCCAAAGAACCAAAAGATGCAAAGAAAGACCCACAAGCAGCCTGACATCTACTCAGTGCTGGGAAGCCTTACAGGGACAACTGGGCTGGAAAGCCGTGGCGTGGCCACCAAGCCTTTTCTCTCACCTCCATGCTCCAGAAAGACCCGGACACATCTCTCCTTGCCTCTTGCTGCAGAGAAATGGAGCAGGGTCCAGCCGTTGGCATCGCGCCCGTTGGGGGAGTAGCCCTGCTCCAGCATCTTGCGCACGGTGTGGACATCGCCGGCAGCCACCGCGGCCTGGATCTGCAACTCTTCCTGCAGCTCAGGGTTCCGCCGGCAGTGGTGGTGTAACATCCTAGCTCGAGGGGCCTTCTACAGGAGCCTCATCAGGGCACGCTGGTCACCTTGGAGCAAGGGCAAGAGGGAATGGATTAGGGGTGGGACAGGGGAAAGGCACTGCACAGGGTTTGCTCTGGGTGTTACACACAGGACAGAACCCAAGCAGCCTCACTGTTATTAGGAGATCACAGTGCATGGGTCACAGGAAAGGACACTTACAGGTCATAAAGAGTCACCATTTTCTTCAGAAATGACAGCTTCAAACAACAATCATTTAAAAATCACA
>JAWWMO010000019.1:3413083-3440710 GCA_035047845.1 Dendrocincla fuliginosa
GCCTTGGACACTCCCAGGGATGGAGCAGCCACAGCTTCTCTGGGCACCCTGTGCCAGGGCCTGCCCACCCTCCCAGGAAGGAATTTCTTCCTAATATCTATCCCTGCCCTCTGGCAGTGGGAAGCTATTCCCCCTTGCCCTGTCCCTCCAGTCCCTCTCCAGCTTTCCTGGAGCCCCTTTAGGCACTGGAAGGGGCTCTGAGGTTTTTCCAGAGTCCCCCCAGCTCTCACAGCCTGTCTCCAGAGCAGAGGGGCTCCAGCCCTTGGAGGATCCCCGTGGCCTCCTTTGGGCTTGCTCCAACAGGTCCACATGCTTCTTAAGTAAAGTGGTGTTCTTCCCCCTGCCTTCTGGGCCTGGGCCCTCCAATTCCTAGGTGTGGGATAGCTCTCATACCTGTCTCCCTGAGTGTGTCTGTTGGGAGCAGATGGATGAGGCTGGGAGAAGGGCAGGCGTGGCTGCTCTGCAGGGAATGTGTTCCTGATGGCAATTTCCTAGCACCCTGGAAGCCAGTGAGGCTTTTTCCTGAGAGCCCTTCCTGGAATCCCTTCTTCCCACTCACCTTTTTCCATCTGGGAGCACATCACACATCTGATGCTGTGCTGTGCACGCTGTCCCTGGATTAGAGGCTTCTTGGAAAAAAAGGAAAGGCAGGTTCATGAGCAAGTCCACTTCAGTTCTGAAGCAGAGTTTCTAGCCAGATACAAGTGAGAATGGGCACTCCTGTATTCATTGATCATGTGGCCAAAAAAAATTATATTTTTAAACAAGGATGCAATTTTACAGCGTTTTAAATACAATGAGATATTTTAATACAAGTTCTGGGTGTAAATGTTATTTTACTTTCTACAGTTACGTAGCAAGCCTAAAATCAATTTTTAATCCATCTGTGCAGAAAAGCCACAGACTTCAGTAAGAGAACTTCTGACACTTTTTCCAGATTTTGGAAGATGTTTATTTGTGATGCCAGTTGCATTCTTAGTTTTTTAAGTATTTGTAGGGAATGTCTTACTTGTGATGCACCTTCTGAAAAATGTAGAGAGACTGAGATTGTCTCAGAACAAGTGAAAAGAAAAAATGTAGGTTATATCTATTTTAGATGTATCTATGAGAATTCATTCTCAAAGAAAAACTCCTTTCTTTTCCAGATTCATGACACAAAAATGAGTTCTTTAATTATACCCCAACTGTCAAGAGGAATTTCAAGCTGAAGGGGAATGGTGCTTTTATTGTAGTGACATTAAATGAAGTGGTTAAAAGAAGCACCAAAATGCCTTAATATGGTAACTTTCCTTGTAGGAAGCTGGGTGACCTCTTTTTTTTTTATTAGCTTGAATTAAAGTGGCTTAACTTTAATTCATTTCTATTCTGAGAGTCATTTCCAGATAGCTTTGATTTATAGGGAAGAGTTCTAGTCTGAATAGTAGCTGTTAGTAGCAAACACCATTTGATGTTTCTATTATTTGCCAGGAGGAAAAGCAAATCTTAAAGTCAAATAATAAGGAAAATCATGTAGAGACGTGGTAAGTGAAATTGATTTCAGTGTTGCAGGAAATTTTCTTGTTTTCTAAATGTTGCCTGTGCTGTGTTCCATCCAAACCTGCTATCTAGTACCAGGATGTAGTACTTTATTAGTATTGAAGATGTCACTTTTTAGACTTGAGGGAAAAAGTCTCTGCCTAATGATTCCAGTGTTATTTTCATGAGCAAGCTACTGCACTAAAATGGCAAGAACTAATCTAGAAAATTTCATGCTGTGTCAAATCAGTTGAGCTAAGGAAAGATAAATGCATGCATGAACTGTTATGCACTGTTAATTTAAACAATACAAAGTGTATGCTGTTTGGCAGTGAAAAACAGAAAGCCAAATTCATGGTGACTTACTTTTTTTCAGGAGACTTTGAGAGTTCCATGGGCCAGCTGCTGGTGTTCTGGAGGAGTCACCTAAAGCCCTGCCCACGGTCTCAGCCAGCTGTGCATCCCTGTGAATGGCTCTCCCTGATCTTCATAGAGCAAGATGATGACATGTGGGAAGCTGCCAAAGCTTTATTACTCATTTATTTAAAATTTGATAGGTTAGTGTACCTTTTTTTTTGACAGAACTGTGAAGAAATGTAATTTCCTGAGGCTGTTGTGATATAAATAGCATTTCCATTGGTTACTTTTATATAAATAAACTTACTTTTAATAATTTTAAACCCCCAAACCTCAGGGCAATGTAATAATGTGTGATGCAATAGCTGATAATTTAAATCTTTTTTTGGATTGAAACAGGGGAGTTGTGAAACAATTTCTTACTAAATACTTTATCATATCCTGTAATTCAGGATAATTGACTTCACACCTAAAATAGTGGTTAAGAGAGATAAAAAGCAAGACTGTTTTCTGACAACACAGAGTTAGACAAGAATGGGCTGTTAAACTTCAAGAATTCAGGTACCTTTGACAAAGTCTCTTCCTGCTAACAACTGAGATGTGTCCTTCATGGATTTGTCCTGGACATTCAGTGCTTCATTGCTGTTTGAATGACCATACAAGATATTATCCTAATTTATACAAGCCTCTTGAGCTTCAGGTGTGAAGATATGAAAGTAATAGAGACACCCAACCCGAAATAAAGGCCACTCTTCCAATGTGCTTAATGTCCTGGAAGTGCTCAGGTTTACAAAAATACTAATGTAATACTATTTGATCTTGTCTTGAAGCATGGTTGGTGTGTTGTAAATAACTTGGTTTATTCCAGATAAGGAGGAGTGCCCTCTAAGCCCTGCTTCAAGTGCTTTGGCTTCCTGACCTGTCTGATCTCCAAGCCCCATGTGCCTTCATTCCTTCTCATTCTGATATAAAACTCCTTTCTTTTGGTTTTTACAATTTGACAAAATTTTAAAAAGAGCAAGAACACCATCTGGACACAGCTGTTTTTAAAAAAACCTCTTGTAAGCTTCTACTGAATTGAGTATTTCCTGACTTCCTTTCCAGGTTACGACAGGACACTGCTGCTAACTTAAGCCAGAAAGAGGAGCACTCCTGGAACTTCCTGACACATGCAGGTGGATATAACCCACACTGTATCTTCTTATTTTTTCTGGAAAAGATTGCATTTGATTCCACAGTGCTGCTAGACTTTTTGATTTCATCAGAAACGTGCTTTCTGGAGTACTTGGTGAGGTACTTAAAGCTTCTTGGGAGAGAGTGGCATCGGTTTGTAGACGTCTGTAACCATTTTGATACCGAACAGGGCCCTTTTCCCTCAGTGCCTTGTGCCCAGCCGCCCCACCGCGCAGAGCCGAGCTGTGTGGGTGCTGGGAGTCTGCAGGGCGCTCCCAGTGAAGCAGAACCGCAGGCTCGAAGGGCCGCGGCTCCTCCTCGCAATTGCGGCGTGTTTACAGCACAGCGAGGCGCTAATGAGGCTGCGGAGCGGAGCGAGTCTGACTCGCTGGTGGGCGCTGATAACGCCGCTCTGCCGGGCTCTCTTCAAAGCCTTGTTAATTACGACAGCTCAGAAGACTCCGAGTTGGAGTCAGATGGAAAAGAGTGGTTGGTAAACACCACGCAGGTGCCTTTCAACAACCCGGGTGAGGAAACTGGTCGCAGCTACACGGGTGACAACCGGAACGCTTGCACGTCTGAAGTGTTGCCTCTGGAACAGGAGGGATCTCCTACCTCATCCTGTTGGACTCGTATGACATCTTCGGATAACATCACTCCCCCAAGAATAATGCTTTATAAATCAACCCAGTGTTTGGAAGAGCTGCAAAAAGCTATTTCTAGGTTGCAGAAAAGAAATCTTTTCCCATATAATCCGACTGCCTTGTTGAAACTACTGAGCCACATTGAGAAGATGAGCAAAAACATGAATCCACAATAATGCAGTGTTCTGGTGCTTGGTTTTTTTTTTTTAAACTAGTACTTCAAGGAACATTTCCATGAGATGAATGACTTCCAAAGCTCATGCCTCTTGCACTAGTCAGTGTATTTAACCTCAGGCAGGATAACGTGGTTTTGGTTGACACCTTAAAAATCTGCAATTGCATCCAGTGATAAGATCCATGACCTGAAGAGTCCTGGGCTTATTCGTGGTATGTATGTCAGTGTACAGTATATAAAGAGTAATTGTTAGGTATTCAAATTTTGATAATAAATGGCTAATGTGAAAGCATATAAAATACATCATACTTAAAGTATTGTCAATTACACTTGTTCTATTTATGAATTGGTTGCCAGATTGGTAGTGGTTTATAGACTACAGGGTGGAGTTAATGCAACACTTCATAGAATCAGGGAATGTTCTCAGCTGGAAAGGATCCATGAGGATCATCAAGTCCAAGCCCTCCATGAATGGCCTGGACAGGGATCAAACCCACAACCTTGCTGTTATTAGCACCATGCTCTAACCAACCGAGCTAATCCCAGGGTCTTGGCTGCTCAGAGGTTGAGTTAATAAAATGTTGTAGTTGGGGACAGTTGTGGTGTTTATCCTGTGTGTTCAGCATCAGTGCTTGGCTCTAAGTGCACCTTCAGATGTGCATATTACTTTAATGAAAAGAAAAGGTAGATGTGGAACTAAAGCCTAAATTGTCTGTTTACAGAATGCTTTAGTGGAGGATTGTGTCTTAAATTCAGCTTAGGTAATACAGAAGGGAAATTCCAACAGAATTACTCACATCCATTGTGCTTTTCTTGTTAGTATAGAACGTATACTTAATTAATTTGTTAAATCAGAAAGATAATTAAAACTGAGTGACTCCAGTGCAGTGAGATGGATACTGAAGATACTAAATTATATTTTTTTTTTATTAGATGTAATTTGAATAACCTGACAAGTAAGTGTCTGAGAGTTTGCCTGGGGGGAGCGAGTTCAGAAGAGGATGCAGCACAGCATGTGCACTTAACAGGAAGGCACCTTGTGTTGGCACGTTTAAAGGGCAGCTTGTAGTGCTCCTGCAAGGGTTGGGCAGTGGGAAGGTACTGACAACAGGAGTTCTGGAAACATCTCAGACCTCAGCAGAGCTGTGAGAAGCAGTTTTCTTCTAGCATTTTCTCTTGCAGGTAAGTGCTCTGTTCTGATTGAGAACCAAGCATGTTCTCTTCCCTTTAGGTAGCTATTTAGTGTTGAATTAAAATGAATACTGAGGTAGGACAGGCTGTGCAGCAGGTGACTGACCCACCAATCTGTGGCCATCTGCTAGATTTGTCTTGAGCTCTGAAGTGGTGAATCAACACTTCTGGCAGAAGAAGGAAACTGGGTGAAACTTAAGGGGTAATTGAGCTGGGAATTACAGTGCTCTCCAGGATGACAGTGGTAATCCCTTGGCAGGTAGATGGAAGGAGTGGTCCTCTTCACTGGCACGAAGGAGACGGGAATATCCTGTGTGTTCATTGCACTTTGGTTTCTTCCTGAGATAACTGTTGTGCAGAGAAGGGGCTGAGAATGGCCAGGAATGGAAGCCTTCCCATTCAGGCCTGCAGTTACTTAGCTAAGAACTAACCTTGCAGTTGTCCGGGGCAGAAACATACCTGGTTTCTCTTCACTCTGAACTCCGTTGTGCTCTGGATGCTGAGCTGCTCATTTCTGTCAGGACTGAAATCCCTCTGGGCGTGTTCAAAGATGCAACTCTAGACAACTTGGGAACTTTTCAGTTCAAACATGGGAAGTGCCTTTGGCAAGGTGGTTGAGCAAGTGTTTCCCAAGATCACAATTTTTAAAGTAGGTAGGTACTTTTATTTCACTGAAATGATTTCCACTATCCTCACTCTTTTTCTACACCAGCCTTTGCTGACTAGTGTCTTTAAGCTGAGTAATTCCATTGTTTTTACTGAACATAGTATAGTTCAGCATTTCTTGGTCTGTGCTTTGCCAGCTGGAAGTATCTAAATTGCAACTATTTCTCAGACACTGATATGATAAGCTGGGTGGGAAGAGTAGAATGGTGAGATAATTTTGGATAAGTCCTGGTTGTCTTCTTTGTCAGTCTACAGCTGTTTAAACTTTCTTAAAGTAAAATCTCAGAACAGTGGTTGGGGTTTTTTCCAGCCTAAAATTTTTAGGCAGACCTGTTATTTCATTTGCTAGAGCAAATTAATTCAGCTGCAGAACCTATTACCAGCGTTAATGTTAAGAATTAGGTCATTGATTACCAGAAGATTGTGTCCTACCTTTGGATATTGATATCTATCAGCTTTTCCTGTGTTATTTCAGAGCAAGGCACAGAACAAATCAGGTGACCTGTGTGGAGGCAGTTTTCCCTCTGAGGGCTTACCCTGAGATGTGCACAGTCCCCATTTATGCAGTTGTTTTGAGGAGCTGACCTTCAACATCAGTAGAATAAATTAGGCTTTAAGGAGGGAAGCAGTTAGCACTAGAAATTGCTTACAGGATGTGCTTTTTAAAAAGAGCATTTTTTTAACTTGAATGCTTCTAGATCTTGATTGCACTTACAGCTGAATCCAGCTTGTGGTTCTTCAAACTGGACTTTCTCCAATATTTTTATGACTGCTTCCCATTCTGCTTGTAAGACTTGTAGTACAAGTTTTAATCCTGTAATACAAGAATAAAAACCAACCTTGGGAATTTCTATACTTAGGATATCCTTGTAAAGCTGGGAATAAGGAGCTTTGGTTGTTCCCTGGTTTATCACTGCAGGATAAGCCTTGTTTGTACTTCCTCCAAAGTCAGTCTGGGCTGGTGTCTGAAGTCAGTATCAGGGACTTATCACAGCCTTTCAGTGTCAGTAGGAGTGGAATATTGTGGTCATTACAGTGTTGCTTCTGTGTATTTTCCCTTAGAATTGTCCAAATGAGTTTGTAAATTCCTGCTGTGTTTTGTTCAGCCCTCTCAGGCCACCTGCTTTGCTCTGAAATCCCTGAAGGAGCCAGTAGGGCATGGCAGAGGGGATAACAGGCAGTGTTTTACTGTCACCAGCTCAGCATCATGACCTGGACCTGGTTGGGAAACATCTCAGGGGTTTAAGCTTTTCCAAGCCATTATCTTCTTAAATGTTGTGTAAATGAATTGGTTGCTGTTAACTGTCAGAGATAGTCTCTAATAGAGAGCTGGCGTGCTGCTGCCTTACAGCAAGGGTGGAGGGAATACAACTTACTTTTTGGCAAGAGTCTTGCATGGAGGATTACAATATCCTTAGTTATCTCTGGTTCCTGCTCTCCTGTACTGCAAAACATGAGTTTTGTCAGTCAGCAGTGTCCTCCTTGGAGGAGGGTTTGGAAAAAAAAAAAGGTGAGATGTTTGAAAAATGTAGCACACACAACCTCCAAAGTGAGCACTGTTGGCTTCCCTCCAGTTTGGAGGGAAGGTCTGCATGGACATAGCCTGAAATTGTGTTAGGAGCAGCTGCTCATTGGAGTTGTCCAAGGATCTACCCCATCTCATCCTGGTTCTAAAGAGTTCAAACTTCTTGTGCAACTTAAAAGAAGCTCCAAATGCCCATAGCTAATTTGAAGGAAATAATAGTTACATATTAAAAAAATTAATAATAATTTGAAGTCTATTTTGAAAAAATAGATTGTGTGGATAAAGTCAAAAAGATTTGTTGCCAAATGACAAAATCCTGTGTCTGTCTTTCTCTTCTTGCTGGTTTTGTCTTCAAATGTAACAGTCCAGGGTTTGTCAGCTCTGGAGTCACTTTGTCACTGCAGAGCTTTGATGGCTCTTTCATGGAGGGATTTAACTGGAACAGAAATGGATGCCTTCTGCAAACTTCCCTCCAGTGCTTCCTTGATAGTATTTATATTCTTAAGAAACTTGTGTATGAAATGGTGTTCTTTTCATGCTGACACGGCTCCAGCTGCTGTGAAAGTCAGGCAAAGATACACTGGGCAGCAAATGTAAAACTCAACCAATTTGATTCTGTTTTTTTAATTCTCTCCTCAAGAGAAAATCCAGCACTTGGTGACCTTCAACAGAGCACTGGTCCCTCTCAAGGAGTGTTTCTTCACCTCAGCTGGAATTGTTGAGCAGCATGATGCCTGTGTTTCCTGTGTTTGTCAACCAGGAGCTGGTGCAGAGGTGGGAATTGCTGGGTGTGAAGCATCAAAGGAATTGCCTTTCAGTGTCACCAAGCAAATGCTTATATTTTGTGTTCTCTGTGGGTGGGTAAAGATTGATGTTCCAAGAATCTCCCAGTAACGTAATCAGATGTTTGCAGCATTGTCTTACGTGCAACTGTTACAAATTGTCGAGGTTTATTTCCATACAGTTGTTAAACCAGTGCTTCCAGCTCCAAGGATCAACAAGGCATCTGTTTTTAATCCCGTGTTATTTGGACTGTTGGACAGGAATTAAACTCTGAATTGATTGGATTAATTGTTAAATCTCTTAGTGTTGCAGCCAGGAGATTGTGTGTTAGTCTCGTGCATCTTAAGATAGTGTTATTTGGAGGAATTAGCAGTGCTTTATCTCGAAAGGTGAATTGTAGAAGTCAGTCCTTAGATACCCTTGTTCTTGCTTTGTGAGCACCCAAAGTTCCTCTTCTTGCCAACCTACCTTTTCAAATGTATTGCAACAAACTTAGTGCAAGTACCTTCTATATCTCTGCAGTTTGTTTGAATTGCTCTGGTGTTTCTGGTTACTGGGAAGGGGGATTTGATGAGTATGGACATGTTGATGCTAAACTGAGGGGAAAGAATAAACCTCCTCCCCAAGGATAATTTAAAGACAAAACAGCTGAGGGTTTTGCATAAAGAAGGCCAACCAAATCACAGGTACATCTCTGTGCCCCTGGATATGAGAGGATGGGTGCTTCCTGTCAGGGAGGCTCATTGATAACTGTGTGCTTGGGATTTCAGGGGGATACAGCCAAGAGTTGGGATCTGTAATTGTGGTC
Source organism: Dendrocincla fuliginosa (assembly GCA_035047845.1). Taxonomy (NCBI): domain Eukaryota; kingdom Metazoa; phylum Chordata; class Aves; order Passeriformes; family Dendrocolaptidae; genus Dendrocincla; species Dendrocincla fuliginosa. The sequence goes on from JAWWMO010000019.1 coordinate 3,421,921, forward strand.
TTGCTGTCCCTCAGCTGTTGAGTGTGTGAGAAGCTGGTTAGAAGGCAGTCCCCAGGTACTGTCAATGTCTCTTCCTAAGGCATATCCAAAGCCTGTGGTACCTGGATCAGCAGCAGTGTTACTGTTCCTTCCCTTCACTTTCTCCTCTCACCATTGCTGCTGGTATCCTCCTTTATCCAATTGGCATCTTATTATTGAAACCCAGGTTGTCCAAGTATTGGGTTTTCCAATTCTGACTAAAGTTCCTGGGAACCAAGTTCTGAAACAATAATTTCCAAAGATTTAACAGGTTTGAAGATTTCAGCCTCTGTGTTCAAATCTTCCTGATCTAGTGCTGCAATGGCATTCATGTATGATAACTATTTATTACCTTAATGCCTGCTTTCTTTAGAATCAGGTATCTAGCCTTCAATTAGGACAGATGGCATTACTAATTAATTAATAAGAGCCACTCCTTAGTGAACCTCTGCTTGTAAGGATTATGAATCAGATCATACCAGTAAGAAAGGTCTTGAGGAAAAAGCTTTTTGAGAGGTTGTAAATAGACTGTTTTCATCCCTTCTGTGTAGGGAAAGGTTGGTATATTAGAAGATATGAATTCCTGTGAAGAGGAGCTGAGCTCTTAAACTACAGATTGCAAGGTTGTGAGGTGTGATGTTGATGTTCTTGAACATGTGGCTTGGAATGGTTCATTTTCAGGTATTTGTTGAGTCTTGAGGAGTAGAAAGTAGAGGAATGTCGAGGTTTTCTGCTTTAATCTTGAAGCAATGCCTGATGGCAGGCAGATGGGTTCCACTGGTGGAGAAAAGAATTCAGGGTCCAAATGATTAGTATTTTATCCAATCGATTCCTGCTCCTTCTCCATGTATACATGACTGAGATTTGATTAACTGTCTGAGATAATCAGTTAGCAAAAATCTCATAGGCAGTGTATTTAGAACATTTTTTTTGGCTTCCCAGATGAATTCCAGGGGTTTTCTGTATGAAGGAGAACAAAAGGAGCCCTTAAGGGTTTTGGGGGTGGTTTTGGTGGGTTTTTTCCTTCCCCCCCTTCAGGTGCCACCACATACAACAGCTGTGATTTTAGAAGTTTCAGATTTAATACTGTCTCCAAGATTTGCCAACAGGGTTTTCTCTACTGAGAAAGTTAATTAATACTATGAACTCTCTACTGTAACTCCTTGGAAGCTCACACCCAGTGTGTGGATTCACTGTAATTTATTATATCTGTTTCACTGGCTGTAAAACAAGGAGGTGAATTGTGACATTTTGTGAAAGAAGTGAGAGCTTATACATAACTTCCTGTGATATGTAAAATAATTGAGTCAAACCCATGCCCCCAGTATCTGGTTATGTTTAATTATTTTATATTTAGTTATATTTAATTGTCCAATAATTGAGTAGGTGTTAGACTGCACTTAGATCTTGAGATTTTTGTTTTCCCATGGAGATGTACAAACTAAGATTTTTTTTGTTTGATTTCCTTTTTTTTTCAGCATTCAAATCTAAGATATCTCTGAAGGATAAGCACTATGAAAGTGCAGTGATAATTGCAAGGCCAGTGGGCACTTTGATGAAGAGGGCATGGTTAGCTTGGTATTTACCATGTAGTATCTTTAATCTTGTAATAGCCTCCTGTGTAGGTGCTAAGTGCTACCCAACAAATGCTCCTCCAAAAGGATGAACATCTTTTCCCTTTTTTCCTTTTGGAGCAGTCCCACATTTACTCCAGTCACACAAACTTGGGTTTTTTTTGCAATTTACTGTAACAGTGAAGAAATTGTGGATTTAGGCATGAGGAAGGTGTTGCTGCCAGTTGGCTATTCCACTCCGGGCACAGTGTTAGCCAAGTGGTATATGAATCAGCTTGCTCTAGGCTTTCCTAATTGGCAGAGTGTTCCTAAATCTTCTGCTTGGTTCATAGCAGTGGTTTGTTCAGATGTGGGAAAGTGTGGAGATCATTTAAAGCACCAGCAAAGCCATAATCCTCTCTGAAATAAGCCTTCATGTTTAATATTTCTCTGGTGCATCAGCTTATTGACTACCACTCCCAGTTTTATGGAAGGACCACAGACCTGCAGTAGCTCTGAGTTATAGTACCAAAGAAAGCTAGATGAAGAATTTTCTCTGTGGGGATGAAATACATGAACAGGATCCAAATATTGTCTGGGTCACCTCTTCTTTCATTACAGGCTTATAGACTAAAAGGAGCTTCAGTATGCTCAAAAGGAGTTGTGGAAATGAAGGCCTGCTGGGAGAAACCTCCCTGGTGTTCCTTCCATAGACACCATCTGTGGTTTAGGAAGTCTTGGAACCCAAACCAGTGAAGGCTGGGGGCACTACCAGTCACTATTTCATGTTTCTTCCATTCTGGTGCTCCCATTTCATGGGTTGCTGTTTGCTGAGTGCAGAGCAGGAAGAAATGGCTACTAAAGGGTTCTCCCTTTCCAACAACCTTAGGGTGTCCTGCCCACCAGAATGCAAAGGCATGCCAGCACTCCTGAAAGATGTTATTTGCTATTTGGAATTGGTGAGAGCTGCTGAGCAATGACTTTCAGCCTGATTCCTCAGTCATGCAATTAAAAAAAAGAAATGAAAAAGTTCCATTCGTTGAAGTGAAACTGCTGTGTGTTCATAGGGTATCTAACCAAGCACACACTCAGTGTTGAGCTTCCCTTTGCCTTGGGAATTTCAGGAACACTTGCGAGGAACTGGAACACTTGTCCAACACGCAGTTGACTGAGGCTGGTCAGGAGGAGCAGACACCTTTCTCTAGGTTGATTCCTAACCCCTCTTCCCCTGCTGAAGGCCCTCAGCCCTCTGCGGATGCTGCCGGCATCTCCTGCACCCTCCGGAGCGCGTGTGGAGCTACCCCAGGTGAGACCAGCCCTCCTCCTGACTGCATTTCTGCCTCCCCCGCGCTGGAAGGAGCAGCAGGGCAGGCAGGCAGGGAGGCTGCGCTGCTCCCGGCGCGCAGAGTGCAGCGGCAGGACAGCAGCAATCGCCCTCAGTCAGAAATCTTGAAGCGCAGCTTTGCTGGGTGGGTCTCGCAGGAATTTGGAAGGGTGCTGGGGATAGGGCGTGTTTACCTCGGTCAGAGCAGGGAGTGTGATGCCTCTGCCCTGTTAATGTGCTTATGATCTCTTTGGCTGCAACATCAGAAAGGTAGGAATTCTTTTTTTCTTCCCCCCCCTTTTTTTTTTTTTCGTGTTCTGGTAGGTTTTGTTGGGTTGGGTTTTTTCCTCCCTCTCCTCACATGAGGCTCTGTTCTGAACTGTGAGCATGTGCTGGTGTCTGACACAGTTTATTAGGGTAACTCTTGTGATAGACTTCAGATAAAGAATGGAATGGCCTTAATGAGATTTATATGTTGCCACTAAGTATTCCACCCTATGAGAACTGCTTTTGGCTTAAAAAGTAATACAGGTTACAGTAGTAGTTTTGCTTTTCTACTTCTTGTATTACCCTGTCAAGTGTTTGTAAGAGTACTTCTTTCTGAACTGGAAGGAATATTTATTAACAGGAACAAATGCTAACTAATTACATAGATGTGATGATAGTAAAGAAACTCTTGAAAAAGTTATTCTGTTCTGTGAACTGCCAAGGAAGAAAATGTCCTTTAAGAAATTCAGTTTCACAGAGGTTTTTTGGTTTTTCTTATAAGACTTACCTGTTGAAGCTCTGAAGGTAGTGCTATAAATAACACGCTTAAACAGGCTGCCAGAAAGGGTTGTTTCATACAACATTCAGCTGGAGGAGCCCAAACCATATTTCCCTCTCGCTTCTTGCAGTGTGTAGCTGTTTTTCAGTACCCTCCTAGCTCAGCCCTTCACCCGGGGTGCCACTGCTGATGAGGAGGCTGTGCTGGTGCACATCGAGCTGAAGATCTGCCCTGCATTTGTTGGGACATGAAAAGGATGGCAGAGTGGTTGAAACAGTGAAAGACCAGTTCCGTTCTGGCTCCTCCTCTGCTTGGGTTTGGGGGTGGGGAATGTCTGGGCAGGTTAAGCTGCAGGGATGGGGGATACCCAGGAGGAGAGATGGGAGCAGAGCCCTGTTGGTGTGGCTGCTGCTTCAGGGGGGTGGAGGGATCCTAAATGTCCAAGTGTGAGCCCCTGTGTGCGCCGGGGGCTTGAAGACTCTGGGTCAGGAAGCTGCAAATTGAATTTTCCAGGACACAAATGCTCCAGCCCTGTCCCTTTCCTGCCTTCCAAGGGCTGATTTAAAACCTTGAGTCATCTGCTCAGGGTGGAGAAGCCTCTGCAGCCTCAGGTCCTCTCTTGGTCCCTCACTGTTCTACTGTCTCGTGCTTTGTGGTGCTCCTGCTTGTGCTGCCCACTGTGCCCATGTGCCACTTGATCCTGCTCTGCCCATAACTCTGGTAAAATCCCCATTATAAAACAGCACTTTAAGCTACACTTCAGGTTTTTATCTCCAATAAAATGTTGGTAAGCTATAAGAAGAAAAAATCCTTTTTGCATCTATCCCTAATTATAGTAATTTGAAGAAAAATGTCATAATTAAAAAGATTTCTTTCCCTGTGTTCTGGCAAATGGTTACCAAGCTCTCAAAGCAACAAGTGTTGTTCCTTGAGGCTTGTTCAAACATTTCATTAATTAAGCATCTGTTAAGAACCTGTAGTTTGGATAGGGTTTGGGGTTTTTTCCAATGACTACTTTTATCTCAAAATTATGGCAGATATCTGAGTTATTTCATAGCTCTTTATTCCACTCTGTCCACGTTATGGATTTTTAAAGCTTAAAATGGACATAATTTGCAGTGCAATTGTAGAGTGAGAGAACTGTATTTCACTTTCCTCAGCAGCCTGCTGTCAGCTAAAACCTTTTGAGCTGCTCAGAAATGATTTACCTTTAAGTAGAGACAACATGGTAACTTTCACCCAGAAAATGAGTTATTTCAAAGAAGTCTGGGTTGCTTTTTTGGGTTTTTCCCCCCAGAGAACAGAGGAAAATACAAAACTCACTTGCCCCTTAATTGAGATTTATTCAAAGTGCTGTTTGAGCCTGGTCAATACAATCCCCAAGTCACAAGGTAATGTGAAAGAACAGTAAAAGAAGTAAAATGCTGTAATTGCCCTATAACTAGGCACTTAAACTGTTTACAGCTGAGATTTGTACAAGTGAGGGAGTAAATGCCAAGTTAAAGGTCTCCCAGCAGTCTTTATTCAGCTGGTTTATGTGGATGGAGCATTTCAGTGTTTCCCCAGAAGAACTTCATCCCCTGCTGGGATGTGTGGGCTGGGGAAGGGCTCAGGTGGGGCAGAATTCAGCTGGAATCGTTTGGACATTTGGACAGACAAGAGGAGGAAAGACATGACAGCATCACTTCAACATCCATCCTTCCTTCAGCTCTTTGCTCTGCAAACCACAGCTCAGTGTGCAGGACCCACCTTTGCTCACCTGTCCCTTGTTCTTTCTGTAGCAGAACACAGACCTGCTGCTGACACTTGTTATCTACTCTTGGATGTCCTGCTGAGTCTCCAGCCAAACCAAAACCAGTCATGGCATGGGGCATCTGATCTTTATTTACAGTTTTAAACCATTTTTGTTTAATGTTCATGATTAACAGCCTGGAACAGCTTGGTTATCTCTTGATATCTGAGAGATCTTGATTTTTTTTTTTTCCCAACAGTCACTGCACCAGCTTTACCAGTTCTGCCAAATTAGGAGTGAAATAGGAGAATTATGTTATTCCTGCTTTTTACTGATTACATTCTTTCCCTCTTACACCTCTGGAGCCACACTGAGTAGACTGAAAAGATGTTTAAAAATTAAGATTTCTTTCACTTGCAAGTTGGTGTTGTTGATCTGTTGGGTTTTCTAATTTATTCAGTAAATAAGGACAGGAAATGCTCCTCACATGTCTTGAAAAGCTGGGTATTGCCTTCTCTTAGTTGCAGGTGCAGTTTTTGCAAGCAAGAGCTTTTGTGCAGAGGATGCAATCAAAGCTTTGGCTCTGTTTCTTTTTATTAATTCCTCAGACTGCAGCAGCCAGAAATTCCACTTCAAAGCAGCTGCTGAATTTGTTTTCCCAAATGCAACCACAATTTACCCTTTTTTGCTTAATAGTATAAAAAATCAGGTGTTTGGGTTCTTTTATCTGATAGATCAAGGATTCAAGAAACAGGGCTTTGAAAGAAACTTGGTACTTCCCAACTGTGTAGGCTTTCCTTTAATTATGAAGGATACAGTTCCTGAAGTCATCATTCCTGATTTTCCTGTTTTGCTCTAACCCATTTAAAACTAGATTAGGCTACAGAGGAGATCCTTCCGTAGCACGGAGCTGATTAGATTTCTCTGCTTGGAGGATTTAATTTCTGAGCTGCAGAGGAACTTCAGTTTTCTAAAATATCTTAATTTTATTGTTGCACTGAACGTTAGCCCCTTGTAGAGCAACAATTCCAGAGCACTGGCAGTGCTGCTGTATGGGTAGGGATCTGGGAAGAGGCTGAGCTTTTTTTTCCCCCTTGGCTGGGCAGAAAATGAGTCACTTGTGTTGTCATTTCTCACTCCTGCCTGCTTGGTGTAAGGCAAAGCTCTGAGCTCAGCTCAGCCTGGCTGGGCTTTCAATAGGCTCTAAAGCTTCTTAGAGCTGGTCCCAAATGAGGCCAAGCTGGGCCTTTGCATGCCCTGCCCATCCTTTGGGAGCAGCATCTGCAGGGGGGAAGAGCACCTTGTGACACTTGGTACAAGCTAAACAGACAAGCTGCTTTGGAAATCCAGTATGTACAGCCTGATCCCAGTGCTGGCACTGGGGGCCACTGGTTGCCTCCTTGCTCCTGCTGGTGTTCCTCACCTTCCAGGTGCTCCAGGAACCTCCTGGTGAGCTGAAGGGAAACAGGGAAACAGCCCAGCTACTTAAGAGCTGCTATTATGGAGATGGAAATCTTCAAGGTTTCCTGGAGAATGGCCTGATTTACTGCAATGAAAACATCCAATTTGAGGGTAATGAAACTTAAGAATAGGCTGCAGACAGATCTGGAATCTCATCAAGAGTTCTCTAGGAATTACTTGGCCAGTGTTCACCAGAGATGGTCTGACCCCCTGCCCTGTGCCAGGCAAGGCCTCGTACCAACCCAGGGATTACAGGAGGAAGAGTTTCAGAGAACCCACCTTCCCATGAGTCACTTGGTGTTTGTGGGCAAGGATTTCTCCTGAAATCTGTGACCCCTGGAGCAGGCCTCAGATCCCACAATTCCCTTACATTTGAAGATTAAGCATATGCTTATGAGCTTAGTTTAATAGTGCTACATTAACCAGTTTAAGAGGTGATGGTATGGTGAGGCATCCGTGTGTGGAAGGAAAACATGAACTAGTGAGATCCCAGGAAGCCAGTATGAAAATAGGCACCACTGGGTTTTTCTAAGGTTTGGGGTGCACCTTTAGTCCCAGCCCATCTCTCCACAATCCCACTGGGAATGCTCTTTCCACTGTGCTATAACAGACTGGCCTGGTTTTTATTGCAGCTTGCAGTTCACAGTCTAGTTGAAAAAGAGAGATATATTAGGCAGGAGAGCTGTGTAATGAGTCTCCCCCTGGTCTTCCAGGGCAGTTTGTCTGGCAGCCTCTCTGTCTGACCCCAAATGTGCCGTTCCAAAGCCCTGCTTTGCTCTGGTGGCGCCGGGGAGCTGCTGTGCAGGGTCTGGGAGCAGCCCTGGGATAAATCCCCACTTCCAGGGGCTTATAATCCAGCAGTAAAAAATTGCTCTAGGCTGAAACTTGGCATAAAAAGTCTTGAGTGCAGGAACAATTGTGATTTCTCCCTCCTTTATTTCTGCACTAGTTCTCCACACGTTCTTTGGGAAGGTTTTTACTGTCCCCTTTTGGCCTTTAAAAAGATTAAATGGTGGGTTATTAATAGTTCAGTTCTGACTACTGTGCTTGGCCAGGCAATGGATCCACAGTTTGATGGGGACAGGTCAGTGTTTCCTGGCTTACAGAAAATCTGAGAGTGGGGAAAGTGATTTCAATTTATTATTCTTTGGAATTACAGAAAAATTACATGTTTCAGCCTTGTAGAAAATGTTACAGTAACTTCTATTTTTCTTCATTGTTAGGATATTTTTGTAGGATATATAACATGTTTGTACTGTGAAGTCCTTACAACTAAATGGGTGTGAACAGACATTTCCAAACACATAATGTGGAAAGCAAAGGCTAAAAATGAGACTTTGACAAGAATGAAATGTTTTAGTTGAGGTGAAATTTAGTTTTTTCCTTGCAGAACTGATTTCAGCCCTTTTGTTCTGGACACAGTTAAATCATGGCATTTCCTGCAATTCCCAGAAAAGAATGGCTGGTTTTTTTACTACTTGTTCCTGTGCACAGGTGTCTGCAAATTCAGGATATGTTGCCATTAGCATATTAAAGAGCACTAATTGAACAGCTAAATGCCCTTAGCATTACAGATTGAGTCCCCCTTGTACTTTCTCATTTCTTTTCCACTCTTCCTCCCACTTGTATTTAATTTTTGGAAGATCAGTTCTCATTGGTATTGGTTTGACAGATGATAAATGAGTACTGCCCATCTGAGCAGCCCAGTGTGTGTGATTAAGTGAGGCAGCACATTTCAAAGGCCCTGCTCTGGTTTATACCAGCCCAAAATTTACCTCTATTATTTTCCCTTCTGCTGGGTTATAATCCCACCTTTGTGCTCTAACCCAAGATTGTTTTAACTTATTCCATGATTTTTTTTCCTTGAGAAAGCTGACCTCACTGGCTCTACACAACAAAATGCTTTATTTCATGCTTTTTCTTTTTGATACATCAGCAATAAATTTAATTCTCTCTTTTTTTTACATAGCATGGCCTACATATTAAAGACACTCAACAGCTGGTTCTGGTGGGAGAATATCTGGATGCCAATCAACTGTACCTGGGCAGATTTTGTGGACAGGGAGGGACTTGTGTTCCCCAAACCCCACGAGTTATATGCCACAATTCCATATGCGTTTGTGTTGCTGATTATCCGATTCTTCACTGAAAGGTAAGAAACACAAATGCAGTTTGGTGCTCATGTTAATCCCCATTAATGCTAAAAATAATATATCTTTAGACCAGTGTTCTTGTGTGTTACAAAGGAGGATTAGCTGGTGGTTTGCTAAAAAGATCTGGTGCAGATAATAGGGCAGGTGAAATATTTTCACTATTAGAAATTTGTGGCTGTGCTCCAATCTGGAAGGAAAATATTTCAATCTAACTTTTCTAGAGCAGTGTTTGGATACTTCTAATTTGCTCGAGATACAATTCATTCTAAACCATTTGGGTTTCCTGTTCCTTTCTCTCCTTTGGTGGAAGGGTTAAAGGTATTTGTCCCCCCAACCAAACCTCTCCTCTGGTTTGGTCCTGCCCCAGACTTGTGTGTGAGGCTGAGGGGTGCCAGGTGTCCACCAGTGGCCAGGCTGGGCAGGCTGGAAGGGTCTCAAAGTTTCCTGTGAACGTTTGATGCAGATCTAGTAAAGCTGATCCCTGTTTTTCCCCCTCCCTTTGGCTCTGAAAGACAGATTACTTCTGCAGCTGGAATCTTGGAGGGCAGGCAGAGGCTGACACCACAGCAGAAAGCTACACTTATGTTAAGATTTGCAGTGCTTTAACTTATTTATTTGTGCCTTTTTCTTTTCCTTTTTTCTTTTTTTTTTTCCTAAAGAATGTGATTAATAGGTTTTTCTATAATTATTTCAGGATAGAATGAGGAAATTTGGAATGTCGTAAGTTGGACAGACTTAAAACAGAAGCAGATAAGATCATTCATGTTGGAAATCAGGAGTAATTTGGATCATATGTTGCTAACCATTCCCAGTGTCTCCTGAGTAAACTCTTGCCCAAGTGTGTCTCCCTGGTGTGGACAATTAGCCCACACATCTGGCTGCAGGGAACCCCAGCAAAACTGACCTCTGCTCTGAGTAGTGAGGCACCAGTTGCTGAGATCAGCAGGAACCAGGGGGCTTTCTCACCAAGGCCTGCCCAAGCAGAAGGGAGAAGCCCTGGGCACACCCTGCAGCGATTGGGGTTGGGAAAGGGGAGAGAAGGAGAAGCCTTTGGTCTCAGAGTGGCCACGGGGCTGGTCTGGCATGGGCAGGGGTGGCCGGTGAAGCAGCCACGTGGAGAGGGCACCTGGTCCCCTTTCACTCTCCCTTAGCTCTTGCTTAGCTCCACCTCTGAAGAACACAAAAGGACACGGAACTCAGGAGCTTTCCTTTAGTTTGACAGCATTTCCTGGCCAGCTGGAGTCCCTGGCTGTGCTTGGTTGTGTAAGTGCCGTGGTTCCCCTTTGGGATGAGCTGGAGAGAGACCCCTCTCCCTCCCAGTGCACTGGCACATCCTCTGGCAGATGAGTTGCACCAGATTTATTGTCTTCCTATCCTGGCGTGAGAACAGCCCAGGTCTTGGAACTGTGTTGTGTTTCTGAAGCTTTTCACGGTGTGTCCTTGCAGATATGTTGCCATCCCTCTGGCAAAAGCCTTGGGGATAAAGAATGTGAGACGTGTGAAGCCACAGCCTAATCCTGTTTTAGAGAGTTATTTCCGGGAGTGCTCAAGACATCCATCCCAAGTAAGGATTCTCATTCTTTTTAACTGGTTTTGCCTTTGGAAAATCCCACTCTTCCTGTTTCAATCAGCTATCAGCCATGACATCATGGGATGAGTTCCAGCTGATTGACAGATGACTTAATTTATTTGGGTTTTTGTTGCTGTTCTGCTGACATGGGTTTATGGCATCCGAAACAGCAAATGCGTTTAAGATGTTTCGTTTTCTGGCATGCTGCTCTAGATTAGACTGTTAATAATATTTCCAGTGAAGAGCAGGGTTCCATCTTTAACTCATTTCTGCCTGGAGGAAACACCAGCTGCCATCTGTTGCTGGAAAGTGCTGTCATGTTTATTGCAAGCAATACTATTGGAACACTGGCATGGAAGCCTTTTGATCCGTTACATGGCTGCATACTTAATCCTGGCTTATGTGAGGAAGAAAAGCAATCCTTCTATTACCTTGCTGTTTGTTTTGAAAATTGAGCAAGGAAAAGAAAAATAGCCAGTGTTTGTCATCTCCAAAAATGAGGCAACTTGATGGCAACAGGTACTTTGCTGTGAGTGCAGCCACAGAAAGTTCACTGACCTGGTTCTACTTCCCAAATGATTGCAGTGTCCCTGCATTGGTATGGGAAGGAAATATGTGCTTTCTAGTAATGAGGCATTTTAATGATTATTGATACATGGAACTTTGCATTTTATCCCTAGTTCTGCCATTCTTTTATTGTGTCTTTTCCCTGGTATCATCAGGAATAGAGGTACTGGTGTTCACATATGAGTTCTTCTCTCTCTGGGCAAGTGTCTTGGTCTCTGTTTCATACCTTCCTTCTGCCTGGGTACAGTTTGACAGTTGATGTCTGAAGGAAGCACAGCCTTTTTATACTCCTCAGTGCATGGGAATGGTCCAGGCTGCCTCCTTTGGTGTCCAGCCTGGGGACCAGTGTGCCTGGGAAGCTCCAGGGGCCGGGCTGGCAGTGCAGGGCCACCTGGGCTCTGTTTGTCAAAACAAAGTCAATATTCCTGCATGGCAAGTGGAGAGCTCCCCAGCCAGCAGGGTGGGCTGGGCACAGGGCACAGGCTGCTGGCACTGCTGCCCTTCCCAGCTGCTGGAGTGCCTTTGCTCACATTCCAGAGGTTTCCCTGAGGGTGGGAGACTAACTGCACTGACTCACCTTGGTGGAGCCACTGCTGCTGCCACCCAATACTTGCATACTGGCCTTGGGAGGAAAGAACTTCCCCAGGGATGAGCCAAACGCTGTCTCTGCTCCTGCAGCAACCCCTGGGGGGTCATCCCACACCACACCTTCCACTCTTGGGGAGGGAGAAAGGCAGGAAATGCAGGAGTGCCAGTGCCCTGTGCTCAGCACGTGCTGGGCTGGCTGCACAGCAGGGCTGCTTCACCTGCTGAGCACACACGGGGACTGCACTGCCATTCTGGGCCCTGCTCTGCCCCCAGTTCATTTGGGGTGGTGGGGCAGGCAGTCTGGGTCCTGCTCAGAGGCAGAGACTTGCTCTGCACCACACAAGTGCATTGCTTTTGGGAACGGAGCTCAGGTCACCTTGGTCTCATCTGCGAGACTCATTTAAATATAAATAATTATTTTTAGCTAGGTAAGAGTTGAGATACACTGTCCACACGTGTTGACACAAGGCACTCCCCCTCAGCCCACCCTCTTGCCTAGCAGGAAAAGTTGCCTCTCTGAAACTCTCAGGAGCCACCAGGAAAACAACAGCACAGTTTGTGGGTCTGTTCATTTTGTGCCTGCTTTCTTTATATCAATCAAAATCCAGGGTTTCTGTGAGCATTACTCAAAAATAGCCCCATACGTGCTGACTATTGGTAATATTTTTAAACTGCAGGCTGAATGGAAGTGACACTGGATTGCTGCTGACACTGTTCCATGTTTTGCAGTCCGAGATCCAAGGCCTTGCCAAGAAGTGCAACTGCACAGTGCATTTGGTGGAGAAATGGTTCAGGAGACGGCGGAACCTTGAGATCCCAACAGTCCTTCGGAAGTTCCAGGAAGCTTTGTAAGGAAGGACAATGCTTTGGTTATTGTGTGTTTCACTGCTCAGAAAAAGAGAAATGATTGAGGTCCTCAGGTGCCTTTTGAGGGGGAGCTGTTTCCAGAGAGCTGGGGGTGTGACTGATGAGGGCTTTGGTTTGTGAATGCACAAACTGAAAGGATCTGGTAGCGTTTCTCCAAACAGTGATTAAAAGATTAGGTTAGCTGTTTCTCCTGAATAAAAAAGACAAAAATATTTCAGTTTTCCTCCTCGTGGAATAATGGATTTGTTTGTAGGCTCCTGCTATGAAGTGCTTGATGAAAACATGCAGAGAAGAGGAAAATATTTACCTGTCTGCCAGTAATTATAGGGAAACAAAAAAATGTTTCCTCTGGTTTATGTATGAAGCCGTGCTGTCATTTTGGGATGGTATCATGTGTACCGAAGTGAGTTCAGGAGCAGGAATTGTGGCATCCTGAGTAAATGACAGCTTGGTCGTGGGATCCTGTGCAAAGCAGGAGCTCTGACATGCTGATAAGGGTGGGCCAGTGAGCAGCTCTGAGGGAGAGGAATGAATATGCAAGAAGTTACAAAACCTCTTGCATATGATTTTTCACACATCTGTGAGAACTTCCTCATACCTGAACACTTGAATAATTAAAGTGTGGGCCAAAATCTCCTACAAATTGCAAATGCCCAAATGGGCAAGGCTTTACTGATGCAGCTCATCCCTTTTGGATGCTGACATTTACTGTACCACTGTAAGGCACTTGCCAAGTGTTGTGTATTTGGATTCTGACTGGTGTAATTGCCTTGGCAAAAATCCACCTCATTATAATATTTAACCTCTGTTACTGTGCATTAGCTTATAGAATGAGGGTTAAAAGGACAGCTCCAGAGCTCACAGCTGAGTGCTTTATCAAGATGATTTTCAGTGTGAATCAATGTGCTGATGATTTAGTCGTGTCTTCTGTTGGACATAAATCCAGTTGACAGACAGAGGTGTGTCTCTCTGAAGTCTGAGTTGAGTAAACTCTTCTGGCAAGCCACTCTCCATGGTTTATTTCTGCTGTTGTTTTGTGGATCAATTAACTTGGTTTCACTAGTGACAATAAGGTTTCCTGCTGTTGCTAAAAGACCTGCCTGCCATGGCTGCATGTCTCTAGTAACACACAGCTGAGGACTGAGATGCAAACTTACCTGGCAGCTTGAGTGGGAATGAAGCAAACAGGTTTCTCTTGTGCAATTTGGTGAATCTCACTCTGCTCTTTGGCTATGAATTTAATTGAATATAATTCTCTGGGCAGAAAACGAGGGACAGAGTTATTCCACACTAGTAGTCAGTGTTGTGAGCGTTATGAAATTTTGTGAAAAGCTGCAATCTCCAGGATCATTTTTCTGAATCACAAGGAAAATCTGATGAGCCAGATCTAAACCATACTTAAGCTATTAGTGCTCCCAGTTGAGCAACACTGGGGTTTGGAAAGCCCTTTGCATGAAACCTCCCCTTCATTGTAAGACTTACCAGCCTTTAACTTCCCCTACTAAGTTTTGTTGTTGCATTCTCAGCCAGGTGTTAGCTGGGGGTTCCTCTCTCCCCTTGCATTTGCTCTCCTGATCTCTGCCATGTACCTCTGAATGTTTCCTGTCTGTGCTGTGGGTGTTCTGCAGGGTTATTGTCAAATCACCTGAGCAAAGGTGCTTTAAAGTTGAGAAGGGAACCAGTTGTTTATCATCCATGTATCAAGTGGCAGTTTTAGCATTGCTTCCTGAGTTCCTTCACGGGTGTGAGACATGTTATCTTGTCTCGCCCCCACCATCCCATGGCCTCAGCTTTTGTTTGTTGTTTTTCTCATGAAATGCTGCCTCAGTCTTTGAACAGCTCATTTTTCCAGCTGGGATATCACCCTCCAGGTAATGTGGGGCTCAGGGAGGAGGGGCTGCTTTTACCACCCAGGTTCTCATCTTTTTTTCTCTTACAGCACTTCATTAATGTTTGCCAAAGACCACAATCCCATTTTGTACATCTCTCAATCCATTAGTACAATGTTCTTGAGGTGCTCTCTCTGAGTTTAGGTTGTCTGGGAGGCTGCTCTCCTTTGGGACACCTCTTGTTCTAGAACAGCTTCTCAGCAGCTCGGGGGCCATGTGCCTGTCCCTGTGGTCACGACCTCTCCTTGCCTGTGAAGTCCTGCAGAGTTTTCCTCCTGATCTTGCAGAGCTCCCCAGGGTAAGGTCAGGCTTGTTCCTGCCAAGGGGAAGAGTGGCAAGGAAGGAGTTTTCCATCACCTGCAGAGGTGGGAGTGGGAACGCTTGGGCTGAGGCTGCAGCCACACCCAGTCCCAGGGACAATGCCTCCCACACAGGCTCCAGAGTCATTAGGGGATTGCTGGCTCCAGATCCCAGATCCTGCTCTGACACTGGCCAAGCAGCAGCACAGTTCACTGAGATGCACAGGAGCTTTGTCCCTTTGGTGACGAAGCAGATTGATGGTGCAAACCTGGAAGTTTTATCTGCCTTGCTGGATATCCATTTAATCCACCAAAAAGCTTAGATCAGGAGAAATGCTGGCACACCTAGTCAAAGATTGGAGTTTATAGTTAATTCAGACCTCTGTAGTAATACATAAACTAATCCAGTAGTTGGTAAAGTTTCATAAGATCCCCCTGTTGTCACCAATTGGTGTTGAGAGAGATGAAGAGAAATTAACTCAGTGAGCGGAGCAAGTCACTGTTGGTGCTCAGTGTGTGACCAGACTGGGAGGGGTGGGCAGGGGGCTGGGAGCCCTTCTGCACTCAGGGAACTGGGGGCATGTTTTAGCATTCATACACTGGGAGAGGTTGGTGTTATCAAACATTCATTTTTAGGGGATTTATTACACTTGCTGTAATTGTTCTCTTGATCAGTTCATGCCTGGCTGGAAAGTTCCTGCTGTCATCACAATCAAAATGTTTGTATTGTGATAATGTAAAAGAATTTGCTACTTTAGCAATTAGTCAGAGCTTAAGTATTTAAATACTAATACTTCAGATACAGTTAATGTGTGACAATCCTTAATGTAGAGTGTGAGGCCACATTTATGTGAAGATTGTCTGTGATATACAGTGTGATGCAATGATTTGCAGTAATTCTGTCTCAGGACAATCTCTGTACAAAATATCATGCTTTGTTTCTGTTTTGTTCATTTTAATTTTGCAGCTGGCGTTTTTCCTTCTATCTGACATCCTCTATTGCTGGATTTATATTTCTCTATGATGTAAGTTATCTTTTTGAACGTTTGATACTGTCTTTTAACAAAAGGACTGATTTCTAGATTTTCTTAAAAGCCCATTGAAAGGGGTGTCACTGGCTCTGTGTGTTCAGATCTTTGGTGTATGTAATCTGGGTGATGGGCTGCAATATACACTGAGATTTTACTTAATTTTTAACTTTTGACCCTCCATGATAAAGGAGTTTATGTGTAATCAGTATTTGTAAGGCAAGCTTTAAGCAGTCACGCAGATGGTTTTACAACATGCCTTGTTAACACCTACAAATGCATCACATGGCTGTGTTTCTCTCAGAGGAGGCCATAAACCTTTCTCTGGCAGCATTTTTGGGGGTCACAGCTATTTATTGAGGTGTTGCTGCTGAGTCAGAAGTTGGGAATAACAGGGAGAGTGCTGCTTGGAGCTGTGTGAGCCCTGCCTGGGGTGTCATTAAGGCTTCCCCCGGGCAGCGGGGCAGGTCCCGGCGTGTCCACCTTCAGCTGGCTCCTCTCCCCAAGCAGTGTTTATCATCAGGAACCACTGGAGTGTCTGTGACTGGTAAACACAGCAAATTTAATCACTGTGGCAACATATCTTGAGTAATTGCAGTAATAAAACACACACCCACTGCTTTGGATGATGAAATGATGAACTGGAACGTTTCAGGTGTCCTGAAAAGAAGCCAAAAAGCTGGGACCAATATAATAAATGTGAGATGTAAGATCCCTTTGGAAAGTGGTGGAGAACAGTTACCAAGATTACAGCTGCTTAGCCTGCTCCCCTTAGGGAAGCTGGAAGTAGTGAAGATTGTGAGTTAAGATGCTGATTGTTGCTGAGCTGAGCAGACTCTGACTCCTGTGTCTTCCCCAGAAACCCTGGTTTTACGACATATGGCAGACGTGGGTTGGGTACCCATTTCAGGTGAGCCTTTTGGGATCTGGCCATCGGCCTCCAGGCATTCCAGGTATTTCCCCACTGGAAGGGGCAGGCTGCAGCAGCCTGTGCCCTCCCAGCAGGCACCACCTAAAGAGGCCTGGCACCAGAGCCTCTTGCCTTTATTTGGGAAGGCCTGCTGACTGTTGCAGGGCTTCCCTGGCATCTGCTGTGCTGTAACTTGCCCCTCCAGGCCGGCCACTGGTATTCCCACCCACCCCAGGACACCAGTTGCACACTGGAGATGTTGTGGGTGTTCCCAGTGTCAGTGTAGAACCCCTGCACTGCTCCAGGCCTGGGGATGCTTCAGGGCACTCTTATTTTTATAAATCATCTTATTCCTGTCCTAGGCAGGGGCCAGGAACAGAAGGAATCCTGCCTCCCAGCTGAGTTCTCCCAGCTCCTGGTACACACCTGCCAGCTGGGCAGTGCATTGACCCAAGGGAGCAGCCAGGCTCAGCATCCTGCCCTGAGCACATCCACAGGATTTTAGCATAAATAACTGATAGTTCACACATGGGACATGTGAATATTTAACATGTTAATTGCTCACCAAAATGGAGGGGGTTTATTTGCAGTTGTTTGTAATTAAATGCAGAAGGACTCTGCGTGTAGTTCTCTGACAAAAACGTGGAGAAAAGCATGTTAAGATTCAGAGGTGGGGGAGGAGCTGCAGAAACTGGGAGTTTGGGCTGAGCAAAGGTTAAAGTATTTGGCTCCCCCAACATCCTTCTTAATGAAGCCCAGAACAGGGATTTAGTTTAGTTTAATTTTTTTAAGCAAGACTCAGCAGAGGAGCAGGACAAGTCAGGGAATGAAAAAAAAAAAAAGTACTTCCACTTGGCATTTACTTTTTGCTGCTCTAACTGTGTTTCTCTTCATTGCAGACCCTGCTGCCATCCCAGTACTGGTACTACATGGTTGAGATCGCGTTTTACTGGTCTCTCTTATTTACCCTCGGGATTGACAACAGAAGGAAGGCAAGTGGCTGTGCTTGTTTGTACCTCAAACCTCCATCTGCGAGCGGGGAAAAGCGTTTGTAAGGGAAATCCTTGGCTGGCTCCGGGCCTTGGTGCGGCCACACGAGGGCAGCATCAGGCTGTGCCTGGCACACCTGCACACACCTCCACCCCCCTGCTTGCTTGGCTTTACCTTTCCTTCCCCTCTCCCCGCCAGGATTTTATGGCTCACGTCGTGCATCACTTGGCGGCCATCGGGCTGATGAGCGGCTCGTGGTGTGGCAATTACCTGCGCCTTGGAACTCTGGTGATATTTGTGCACGACACTGCGGATTTCTGGCTCGAGGTAACCCTGCTCTCCAGCTTGTGGTTTTTCTCTTTTTGTCCTGAGTTTGGTGTTTGGTAGGTGTTTGGGGGCTTTATTTGGTCGTTGCCCGGGTTATGTTCAGTGACACTTTAATCTGTTTGCCACACGTTTCATACAATCCCCTCCTATCCCCACAGTGACACAAAGCCACAGATTTGTAAGATAAAAAAGAGCTTCTGGATGATTTAAGCTGATATTCTGTTACAGAATACAGTATGAGAAAAGAGCAGAAGAGAAATCCTGCAGAACAGGGACTGGAAATACAGCTGTGACTCCCTGGGTGGTTTTTGTTTCACTGTTAAAATTAGAGCAGGTTGTTCACAGAATCAGCTGGGTTGGAAAAGACCTCCAAGATGGAGTCCAACCTTTGACCAATCACTGCCTTGTCACCTCAACAATGGCACAAAGTGCCATGTCCAGTCATTTCCTGAACATCTCCAGGGGAGGGGACTCCACCACCTCCCTGGGCAGTCTGTTCCAGTGCTTGAATTAGGCCCAGAGGAGGGTCAGGGACAGGCACACAGCAGAATACCTGTGTGAGAGGGGCCAGCACCATGCTGAGCATGCAGGTGTAGCAGCTTCTCTGTCTGGAGTGTGGTAGAAACATGAGGAATTACCTCTGTTGGCAAGAGCAGGTTGTGTTTCCATGCCACTTGGATGTTCTGGTGGGAGAGCTGTTCATCAGGCCTTTGATACAGAGCCCTTTCCTTTAAGATGAAAGGAGAAA
>JAWWMO010000019.1:3440891-3464061 GCA_035047845.1 Dendrocincla fuliginosa
ACTGTTAAAATTAGAGCAGGTTGTTCACAGAATCAGCTGGGTTGGAAAAGACCTCCAAGATGGAGTCCAACCTTTGAGTAATCACCACCTTGTCACCTCAACAATGGCACAAAGTGCCATGTCCAGTCACTTCCTGAACATCTCCAGGGGAGGGGACTCCACCACCTCCCTGGGCAGTCTGCTCCAGTGTTTGAATTAGGCCCAGAGGAGGGTCAGGGACAGGCACATAGCAGAATACCTGTGTGAGAGGGGCCAGCACCACGCTGAGCATGCAGGTGTAGCAGCTTCTCTGTTTGGAGTGTGGTAGAACCATGAGGAATTACCTCTGTTGGCAAGAGCAGGTTGTGTTTCCATGACACTTGGATGTTCTGGTGGGAGAGCTGTTCATCAGGCCTTTGATACAGAGCCCTTTCCTTTAAGATGAAAGGAGAAATATAGACAAAGAATCTGTTCTGATGCTGCTTTATTAGGTATCAGTAAAATGATTGCTTTGCATTGTCAGACTGGGAGGAAATGTTCTTCCTGCCTAGGTGGAAGATGAGTCTTTATTTATGACAGCACAGAATTTATTTTGGAGAATATTTATAATACATTTGGTGGTTTCTCTTCACTGCAGGCAGCCAAAATGTTTAATTATGCTCACTGGGAGAAAACCTGCAATGTGCTCTTTATCATCTTTTCTATCGCATTCTTCATCACCAGGATCATCCTGTTCCCCTTATGGTAAGCAGTGTTTAATTAGGGCTTCCCCTTCATTCCCACTGCCCCTCAGGGGTTACTGGGGTTGGGATGGGGAAAGGAAAGGGATGGATTCTCCTTATTGTTGGCTATTAAAATATAGCAAGAAGAGTTGACAGAAACTGTCATTTTCTTTGAAAATTCGTCAGTAAAAATAGTCTAAACGGAGCCTCTTGAAGATCTGCTGACCTAAATAAAGCCTTTTATTTATTATTTAACTTGGTGTTGGAAATTGCAGTTAAATGCCATGAGCTCCTGCCTTTTCAAGGGGACTGAGCTCCTTAGCCAGGAGAAAGCATTCTCCCTTCCATCCCATCCCATCCCTGCTGCTGCAGCTGCAGGGTCAGGGTACGTGGCTGCAGTTACACTTCTGCATCTGCCACCCAGCTCTGGGCTGGTGCCTCAGCTCCCTCAGAGAGGTTAAGGTGAACCAGTGAATTTATGAAGTCAAGGCAAATAACTCTGAATTGCTAAATACTTGGATGCCTTTGGAGTGCTGTGATTTAATCAGCTTTGGAGTATCCACATGGGTGCTTACTGTGCTTAGTGTGTTTGGTTATTAAAAGTGTTTAATGTGTTTCACATTTACAGCCCTAATTTGCCTTCATGCCCCTCCCTGCACATGGACAAACCCTTAGAGACTCAGGCTGCTTAAATTAATAGTTCTGAACATTGATCAACACAAGGATTTAATTTCCTGTAGTATTTTCCTTCAGAAATGCTGATGTCTTTTACTTTATTGTTATTTTTTGATTAACTGTACAAGTGATCTCCAATCATTTTGCCTCACTGAGTTTCTTGTTCTTCAGTTCTTGAGCCTGGAAGCAAAGCATGAGATTAAAGGGCCTCCAAAAGCCCCCAATAATATGGAAGTAGTGAAGTCTGAAGATGGACAAAACATATGTTAATTAACAAAAAGCCCCGTAGCAAAGCCTGTAGGATTTTCTCTGGAGTGTGGATTTCAGATTAGAGAGAATTTCCATTAAACAAGGCCCAGACAAGCTCGGAGTTGTGCAGAGTCTGGACCACACGGAGATGAAGATCTGAAAAACAGGGACTTTCTCCTAACCTCATCTAGAGTACTTTCATGCCTGACTCAAATTTTTCATCTTCTCAAGTCTATATTTCAACAGAGATGCATAATCTAGTTAAGAAAGGGCTGCTTAATTAATCTGCCATCTTTGCAGAGCTTTTTCATATTAATCAGTTTGGAATGTGACAGTAGAATCAAGTGTAAATAGCAGGGAGAAGAAACCTTGCACCATAACAGTGACCTTTATTTTTCAGGATTCTTCGTGCCACGCTGTATCAGCCTACCTACTACTCCACCACTCCTGTCATAGCCTACTTCTTATTCAATGGCATGCTGTTGATCCTGCAAGGCTTGCATTTATATTGGGGTTATTTAGTTGTCAAGATTTTGAGAAGGTTTGTTTTCCTAAAGGTAAGGAATTTCTCTTCTTTGGGAAGATGGGTGAGGTATCAAAAAGGTGCCCATAAATCCAGTAGAGCAACTTGGAATTTATTAATGTTTTCCTGAGCTTTCAAGTCAGCCTTTCTAACAGGGATCTACAAAGTAAAGAGATGTTCAAATGTGCTTTTACCTTTCATTGTCAGACCTAAAGCCATAGGTCAGAATATCAAAACCTCAACTAGAACCACTTTTTGTCTGTATCTGACGTGGTGCACTGGCAGGAAATGTGCAATGAGCTCTCCCAAAAACTGAGCCCCAAAGGTGGTGCAGAACTCTTTAGCAATTCCTGTGTTCCAAGTGAAAGGAGTCTTTTGTCACTGGACTTTGTAAGAACACACCAGAAAAAGGAGAGGAGAGGTGAGTGATGGGATCTTTGACTACAAGTTTTCTGGAGAGGTTAAAGTTCTTCAGGTGTGTCTAAATCTGAGGTCCACTAAACTTGAGCACTGGTTTGGGATGAAGAAAACCATACGAAGCTGATCTGGTATTGTATTATGGCACAGTGAAATACTGTCATATTCAGCTGGAGCAGAAACCAGTGCAGGTCTGGTGCTGTATAACCTGCTTTTACTTTGGAGAGAAAACTCATGTGGGAAAAACCTCTACAGAACCCTGCCCTTTGCCTTGTTTGACTGCCTGAAGGAGTAACATTTTCACAAGGTCTCGTGCCATGAAGTGGAGTGGGGTGCAGGGGAGGTAAAACATTTAGCAAAAAGCATGAAGAGAAGGACTTGGAATATCTCTGAGATTTGGCCATAAGCATGGGCAGGTGTATTCTTCTAGTTAGGATGAAACTGAAGTCATGTTGTTGAAAAATGGTCTTTCTTTTGAGGCTCAAGAAGCAAAAGTGACTGAACTGACTCTGTCCTTTTATCTGGAGCAGTTAATGCTGTGAGGAATCTGCAGGAAACAAATATTCTTTTCTCCCTTTATTTAATTGTTGCTTGACTGCTAACAGAAACCAGCCCATAACTATTGGATTCCATCAGATGTGATGCAAATAGGCAGCTGGGTGTCACAGGGAGACCCAGTGTCTGCCCTGGAAGAGAACTGCACTTACAAACTCAGCAAACAGCTGTACATAAGGGACAGATCTGCAGGAGGAATGGTCTGGGCTGTTCTGCTTCTAAAACAAGCCTCTCTGTTCCCTTACACACTGAAGAGCTTGTAAATTCTGCATGTCATTTACCTCTGTTTGCCTAATTACAAAAATTATTTCTGGCCTGACTTATGGAGTGTTAAAGAGTTTTACTTCTTGTTTTCTTTTGTGATCTTGGCTGGGTCTCTGTGCTGTTCTTGCCCAAGCCCTGATGAAATGGAGAGACATCCCCCTGCCTTGCAGCTGAGCAAGAGGAAGGCTTTGGCAGAGTTCTGCATCCACCCTGTCGAGGTTCTGGGAGCAGGAAGCTTGTCAGAGGCAGTGGCACAGAGGACACGACCAGCCCAGCTGTATGAGGCCACTGTGCCCTGCTCGTGTGCCTTTGTAAGGGGCAGAAATGTTTCATTGCCACAGAAGAGCTTTGCCGTGTTCCTCATTGCTAAAAAATGGGAAAGCACCAAGCCTGCATCCCTAGCACAGATTTTGGATTCCCTATACAGCTCTCTGAGAAGGTTTCCCAGTACCATTTTTTACAGTGGTAGCAGCAGCAGCCTGAGCCCTTTCCAGTGTGCATGACTTCAGCTGGCTTGCATGTGCAGCCTGTTTTCCACAGTGGTGGCAAACTTGGCTGTGAAAGCAGCCAGTGCCTCCAGAGCTGGAAAGGGAAGGCTCAAAAGAATGGTGTTGGCAAGGCAGTGTTTTTATACCAACATCTTTGTTACACTCCACACAAATAGCTGCTGCTATTTTGGGGAAATACCAGGAGACCATCATCCTCGTGGCAGAAGGGGTTTGTCTCTCTGCCCAGGGCTCTGAAGTTTTCATTCAGAAAACAGGCAGTTTTGGGTATTTTTCTTGAAGCAAGAGTTAGCTACTTGAGATGGAAAAATGAAGTCATGGTGTAAGTGGGAATAGGGACTGATGTTGTTCAACTGAAGGGAGCTCTGAGCATAGAAGGGTGTAAGGACTCTTTTCAGAGCCCTCTGTGCCTTGAGCCACCGTGGGGTTTTGGGGTTGCAGCCCCAAGAGCTGGTTCCTCCATGCAGGAGGAGGTGGCTCCTCACTGAGACTGGTTGGTCAGAAGCTCTTCATCTCAGATGTCACCTCCCCTCTGCACTAATGAAGGGGACAGTTCTCCTCAGTCCCCTGGGGTCACTCAGCTCAGCTGACCCACTTGCTCCAGCAAAAAAGAACTTGGAGGAAAAATCTTGCTTTTTATCTCCTCCCAAACACTGCAGCCAGAGCTGAATGAGAATGAGGGAGGAGAGGATCTTGCTCTGCCCCCCTGTGCCCTGTTTTCTCAGCCGTGGGGGGTCTGTGGCACAGAGCAGCACTGGGTGGTCCCCAGGATCATGGCACTGGTGCCACCTTTCCCTTGGCCCAGCCCTCCAGGAATGCCCTGACAAGCTGAGCTGTTCTCAGCCACTTCAATAAGAAGCTTTTTCTTTTCCATGGGGGTAAACTTGAGGGTAGGAGAAAATGAAGTTTTTTCAAATCAATTATCCTTACTTGTGGGAAACATTCCCTAAATGTCCTTTCTCCTGTGGCATTTGTGACCCTGTGGATGAGTAAGGCATGTGAGGGAAGCCCTTGGAGGGCAGACCTGTAGCCATGTAGCAGTTGTGCTGTGAGAGGAAGGAGGACATTCCTCAGAGTCATTTCCTTTCAGGTTAGCTCAGGCAATTGCAATGTTTGCTGCTGGCTGCCATCTTGATGGCCAAGGCCTTTTGTTGCTAGGAAACTCCGTGTGTTTCTGTAATATTGTTCAATTACATGGTTAAATTACCCACTTGTATCAAGTTTCAAGCACCACTGAAACATGTCTAGTCATCATGTCTGCACATATGAGAATATTTTAGGAAAATTGAAAAAACATACAGAGAAGTATGTACATATGCACTGATTCAAAACATCTCGCCAGGAAAATCCCATGGAGATCTAACATTTTATTTCCAAGGTCAGAAAAAGGGAGTGAATGACAGCAGCTTATGGCCACATTATTATGGCAAATTAAGATGTAAAATACATGTTAAACCCATTACACACTCAGTTAAGGTTTTGAGACTTTACATCTTGAAAAAGATGTGTAAGTTGTAGGAAATGGGAATGATGTCCCCATGAGTGGGACATTCAGGCTGATGCCAAGTCCATCAGAGGAGGGCACTGGCAGGTTTCTAACTGACTGTAATGGGACCCAGGGGTGGGTTTTCTGTCTCCTGTCACTGCTTTGTCACCATCAGACACCTTCAGGTAAGGCAGTGAGCTGCTTACCAATGCTTGCTGTTCTCCAGGAGTCAGCAGCAGTTTTGTTGGATTCCCTGGGGTTCCTCCCTCTTCCTGAAGTGCTGTGGAGCAGGATTTTGGACCTGCCACTCTTCAAAACCTTCTGTACCTTCAACATTCCCTCGGCATTTGGTACTTGGTGAGCAGGGTTTTAAAGACTGGTTGGGTGTATGCCTGTCCATGGTTTGTTCCTTCCTTGTTTGGTCCAAATTCCCAAGGAAACAGTGAGAGTTAGTGTTCAGGGAATGGCTGACAACAGAGTAGCGGAAGCTGAAAATGATAAGACAATGCTATTTTGGGGGTGAAATGAGGACTGGGAGGTGCTTGTTACGATCCTTCTGCTCTTTGCAGACATCATTCTTCTACTGCAGCATTTTGTGCTTTTTCCTCTTAAGTCTCTTTGGATCCTTTAGGATCAGACCATGGAGCCACAGTGGTTAAAACCTCCTGGGTTACCTTCATTAGACAAGAGTCACTTGTCAGCCTCTGTTCCCCTGTGAGTGCTGTGGCTGTGGACACCTGTCCTGTCACCTGCACTGACCCTCTCGCTGAACTGGGCACTAACTTGGGCTATTTAATCCTAAACAGCAAGAAATCCTAGTTTTAGAGCTACAGAGATGAAGAAAGCTCTGTAATTGGAACTGCCTTTAAAGAGATTACGTCTTCATTCTCTTGTGTGGCAAATGGAATTGCATCCTGAGCTGTGGGGTGAGCTCAGGCTGAGCTGAGCCCGACCTCTCCAGCTGATAAACTCAGGTTTTACCTTGAGCTCTGAAGGGTCTTCACCAACCACACCACATGTCCAAAGCCTGTGCAGTTCCTGGGATGGGGAAAGGAAGCATGGAGTGAAAGGCATCTTCAGTTTTCCCATGCACAGCAGTTTATTGGACTCCTAAGAGAAGTCAGGCCTTCAGCTGATTTCTTTTTTAATTCTTTCAGAAGCAATAAAAATAATCTATTTTCAGGACATTTATAACAAGAAAATGAAATTTCATGAGAATTAGCACATTCACTTGGGAAAAGTGCCATATTACAGGAGTTAAGCAGAGGACAGGGTTTATTTCCTGACCTAGAGGCAGCTCAGTTTTGTTTCCTTCAGTTTGGTTCGGCCTGTGCTGCCCCAGTGGCTCTTGGGGTGCTGGAGAAACAGGCCAAGAGCTGCACTTGCCTTAATTCCAAGTGGCTGTTTTAGAAGCAGTAACATATTTTAGAGGATAATGATAATCTAGTTACAATTTCCTGACAGTGGAACTGGGAAGTTGTGGGGAAACTTCCCCTGGAGATTTTGTGTTTCCCTTCTGGACTGGGAAGGGCAGTGCCAGAAGTGCTTTGGAGTTCTGAGTGAAGGATTAGCACAGACACGAGGCAGGGTGAATGAGATTAGCAGGGGTTGCCTTTCCCCCATTTGAAAGGAAAACAGGTTGTGGAGAAGTCGAATTTGTTGGTTCTAAACAGATAAATATTTATAGCAGGTTTTCTCAGGAGGAGATCTTACTGGGGGAACAAAACAGGGCAAAGCAAAGCTTTCCCTCTTCGACCTGAAACCCAGCCTGTGTGTTGGTTACACCACCTTTTTCTTGAATGTTGTATAAAGATCAGGTGTAGCTTAGGAACCTCAGGCTAAGGGCAGCTACAGCCCTGCCCCTCTCTGCATGTTCTCTCCCCTGGGCAGCTCTGCTTCCAGGAAATCCCTGCTCAGAGTGACTCTCGTGATGTGAAAGTGCCTCATTCAGAGAAAAGACAAATGTTGGTCAAATTTTTGCCTTAAAATTAGTTGCTTTCCCTTGCTGTTCACTGATGGATTTTCTGGCTTCTTGTTCTAACTGCTCATGTCTTCTAATTTTCTAGCAGGATCTTTATGAAATGTTCCATTTCTTGCTGGTTTTATATATGCACCCATATAAAAGCTGTATATATGTAATAGTATGCATATGTATTTATTTTTTCAATTGCCAAAAGTCAATTCACAGAGCAAACCTAAGCCTTTACAGATCTTTTGATGCCTTCTTTTACTATTTTTAATATATGCTGCAGAGGTTTGAATTGTAACTTTGTTATGAGGTGAATAATTCTTATACTTCCAGAGGGAGTCACTGAACTGCAATCTGCTGACTTGATTTTAAAAAATAGATTGAGATAAAGCTAGTTAATGATAGGTTGATATCAATTGAGAAAGAAAGTTGTTCTGTTTAAAGACAATGTATTTCCCTGGGAGGACATAGGAGTGCTCCATAATCCTTAGTACATGGCAGGAAGGGAGGAAACCCCTAAAAGGAGCCTTCTGTCCTCTGTGACCCAGATACTGTGATATGAATATATATTTATTTTTTTTTTTAAAGAAAAGACATTACTTGTTAGGTATGTGTCTGAAAACTAGATTGGTAAAATGTTTAAGTTTAGAGACACCCCAACAGGAATGGAATGGTTCCTAAGGATGTCCTTAGTGGTTTCAGGTTGGTCTGGCAGTGCCCAGAGGCTTCTGTAGGAATAGTCTGTAGCAGCTGTATTGTTTCAAAACATTCGTTTAAGAGCAGTGTCATACCTCAGTGAGCAGCACAGTGTCTGCTCAGCTGTTCTGTAGCCAAAACAGCCTTTATAAGGAGTAAGAGTGCATGTTCTGATAACAGTTCACACCCCTGAACCCCCTGGCTTAACACGAGCCCTGTCCTAGGGTAAGAACAAGTTCACTGTGGAGAACAGCATCAAATGCCTGGTGTATTGTTCTTTGTTTCTTTGCCAGCTGTGGATTTCAAATTGGAGTGATTCAGAAAGCAGTGGGACATTGTGACTCAGGGGGTCCCCCCTGGGCTCTGGCCACTCTCGTCAAGCGCCGTGCGAGGCTCGGCAGCGAGGGCAGAGCCTGCAAACACAGCGAGCCCGGGCAGCTGTGAACAGGGGTTTGGTTCTGACAAGAGCCCCTTCCAGGTGTGCTGTGCTGAGAGACAGCACCAGGGAGCTTTCCTGGAGGGGGAATTGATTCCTTCCAAGTCAGGGACGTGTGCTGGTAGGAACAGCTAGGTTTGGGAGAATATTCCTTTCAGTAACTGTGGAGTTGGTGTGACTTCTAATTTGTTTTTTACATGTCTTCTTTGAGTTCCCTCTGACAGCTACCAGTGGGTGTTAGACACAGGAGAGAGCTTAGAGAAGAGTTCTTGCCACAAGATGTCCACTACAATTATTGTAGTGAGTCTGCATCTTCATTTAAAAACTGCAGAAAGCAGAGGCCAACTGTGCATCTTCCGTGGAAGATGAACGTTATTTATGGTGCCTGATGTGTATAAGCTGAAAAGGGGAATATATTTTCCAATAAAATCTTCCAGGCTGGAAATATAGAACAGTTTGCTTGAATCCAAATGTATATTGCTTGGTCTCCACAGGAAAGTAAAGACTTATTAAGTCATATGTCAGCTGAGTTGAATTATTGATGTTGAATTCAACATGTTGAACTCAGAGATTCATCAACTTTATAGTATTATTTGTTAGAAAAGTACCCCTTTCTATGTCTTTGGACTGACTTTTTATTATCTCTCTTGTTTATTATCTCTTTTATTTGAGGCAGTGGTTGCTGACCTGACTAATAGTTTTCATCTTTGCACTTCAAGCTGTTTCCATATGTGCAGGTGCTGTGGAATTTATTGTCTTTACATTGAAAAATCAAGATCCAGTCAATGTGTTTGTAGATGCTTAAGTGAAAATATTCTTAAGGTAGAATTAGGGTACAAGGTTTAGGACATGGTGATTTCAACAGAACATATGTTTAAGAGTCAGGAAATTACAAGTGAAAGTTAAAGTATTTGAAAATTAAAAAAATCTAAATTTCTCCAAATCAGAAAACACATCATTAAAATTCTGGTTTTATATATCTGTACTTGGTAGGAGAAATCCAGTTAACTGTGTGGGTGGAAATTATGCTCAGCCTAAAGATTAATTGGTTTTAGTTTTGTTCAGTCAGGGGTGAAATTGAAATCATCTTATGCTGCTGAGAGACCTGGAGTGAGTGTCGATCCCACCAGGTGAGTTAGGCCTGGCACAGCTCCCACCCCCCAATAATGGGCACAGTAAGGGTCACAGAATGGGTTGAGCTGAGAAGGACCTCAGAGATCATCTCATTCCCCCCCGGTTCCGTTCTGGACCAGGGCATTGCAGCAGCAGCTCCACATGTTGAGCCCCAGCCTTGCCCCAGTGCAGTAAAGCCACACAGAGCCCTCACTGCCCTTGCCAGTGAGTGTCCTTCCCCTCCTCAGGAGGCAGGAGCCTCGTTCCCAAGGCTGCCTTGCTGTTTGTAGGATCGACCCCCGTTGCTACAATAGATTTTTGCCCTTTTCGCACTGCCTGGCGCTGCCTTTCCCTCTGTGCTCACACCTCCCACGGGACCTGCCGTGTGGCAGGTGTGGAGCTGTGGCTGCACCGACCTCAGCCCGTGCTGGACAGAGCTGCCAGCCGAGGGGGCAGGAGGGAAGGGTGGGGTCTGCCCAGCCCCACTTCACCAGGGGCTTCCACTGGTGTCACCAGCCCACGGGAGAGGAAAGCCACCCTTCCCTCTGTGCTCAGCACAGCCGTGTCCTCGTCCCGGGGCTCTCCTCACCCGGGGCAGAGAGGGCAGCACCAAGGGCTTGTCGAGAGGGAAGTGATCTCTGAGTGCTCTACTGAGGGACAAACCTGTACAACTGGCAGTAAATCCTCTTAGTTTAGATGGAGATTTGACCAATATTTTTCTGCTTACAAGAGGCTGGGAGGTGGCCTGGGAGGTTTGCTCATCCCGTAACTTCCAGAAGTGTTTTTTGTTTGGTGAAGTCTCTTGAAAGGTCCTTTAGCGGTCATGTCGTGCTAATGACTTCAACAATACGTGTTGTCACAGCAGTGAAATGCAAGAAGCCAAAACTACCTTAACAAACACGGTTCATTTAACTAAAAGAGGCAGACTGAGCAGCAGGTGGAAGGGTTAAACAAAAGGAAAAAAGATTATAAAAGTTTGCGGCTTTGGCTTCACTACAAATGGCTCTCTTGCAGACTTTATAGCATTAATGTTGCTTCTCATAAACCCTGAAACCATTCATCCATTTAGAGAGATTAAACTGGTTAGTCATCCAGAACAGAAAATGTACACATCCATTTTGTCTGTTACCCTAAACCAGCTGAAGTATAATAAATGCACTTGATGCCATTAAACTAAAGCACAGAGTATTAATGATGGCCTCAGCTGGGTATTCACAGCTTGCCAGCTCGTGTGTTCCTGATAGCACATTCATCTCTGCTGCTCAGGGACAGGCAGGGCTCAGCCTGGGGCTCTAAAATATGATGTGAGGGACTCAGGGAAAACATCTTGGTCCTAAAGCAGGGAAAAGCCCAGAAATGGTACCATTTTTGTTATTCTTAGAAGGTCACAGTTAAGAGGCACAAGCTTCACTTAGGATATCTTAATCTATTTGTAATGGTCTGTTGAGCAGTTTGCAAAGACAGGTTTGTTTGGATTTCCAGTTACAGATGAAGCTGTTGCTGTTTAAAGTTCTGTCACTTAAGCAAGCCAGACAAAAATGGCCAGACTCTCCTAAAGCAGGAATTTGTAGAGGCACTTGGTCAGGAAGCAAGTTTATTATTAAAAATAGAATAAAAATTAGATTTCATTTGGCAGCATTTTTTCTTGATTAATGTCAGGATTTCAGCAGTAACACTCTTTCCCAGAATGAAGAAAATTTGCAGCGATTGCTTCAGAATACATGGAAATTTAATCCCTGCTGCTTTGAAATCTGTAAGACATTCCCTCAAATGCAGATTTCCAGTGGGCTGGAAAAAAACATGCCATGGTTTTTAATTACTACATCCAGTGCCTTTAATCAGAGCATCCAGCTTGACACCATTAAAACTGGGAAGCAAACTCTCTCCGAGTTTCCAGTTCCATGCTGGAAATGCCAGCTCATTCCTGTCAGAAACAGGAATCAATATCCCATATCGGCCATCGTTCAGAGCCAAGCACGTTGCCAGCTGTTCTGAAGCACATGCTTGAGCAGCAGCAACTTCTGTGGAGCACAAGGAGGGGCTCCAGATGAAATGTGCAGTCCCAGCCTTGCCTGGTTCTGTTCCCTGTGAGCCCCAGGGTGCTGCTCCCTGTCCGTGTCCCACGCTGCAGCCTCGGCGAGCTGAGGGCACTTCAGGGACCCCGGCAGACTCAGCACTGGACACTGCACTTCAAATCAGTGGGATTAGTTTTTCTTTTTGCTGAAACATTTCTGGTGGCAAAAAAGCAACAATCCTCCCCCATCCCCCCCCCACCCCAGCTTGTCTTTTACTGCAAATACAAATGGCAAAACTGCCAGGAGGGAGTGAGGTGATCTGAAAGAGCCAGAACCTCATAAATTGTTTGCGTGGGAAAGGCTGTCTTGCCTTTTCTCTAACTGATGGCATGCCAAGTTTATTTTACAGTATTTACAGTAAGATTTGTTTGTTTTGATACCCTCTGTATGTTGTTAGGGAAAAGGCAAAAGAAAATCTCCAGGAAGTTTATTGTTTGTGATGAGACAGAGCTCAGGCTTTAATTTGCTTTCTAGCCCTGTACCTTTTACTAGGAGTGTAATATAGCAGGGGATATGAGATTGCAATTGGATGAGTTATTACTGAGCTGTTATTTATTTTCTCTGTATGAGTTTGGTGCTTAAGAAAGGCCTCAGAGCAGCGTGCTGAGGACGTGGAATTGTTAGTTCATTGTGAGAGCAGATGCAGGATGGGCAGGAACAGCCCTGGTTTCTCCTCTCTGCGTCACAGCCCAGCCTTGGCACGTCCCTGCAGGGAGAACGTGCAGGCTCTGCTGGTGCCCTTGAGGGCTGGGCAGGTGACACAAGAACAACCCTGCCCATGGAGGTGGGTGGGGTGGTCCCAGTGTGGCTGTGCAGGTGGTGGGTTGGCTGTGCCAGGAGGGACATTCCTGCCAGCTCCAGCTCGGGGGCAGCAGAACAGGCACCACTGAGGAATTAGGAAGTGATTCCTTGATGGACAGCCTCTTTAAGCAGAGCATCCTGCCCTGAGCCTGTGGAGCAGGTCATGCAGCCCTGTGCAAAGTCTTCCAGGCAGGCAGGTGCTGCTCCTGTGAGCTTATTGCACTGAAAGAGAGGGGTTTGGGTTTAATGTTCAAACCAAACTTCAGAACGTGTCATAGGGCCTTGGGTTTATGGCAGGAGTAGAGAAGGAGGAGACTAATGGATTATTTTCTGTGCCATGACAAACAGAGGTCTCACCTCTCCCTGACCTTTGCTGTGAAACACTGGGGAGGCACAAGGACTTTGTGTAGTGGGAACACTCACTTTCCATGTTTGACTGTCTGGGATGAAGCCTCATTGCCAATGTTAGGAGCTTTCCCCTGGAGCTGGGGAGGGGTTTTCCTAAGGGCAGGCTCTCCCTGCCCCCTCTCCTGCCCACTGTCCTCCCTGGCAGTTCCCTTGGCAGGATGGTGTTCCAGAGGTGCACACAACAGCTGCACAGACCTGGCCTTCCCTGTGCCAGGGGTGCTGTGCTGTGCCCCCCACCGAGCAGGATGAGGGTTTGGGGCTCAGCAAGTGTCTCTGAGCAAAGCTGATGGCAGAAGGGGCTGGCACAGCCCAGCACTGTTTGGTTTACACCTGTCAGAAGCAGGCAGCCTCCCAGCTCCTGTGTTTGGCTGAGCATATTCATCGTATTTAGCTTTTAAACAATACTCTTTTCATCTTCTCTGCACTTCACATTTGTTAATTAATCTCACAGCACTCAAGGATTAATAATA
This sequence comes from Dendrocincla fuliginosa, assembly GCA_035047845.1. NCBI lineage: Eukaryota > Metazoa > Chordata > Aves > Passeriformes > Dendrocolaptidae > Dendrocincla > Dendrocincla fuliginosa. The sequence goes on from JAWWMO010000019.1 coordinate 3,454,236, forward strand.
ACACAGAAAGGAGTAAAGAGAGTTCAAGTCACTGGGCCAAGGTCATGGAAGCAGTTTTGTCTAAGCACCATTAGCTCTGCAAGAGCGAATGTTGTTAACTGGCCTCTCCTGGGATGTCAGCTCCATTTTGGGGAGGGGGTGTTTCTGGGGGGCACTTTGGACATTCTCTGGTGTATTTAGAGCTCCTCTTTCATTTGTTCACTTTAGCACATATTTTTTTGTGAGGCAAATGGTGAACAGAGGAGTTTTGGCTCCAATTTCCAAGAAGGGGGAATGTCTCATGTTCTAGAATTTTCATGCACCAGCTTTTCCTTTTGCAATTACAAATGGGGGTGGGGGCCTGAGCAATTAAATTATTTCTTTAAAGTCAGTGCAAAGATCCAGATACCCAGTTGACTTTAATGATAAAAGCCTTGCTTGTCTGGCACCTGGAAGCCTTTTTGAGGGGTCTGCAGTGGTAACAGCATTCCAGGAGCACTGCAAAACCAGGATATGCTCACAGTGCTTTCTTCTCCCTAGGACTTGAAAGATGATCGGAGTGATGAAGAGGAGGAAGATTCTGTTACAGACACTGAGGAGGAGTCCACAAAGAATGGCAACAAGAACAGCAGTGGGTCGAGCAAACATCTCCTCGGCAGCAGTCAGCACTAGCCCCGTCCTGCCTCACCTCCTGCAGTGATCTCTGCTCTGGTTTTAGCCCAACCTACAGGACAGAACTTAAGGCAAAAGGCTCGTGAGAGACTGTGATTGATTTATTGTTGGCTACTGGACCTGGAAAAAAGCCCAGTTTAGAGGGGAGGGAGAAATTGCATAAAATGACAAAATGTGTTAATGACCTGCTTTCTGAATCGTTGGGAAGTGTGAAGGAAGATGTTTGGACACTGACTGACAGTGCTGCACGAGGGCAGAGCCCAGGGGAGTCAAACAATTCAGTGTCCCATTGATTCTAGCATTGGTTTGCAACCTGATATATTCCATCAAACAGTTTAAGTCACAGATGTTTTGGGGCAGGTGACAGAGTGTGAACTCCATTAAAAACCACAGTTACTCGATGTGGGAGAAACCTGACAGTGCAGTGACTGACACTTCACTCTTCAGCTGAAACCCTCATCAAAATGGATTCTTTTTTTGGTTAGATTTCATTTCCTGGAGGCCAGAGGAAGCAAACATGGAGGAGTTAAAATTCCTTGCCTATGAAGGGTTGGCTTCAGTGCAGAAATACAGTCTTTCTGTGACACGTGCTGTATGACAGATAGCTCAGATACTGTTCTAAGATGGACCTGGCAAGGAAGTCCCTGTTAAAACAGCAAAACTCACCCCTGATTCTCCACTGAGCTTCAGGTTTCACAAGTGCCTTTCAGTCATTTTGGCCCAGTGTTAGAACAGAAGGTGCAGTGGGGAGAGTGAATGGAAATTGGGTCCTTTCACAGGTTCTTGTGCACTAATTTGTCTTCAAAACACCCCCTACTCCTGACACACCTTCAGCCCAGAGGGTTAAAACCAAATCTCTGTTCCCTTCTCGTGAGCTTGTCTCTCAGCATGGTGTTGGATATGGTGTTCTCTGCAGAGAGCCCGAAATTCTGATTAGAGGTTCTGGAGTGTGCACTGAGGGGATCCAGGCACAGGGGACTGGCATGGATTGTCACACTGTCCATGCTGTGGGTTCATTTGATACCAGGGTCTGTATTCCCATCTCTGCTCTTCTATAAAATCAGGAGTCACTGAAGTTAGAGCCAAACCTTGATGTGAGTGTGTGGCCTTGGCCACACAGTGTTGTTTGTGCTGTCAGCAGTGGTGAAACAGTGGGTGTTTGATCAGTTCCTCTCACCCAAAGTGCCTCTGTCCCAAACTTGCCCCTCTGTTCTGACACCAGTGTGGGGTGCAGCAGCATTTTCAGTCCTGGGGAGAGCCGGGCCTTGCAAACAGGGTGGTGCCAGTCTCCCTGCCAGCTGCATTGGCTCAGGAGGCCATGAATGGTTTGTGTCAGAAGTGTTAGAGGTGAGGGGGGCTCTGCACGTGGTTCTCCAGTAGCTGAGATCATCTGGAGCTCAACCCAGTAGCGGGGTGGAGGCCGGGGGAGCAGCGCCCGCTCTGGAAAGGCTCTGCCCCCCTTCAGGAATTGGTGACCTGCAGGAAGTGTTACATGGCTGACTTGTTTTCCCAAGATTTCCTTGGCAAGGGGGATGTAATTCAGCGACTGAAGCTTTTGAAAGAAGGGGAAATGTTTGGGATCTCAGATATGGAGAGGGAAGTGTTTTCTGTGCAGGTACAAGAAGCTGTAAAGTGCTTTGTTACAGAGGCTTCATGTTTTACAGCGTTTAAATTTTTACTTGTATTTTGGACTGTGTCATACCCCAAATGTGTGTGTTTTACCACACAGAGAATTACAGTGAGGAAGGAGCAAGGCCTACAGCTTCTGAGATGGCTTGGAGATGTGTGGTGGTGGGATGGGACCATCTAAAGCAACTGCTGGGTTTGGCAGGGGCACAGTTGCACATCAGGGCCTGTTTATTGCCCACATGAAAAACACTGGCCTTTCCTAACAAAACGTGGGAATCCAAGGGCCTGAAGGCTTTACACTGCCTTGGAGAGACCATGGTGCTTTCTTGGAGATGTGAAGGAGTTTTGGGAGGTGGCCAGGGTTTTATCATTTGATTTTGGTGCCAGAAGCTTTCCTCCTATGACTGGGAAAGGAATTCGGGAAAGGAAACACAAAGAATGATGTTGTCACAAGAATGAGCCTCTGAACAACTACTGATTTTTAAACTGGAATTTACAGTCTCCTTGAGGCCAAACCTTGCCCTTTCTACTCAGGACAAGTCTCCCACTGAAGCCAATTAACTCTGTTGGAGTCCTGCCTAGGAAAAATTTTGGATTGCAGTTTTATCCATCCTAATTGCCAGAACTGTTGTTGTAAGTCAATGTGAAACTGGGGTCTTCAAGGAAGAGCAAAAGGTAGATAAATACACTCAGATGTAAAACACTGAGGCAAATTTGGGGTGAGTGCAGAAGAACCTGGAAGAAAATAACATCCTGAAGGTGAAGATGAAATCTGGGCACAGTAAACAACCAGACAACTGGGTCACTTTGCAGTGAGGAGAGTGGAAGGCAGGCAGGCCACTGGCATGGCCAACCCCAAGGCTCAGAGCTAAACATTCTGAATGTAAAGCACCGAGTACTGGGCATAAATACCCAGGGCACAGAGAGGAGGGGAGGGGGTTGGCACAGAGGACTGGGCACAGTTCCCCTGGTAACATCAGATCGGTCATTCCTGAGGTTGCAGGAGTTTCATTGTCCACTTTCTTCTGCTGGGAACCCAGAAACAAGAAGCTGAGCTCGTGGGGACACAATTGCTGCCAAAGAAATGAATGTCATGGTGCTTCAAGATTTTCAGTCTACTCAATGCAATGCAATAAAAATTCAGTCTTAACATTTTTATAATCTTGGTGTGAAGAGCCTCTAAAAGCTGTAGGTGTGTCTGGGAGCACAGACAGACTGCCAGTGTTGCTCTTACCATGGCACAAAGTGTGTCCTCGTTCAGTGGTTTGGCACTTTGAGCTTTGCTGTGCCAGTCTGATCATGCCAAAATATTTCTGATAGTTATAGACTGCAAATCAAATCTTAGTCCATCAGACTCAGGGGAAATTCCTCAGCTCCTTTAATTTCTCTGTCTTTAGTTCAGGTATTCCTGTCCATGTGTACTGTGCTGCCTCTGTACTTATTTCCTACTTAGATTTACCAGCCTGCTCTGGATTTGATTTACGGATCTCCTTTGCTCCACAGAACTCCTTTTGTCTATTCATACTATTTGGTATAATTATCTTTTATTTTTTTGTTCTCAACACCACTGACTTTGCCTGGTCAGTTGGGATTTGCACTGCAAATAAATATTTTTAAAAAACAGGTAAGGATTTCCTTGTTTTCCCTGCCTTGCAGCATCCTTCTCTTCAAATCCCATTCCCTCACAGCTTTCCAACGAGGGCCCATTCAGGAATGAATTCCTTACTCTTCCAAGTTTTTCCCTTGCCTGGAAAAGACTGGATGACCCACAATCTTCATAAGAGAAAACAGCACTGGCTATAAATGAACTTGTGTTTTCCTGAACAATTAATGAACAGAGAGGCAGGCAAATTAATGGGGGCCTCATCCATAATTTGTATTATTCAAGATTTATGTTTTGATGAAAGTATCAAAAGTGGTCCTACAAACCCTGGGAACTACTCACTCTAGAATGTGACATGGTTGTGTCTCTCCTCCACTGGCTTTTGTGGTGCCTACTAGGGCTGCTTGTGGAGCTCTGTGTCTTTGGGCTGAGGTGCCACTGCCCAGCAGGTTGAGCTGGGACCATCAGGGACTCAGCAGCAGCACCCTTGAGTCAGCTCAGACGTGGATTGTCAGCTGGCAGAAGCAGGAAAGCTCTGTGGAAAACAAACTGCAGATTTGTAGAAGATGAAAAGCTGTCCCATAGTTCTTCTTTCCATTTCTGCCTCCCTGGTTGGGAGGATTGCAGAGGTTCTGACTTGCCATCCCTTCCCATGGGCAAACAAGGGAAGGTGTTTCAGCCCAAATAATGAACTGTAGCAGAATACTTTGGTTTTATTAGCTGAATTCATTTTTTTTAAGCTTATGAGTAAGAATAAAGTAGATGGAAAACAAATCGAGGAGGGCTGTGTGAGTTTTGGCTACAAACAACTTGCAAACTGTGAAGAAAAGAAAAAAAGTTGCTGATTTAGGAAGAAAAACACCATCTCCACAGGCACTTCCCCAGCTGCGGGTTTAAGAGCAGCACCTCCCCCGGGCAGGGCGGACAGCCCACGCTGAGCACACGGACACGGCCCTGGAGGGGCAGCACCAGAGCCCGCAGTGTACCTGCGAGCTGATTGCATCAGGCACAGCCAAACCCTCTGGAAATGACTCTGCCTGCTTCCAGTTTTAGGGGGAAAACTGCTCCGTGTTTTATCAGTTTTTATGCCATCAGGGGCAGCGAGGTGGCCCTGCGAGGAACCAGCATCACAGGGAAGGGGTGAAGCCCTGACATCAATCCCCTGTCAAAGGCTGGGATTCCCAATCCAGGCAAGGGAGGTGATCAAAGCAGTGTGAACTTCACCCAGGCTGGCTACAGAGAGCCTCACGTGGGGCTCTGAGAGTTTATTTGACTGAAGGAACCCTCTGTGGGACTACCTGAAGTTTCTACTTCAACAGAAGACAAGGCTGAAAGAATGGTCTGGGCTTCAACACAGGACTCTGCAAACACAAAGTCATAACAACCAGTGTAGGATAATGTTGTTGATGTTCCAATAGTCCAAAGATTTATGAAAATAGCTTCTATTTACTCAGCTGGAGAGAGCCCTGTTCTTCTGAGTTTTGTTACCCCATAAAGCATTCAGAGGAGACCCCATAATCATTTCAAAGTCAGAAACATTAAGTGGAATAACAAGTATAAACCCTCTCCACAGTGACTTTGAAGTGCAAGAGGCATGGCCTTGGAGCCATGGAATATTACTCTGCTTTGGGCCGGGTGGGAAGAAACAGCTCCCAGGCAGTTGTTTCAGATGGTGAAAAGTCTGTATGTTTCCTACCACAAAAGAAGCCGGTCTAAAAGAAGTTAAGGTTGAGCAGTGAAATGGGTGATTAAATTCCCAGTGAAATTCACAGGAGCGTTTCCCACGATACTGATGAGAATTGGATCCAGACCTGCTGTGGCCAGATCCGGTGATAAGGACAGCACAGCGCCGCATTCTCCCAGCAGGAGCAGGGCACAGCCCCAGCGCTTCCCCATCCTATAGCCCGGGATAAACCTTCCCTGGAAAATGAGTCCCTCTGTCTGCAGGGCACTCACCTGAACACAGCTCTGCCTTTGCCTCTTCCCAAATTGGCCATGAAGCCCTTGAAAGGCATTCCTGAGGAAGCAGTCCTTCCCTTTTCAAGGCAGAAACCTCTCAGCAGAGCACTCTGCCTGCTCAGGATCTTGGCAAAGCCCGCGATCCAGGGCCAAATTTACCAGGAAGAGGCACAGGAGGAGCCGTGGTTATCACAACCACCTCAGCATGTGGGTGCAGGGGGGGCCTGCTGAGCCAGCAGGAGAGAAACTGGAACAACACAGCAATGGTTTGAACACAGAACTGGCATCACCAAGAATCACACAGCAGAGCAGTGACAAGGGTAGGAAGGAAAAAAGCCCCACGAGGAGGAGGAGGAGGAAAAAGACAGTGGTTCAGTAATCCAGGGCTCGGGTGTGAGCTCTACAGCCAGGACTCCTCTCTCTGAGCACTGCAGGTTTCAGATTGAGCCCGGACAGGGAGTTCCCAGAGCAGAAGCAAAGGCAGGAGGATCTGGGAAAGGCTCCTTCAGAACGCTCCCAGTATGTGAGTGAGGGGACAGCGAGGGACTCTTTGGGGCTGGGCCAGGGAGCCACGAGTGGAGCCCAGAGACCTGCAGCTGTGGCAACAGCCCCACGGTTCACCTCCAGCTGCTGGGTGAGCCTGACTCCCCCTTGGCCCTCAGCGTTGGGTCTGTGCTTGTCCTGGCTGGCTGAGAATCCCAGGAGTCCTAGAAAAGCTCCTGGAAGATTTGTGTGTTTGCTTTCTACAACACAGAGCAGAAGAAAGCTGCTAAAAGGCCTTCCTAGTGCACCTGTGGTAAGTGTCTTGGTTGTGTTGTGGGCTGTATACACTGCAGGAGAACTCTTAGTGCTGCAGGACAAGAATCTGGGGGAAGCAGGAGCTAAACCTTATCAGGTTGTGCTAAACCTTATCAGGCTGTGCAAATCCTACCTAGTTCCTTTGCTGTTTTAAAGGAGGAATTATTCAGCAACCCAAGAATGTCTCATACATTTCCTTATTGCAAGGGGCAGCGAGGTCAGGTAGTGGTTGTGTTTGGAGGTTGGGTTTTTTTCCCCTCTTGGAATCCTTTGGATCCTGCAAGGATGGCACTTGAGCAGTGAACAGGACACTGTAGCAGCAACCCCTGAAGTGAGCACTGTTCTGTACCCACGCTGTTCTGCGGGGCATGCACAGCATTTAGAGAACTCAGACACTGCCTCCCCCCAGCGCTGCCGGGCCGTACCTGCTGCTCCCGGAACATCCCAGTCCCCACCTGTATCCCAGTCCCCACCTGTGCCACCGCCGTGTTGGTGACCTGGTCGTTGCTGCGAGGCCCCACGAGGTGGCAATAGCAGGACACGCTCCCGTCGGGACACGGCTCCGCGGAGCGCTGCTGTCCATCTTCCTGCCCCTGAAAACAGAGATTCCATTGAATATTGGGGTGCAAAATTCTTGCAGCTGGTAATTTCCACTTGGTCAGTCTCAGGCTGTGAAATGAGGGTCTGGTATGTCGCCGCTAAAAGACTGCTTCCAAATTTTACTGAGCGTGTTTGGTCCCAGTCCCGGGGTTTGGTCCCAGTCCCAGGGTTTGGTTCCAGTCCAGAGCACCACCGTGCTGGTGTCCCAAGGGGTGACATCTACCTGGGTGTCACCAGTGGCCCTTTTCCCAGAGATGCAGCACTCTCCTGCTGAGTCCCCTGGTACCAGAGCTGTACCTGGCATATCTGGGGTAGGGCTGGTGAAAAAAGGATGTTAAATCTGCCCTGATGCTGCTTTACTGCTTGTACCTTTTCATATTGTCTTTTTAAACTATATATTTATGAAGCCACAGAGTTTGTGGCCGGTGATAAGCAAAGCCCTGTTGTCACCTAGATCCTTCATGTCTGCAATGCAAATAAGGATGATAAATCTCCAAATAATGAGGGTTACACTGCCATTCCAGTGTGCTGTCCCACCCCGGGAGACAGACTGCCCCCCACACATCTGAGGTGCTCTGTTCTGCACCATGAGCAAACAGTAAAGCAGAGCTCTGAGGATGGAAGGGTTTGGGCCAGGTTCAGTGTATGTAAAGGGGGAGCAGTGGGACATCACCTCCCAAACTCAAAATGTGCCCTGAAACACCCCAGTGCACTGTCAGGAGGGACCACTGAAAAGTGCTCCCTATAGAAAGTTGTTCCCAACCTTCTTCAGTGGTTGGCCATTGAAGTGACCACAAGTGACCACACTGACCGTGAGCAGTGGTCACTGCAGCCCTAGGCTGAGCACCCATGAACAGTGTTAAATGCTGGACAAACTGGGACTTTTATAAAAGCAGGGCAGAGACAAACAACTAAGACCAAAATCTATCGGTTCTAGGGTTTTTCCCCCCAGGATGTCTCAGGGTCTGGGGGGGCACAGTGCATATTCCTTCCTTTCCTGCTGTTGTGGCCCTTCCTGCCATGCGGAGACTGTGGGTTTGTGCTCCATGCAAGGTGTGCTGAGGAGCCTGGTGGGTCCATAGCTGTGCTCAGCCCTGGCTGCAGTGGCCCCCTGAGCAGAGCACACACAGCCTGCACACTCCACACTGCCCGTGAGTGTCAGCAGGAAACAGGGATCTGTTGGTCTAAACAAGCTGCTTTAATCCCATTTGGCACAATGCTTGTGGTCAGGCTGTGCTCAGCTATAGAGCTGGGAACTGGTTTGCTTTGACAGCAGGATGAAAGGTTTCCATGGGCTTTGTCCGTGGCTGTGGATGGACAGGGGGTGCTGTGGTATGTGGGTGGCAGCCTCCCTGGTTCCCATCTGACCCCAGCTCTGCCCTAGGATTCTTCCCTGGGATCCAGGGCCAGGAGACAGCTGGATTTCACTTGGATTTGACTTGCCTCTCCCAGTGGATTCAAGGTTGCCTGCCTGGCACTCTCTGTGAGGGGTTTCCATGGGGTGATCCCCAGCTGTCGGTGCAGTTCCCTCCATCCCAGCTCCCAGACAGTGCCAGCAGGTCCCCTGAAAACACCTCCTGTCCCTGCTTGCGTGTGTCCAGCCCAGGAATCCCAACAGCCGTCCCAACCATCCTGGAGTGGCGCTGATGTTTTGCTGTTATGAACAAACACTTGCAACCAAGCCAAAGCTGTGTTGGGAGAGAGGATCCAGCATCAGAGGAGCATCTCGATCCTGTTCCTGGGTCACTGTAGGGCCTTGCAAAAAATGACAATATTGGCCCCAAATGGGCTGGAATGAGGTATTGGTGGCTGTTGCTGATTAGGAGCAGGATGTGTTTCAGACTTCAGGAGTGTTGGTCCCTCCAGACCTCGCTCTGACCCTCCATCTGGCCGGTTCTTCCCTAGTGACTCCAAGCACACTGTGCTGACGTCGGCAGTTGGGTTCCCTCCCTGGCTGTGGAGGAAAAGGCAGCCCTTGCTGTCCCTTAGAGCATGCACATGTGACATGCACAACCTTTGTCAAGGTGCACAGCACTGCCAATGTGGCCCTGCAATGGTCTCAGCACATCCTGCCTGCCCTGCTCCCCTGTCCCCTGAGAACAAACACCCTTTTGCTGATCAGGGAAGCCCAGGAGCCCACAATGTGGGGCTGTGCCCCCAAATAGGTGCCCCAAGTGACCCCTAGGCTATACAAGCTGTGCACAGCTTCTGTCAGTGGCATTACAGTAATGCTTCTGCACAGCTCTGCATCCAAAATGGGAGCAACAAAGAAAATCATCACAAACCTGAGTAAATGATTGGTCCTGTGGGGAAAGGTAACTCTGAATGTTGATCTGACAAAATTTTGAGGGCAGCTTGGGAGCAGCTTGAATATGAGACGAAAGACAGGCTAGACAGCAAAAGTCCAGAGCCAGGATTACCTGAGCACACGGGCTTGGGGCTTTTTGACTTCCACAAGGGAAGTGCAGAGCCAGGCCAGGGGCCCAGAGGGTGTTGGCCTTGGGGCACAGCCCTTGCCCAGCTCTGTGCCACCATCCAGTGGTGCCCGTGCCTGGAGCACAGCCCTTTCAGCCTGGCCTGTCCCCC